>JAPPVO010000036.1:62616304-62992010 GCA_030407325.1 Camellia japonica
TTTTTTTTTTTTTTTTTTTTTTTATCACTACTCATAAATTAGGATCTTATTAGTTGCTCTAAAATTTCTAATTTTTGTTTTAAATTATCTTGAATTTGGTTGATCTGTTCTATTTGTCTGGCTATTTGATTTATCTGATTATGAATTTTTTCAATTAATTGCTTAAATTCTAACTCTATTTATTTCAAACTACTAATATTTATAGTGGAAATTAGAGTTTCTATTTCTAGCTTGGTGGGGAATTTTTCTAAATTTAAATCTATTTGTTTTTGTAGAATTGAGCTACACTAATCTTGGATATAATCTAATTTTTTTTTATCTTGATCCTTAATTATACTGCGAGTATTACGAAGTGGTCTATAGATGAAGTAAAACGATTATTGATTTTATCTATCTCTTTTTTAATATTGCAAAATTAATCTGATGATCTATAATACTATTTAGTTGAGAATTATGTTTGCTATGGAGCTGATGTGTAAAATTTCCTTCAAAATTACAATGAAATTTATTTTTATCTATAGTAAGGCGATGGTTATAATTACTGAGTTCTAAATCTAAGTATTCTACTCTTTTGATACACAAAATTAAATTCTATTTTAAAATTATTGAAAACTACTATAATATGAAACTTATAACTAAATTGTCTAATAATAAAAACTACTCTATTTCCGTAAGCAAAATGCATAAATTAACTTAAACTGTCTTAAAACAGAACGTTGCTTTGATACCAATTTTTTGGGGGGTGAGTTAGTGGTTTACCACTATTTTGATGTTGGGCTGAGAATTATCTGGTTAATTCTATAGTTATGCTAATATTAAATCCTTAAACTACTGTATTAGTTGCTGTAAAGCTTTTTGTTCTATCGTTAGCTGTCTATTTATTTGAATGACTTTTAAACTATAGTGTACTAGACATCTACCGGAGACTAATGATAACAGAAATTGATATATTTGTTTTTGGTCTTCTAATTCTTGTATATGCTCAGTATTAGATTTGATTTTAATTCTAAGTTCTTCTAAAAGCATAAAATTTTGATTTTAAAACTCTTATATTGAAAATATTTCCTTAATATTTCTACTTAGGTTGCTCTCCTTGTTATTCTAAAATTCTTTCTCTTATTTGGCAAACTAATTTTTAGTGATGTTTGCTTTCATTACATGTACTCCTACTTTGAAGCTAAGCCTCGTTTAACATAGTATATTTTTATTTTCTATTTCTTACCTTTCCCTTTCTGTCTACAATTTACCCTCAATGCCTAACCACGGCTCACACAAGCTCTTCAGCTAAGGTCACTCAGTAATGAAATAGAAAACAATAGATACTATGAAGGTTCAAAGCATGTAATATTAATGAGCAAGCAAGCATTTCATAAACTTAGTTTTCCAAAAGAAAATAAATTTTAGAACAGAAGAGTTACCCTTTTGAAATATCTAAGGAAAAGAGAGACTACTCACACTTCATATTAATATATATTATACTTACAAAGATTATATTACAGACTTTGAGATACTGGAAAACCTTGAAAGACTTGAACACTTGGAATTTTTTAGACAAGGACCTGAGTAAAGAAGTTGGAGAATTTTTGCAACGAAGAGTGGAGAGAATTTACATTGCTTCATCCATTGGCATTAATGCCAATTTATACAATACAATTGATGGATATAAACAAAAACCAAAGACTTAACACTTACGTCTAACCTTTGCACAAAGTCTAAAGGCCTAGTCAAACCTAGTCATAGGCTTTACAAAGTTTTTACATAATATTAATACAAACACTTTGTGGCTACAATTATATACAAATTTTCTGACAAATTTTTTAATAAAAATTACTCTAGACATAGACAAAAATCAATAAAGGGTTAGGATAATGATGCCGGGTACTGCTTTGGGCCCTATCGTACATCATTCAATCTTCCCATTTTGATTCTTGATTTTGATACTATAATATGATACGATACATGTGTAAGGATTCTTATAGCTTTTCTTTGATGTAGCAGGGTAGGGGTCATCTACTCTATTAAAGTAGTGAGTGAAGAAGAAGCCTTACTACTGATAGATGCAAATAATTACAGACACAAGTAATTATAATAGTTGTTGTCATTTTTTGGCGTGAATTTTACTGCTCGTTGAAGAGAGGCCTTATCTTTTGCAGACTTTGTCCTTTTCTTCTGATCATCCTGAAGCCAATTATTGATGTGGACATATGGATGCTTGGATGATGGAGAGAGTCTTCAAGGCTAATCTATGAACAACTTCCGTAGATACAAAAAATTAAAGAGTTAAAGTCTAAAATTCAAGGTCTAAAGACCTATGAGGCTAAAAGTCCAACATATTAAATGAAATATGGACTTGTGAATACTACAATTATAAGGCAAAAACTTTCAAGATTTCTAAAAGAGTCTAATTATGTAGAGTACACGGTGTTTTTTTTTTTTTTTTCCATCCATACATTCTATCTGAAAGATCTTCAAGATCTGCTACTGAGAGTTGATCGTAAAGATCGCCCCCATTATCTAGTTCATTCTCCCATTGATTACCTTCTTCCTCCAGTATTGGTGACTTTCATCGACAAATGTTTCTTTGCTGAAGGGAAAACCTGGAATGGCTAAGTTACAGTATATCTTCTGATTTCTATCTTCGTAGATGAGATGACCATAGTTTCCATAATATGCTAATAGAGGATTATTAGCAAATTTCCTCCATTTCTTAAGCTGATCTCTGAGTGAAAATTTTCTACATGGCCAGGGTCTTCGATTGAGAAGTCCTGGGTATCCTGGAAATATTGAAGTTCCTCTCAGGTACATTTTATGCTTGGCGAGAATACATCTTATTCCTTTCCATTCTGGTAACTTGCTGTCAATTAATACTTCTACAAATGGATGATGCTTTTCCATTACACAAAGTACTGAATGAACTAGTTTATTCCCCAAATTATCTGTCTGTTCTAGATCTGAAAAAATTATTCTAGAAACAAAGCCGTAATCTAACAATTGTGCGGTTGTTAAATGACGAGTTCTACCTCTAATCTCTATCTCTAGTGGCTCGAAAGTTGCTAGATTTATCTGGCAAAGACAGATGTTGAAATCGAGATTACACTGACATCTTTCAAAATATTCTGGCCTTTCTCTACATCTTTCTTCTTGTAAACATGGTTGTTCTTCATCATTGTAGAGATAAGTCCATTGATATACCATACCGGGACATTGAACTCTTGTTATGGAAAGGTCCTAAGGAAACTGTTGTATAGAGACTAGCTTACTATTTCTGCTATCTTCGGCCAAAGTGTATATATAAGGTTTAAGGTCTTCTATTTCTCTGCCGGATTAATATTTCGGCGTTCTCTTCGGCGACGACTATCAACGACCAGTGCAACAATAGAACATCCGGATTGTATTTTAAAATCAACCGCCGAAATTGGCCAAGATCTCTGAGATCCATTGCAAAATAAGACAAATCCGCACATTATTTTGCCTTTAAAAATAGTATTTATGCTGTGCTTCCCCTGTTCAATCTTTTAATCCGGACCGTAGATCTGGGTGCGGAGCGGAGCCCCTAGCCGACAACACGCCACAAATTGCGGAAGGGAACACCAATGAGGGGACGACACATGGTGCGGGGGGAGCATCCCAGGTAATATTAGTGGGATGCTCCGGGAACCATATATAACTCACTCCCTAACTCTCTAACATCAATAAAGTTTTTAGAGAGTGACTTATGTCATTAGAGGGAGTAAGTGACGTCATTGAGAGTGAGTTATGGCCTCAATGTGACGTCGTTTTAGATTACAAAATAAGAACATCTTTCTGACATATCCCAGATGTTCTTTACATAAAGAGGGACTCCTGCAGAAAATTAGAGCGCTGTTCACCAACAAGCAACCAAATTATATCAGAGTTGCGCATGAATTACACGCCAATGGTGAACCACATCTACATGCTCTCGTCCAATTCCCATACCGTTTCCAGACGCAAGATGAACGGTTCTTCGACGTTACCCACGACAATAGTAATCGTCATTTCCATCCAAATATGCAAGGGGCAGCTAATCATGAAAATGTTTTGGAATACATCTCCAAACACGGTGACTACACTGAATGGGGTGAATTCCGTGAACGGGGCCTGTAGACGTCCCCGAACGCCCCGGGAAGGATGAGTCCCGTTCTGTTCATTTTGGGCTCACTACAGTTCAGGACTCAAATGTCACGGTTCTTAATCTGAACCAAAGAGTCCAAATCCGGCAAATCGTTTTGAGAAAACAGATTTTTGAAAGAAGTGTCAAACATGGACTGCTTTGCCAGATACAGAGTCGCCACCTAAATATTTTATTTTTGGGAAATTTAGGAAACCCTGACTCGTTTGCCTAAGGCCACGTGTCCGTCATCACCAAAGTTGCCTCGACTCGGGAACTTGGGTACGATTGGGGAAGGTCACTTCGTGAGCACCCCTGCTCGCCCAATCAAAGATCGGCCTTTACTAACCATGATATTGGGTTTTGAAAACCTTATGCATTCTTATTCCGGTTATTAGCCTAGATTTACTATGTGATGCGCACATCATACAAGTATAGACCGGGTCGCCTGAATTGGAACAAAACATTTCATGTTTGTTTTTTGAAAGATGGTTTGCTACTCGCAAGTAGGCTTAAAATGCAGATTTTGCCACCCTCGGGTAGGCTTAGAAAAGATGGTTTTGCCACTATCTAGTGGGCTTAAAACTCACAGTCAATGCATTGTTCCAATCCAAATAACCCAACCTTCACCCACAGGCATTCAGGCAGTTATATCACATAAGCAAATAGCCTTATGGTAAGCATGCTATCATGGCAGTCACTCACACACATGCAAGGATGCTAAAGCATAAAACTCACCGAGTACTCCAAGCCAAAAAAGAAGCTATGTTAGAAATCCATGCATGATCCTAACTATACAGGAATGCCTAATGCAACGCATGCGAAAATGCAACTATAGCAGGCTCGGCTATTCTAAACATGGCATATGGAATGCTACAGCTAACAAGTATTCAACTTGGAATTGAAATACAATGCAGTGAGTTATGATGCGCCGAGCCTGGTGCATGCAAAACAGATGAATGAATGCAAACATGCTATCATACTGTATGCTAATTGAAACATGCCCTAAATCTAACCATCATAAGCTGGTAAATAAAAGGGAGAAAGACGTGGGGTTGGAAGACATACATCACACACACGCACACTTATTACAATTGCGCCCTCGCTTGGAGGGTCCAAATAAATAATATATAGTCTCAAATGAATAATACAGTCCAAATAAGTACAAAGTCCTAATTAATTAACAAATTAATCTAAGAAAGCAGTAAATTGGCATGCAAGCTAGGGACTGCCTCAACTCTGCTCCGGATGATGAATGATGCATGTTCGGGTTGCCTTGCGCGGAAATCCATTGCGATGCCCCAATTAGCCTCTGTTTACAATTAAGTCCGGAATATTGCACGAAGCTCCAAAAGACTGCCGGTTTCTGATTTGCTGCAACAGAGAGCAAGAAAGGGACATGGCAAAGTATTTTCACATATGTATACATGACTACTCTTCAGGAAGTGTAGTCCTCGATCCTCGTGTCACCAATCGCGCATCTCGATGCATGATGGCTGAGGAGTTGATTTGCATGACTCAATATGAAATGAATGCACATATAAACACAACAATACCGAGACTCCATCATGGTTAATCCGGAGTGTCGGCGACTGGGAATTGAGACACGTTTCGTCACTTGGAGTACGAAACGTCCCTCGTTTCCTGTGTTTTGGGCTAACTCCTATCCCAAACACAATGCAATATGCATGACATGCATGAATTCAATCCTAACATACAACCTAGCATACGCAATTATGAAATGGCATACACAATGCACGATGTAACACGGCATACACAATGCTCTAACATACAACCTAGCATACGCAATGCTATGAATGAAATGGCATACACAATGCATGATGGACTTACACCAACATGAGTGGACCTCAGCCACACTCACATCAGTGGCCATGAGATGAAAATGAGACACTCGAGATGCGTGCACACATGCACGCAAACCGAGGACCGATCCTAAGGCACAAATGCCACTCTAACAAGGCATGGCAAGGCATGAAATATGGCATTCAAACATGCAAGTTCCAGCACTGAAATGTGATGCAAAATGATCCCGAAACATGGAAACATGACACCCGATGCATGAGATGGTCCCGAAACACAAAATTAGGCACATGCATTGACCTATAGCTATACAAAGCATGCATTATTTGATCATGAGGCATAAAGACAGAACCAAGGCAATCCCAAAACATGAATATTTCTAGTTCAAAGCATGGCCAAAAGATGCTAGCAAGATGGCCTAACATAGCATGCAATTTTGACTATCAAACATGGATTACATGGCACGTATATGAAGAAAGTGAGAACTCATCAAACCAGAAAAAATCAGTGAACAAAACATGCCAAAATATGCCCAAATAAACATGGAAATGCAGCCAACACATGCACAAATGATGGGTTCCTTTAGAGGGCATACAAAGGGATTATTAAGCACATGTATCAAGGACACTTAGCATGGCAAAATAACTCTAGAAATCAAATATGATAGTCCTAAAACTCATCAAATTGGCCCTGAAATCAGTCAACAAGGCATGCAAGATAGGGCCTCTTTGGGAGGCCAAAAAGACCATCAAACAAAACAAGGTGAGAGGGGGTCACCCCCCTCTGATTTTGAGGCTCAAAACAGTGTGTTAGCCACTAAAAATCCACTGAATTTCAGTGGCTAAATGGCCAAACAAAGCATGCAACAAGAGCTTAGGTGTAAGGCTCAAAATAAGAGACAATCAAGCATACAAGGAGGCATATGACCTCAAACAAAAATGGGACCTTAAACAAACTTGAAGATGAGATTAAAACAAGATATTTTTCAGTTTATGACAACTCTCAAAAATGAACAAAAGTAGTCTAATCTATCATGCAAAAATGGGCCTACAAAGAGAGATGGAAGACAAGTGGTAGTAGATGGCCTCAAACAGAGGAGAGCCCTTCAACAAAGTTTAAGAGGGGCTCAAAAAAAGACATTTTACAGTTTGGCTCGGAGCCCAAAAATGCTCAAAAATAAGGCTAATATATCATGCAAAAATAGGCCTAAAAGAGGGATAGAGAGACAAGAGGTAGTAGAAGACCTCAAACAACAAGAGGTCCTTGATCAAACATGGAGAAGAGCTCAAAATATGACTATTTCCAGTTCAGGCTTATAGATGAAGCAAGAAAGACTAGAAAAAGAAAGAAAAAAGGACTCACCCTTGTAGAACCAAACTTCAGCAGCTTTTGGACCAAGGTTTGGGAGCTCTCAACCTCTGGAAATCAGCTTCAAGGCTGGAATGGAGTGTGGAGGTGTGGTGCTATGAGTTGTAGTGTAAATGGTGCAAGAACCTTAGGGTTTTGAGGTTGGAATAGAGAAAGAAGGGGGAAGAGATGGGAAGCTCCAAACTGATTTTGTAACCCTTAAAAGGAGAGGGGTGCTGGTTATATAGAGGAGAGGAGTGGAAGAAAAGGGGGGGAAAATCAAATTCAAATTTCCCCCCAAAAGGGCAGATCCCCGGGCAGGGGTCTGGGGGAAAACAGAGGGTACAACTGTAAGGAACCAGGAGAGAGGAACATGGCCGGCCAGGTTCAGGAGGTTCAGGTGGCCGGCCGGCCAGGGTCAAAAGGGTCAAGCTCATTTAGTGGCCGGCCACCCCAAAAAGGTGGCCTCCCATGTGTATACAACACAGCTATGTGGAGAAAAACCAGGAAATGTAACCCAAGAGAGAGAAAAACCAACTTTTTAGAGGGGTTCAAAAGGGTCAGGAAGAGTTAATGGCCGGCCTATCCATATTGGTGGCCTCCCAGGTGTGTACAACACAATGGTGTGGAGGAAAGTCAGAAAAAGTGGCCCGGGGATGGAAAAAGTCAGCTTTCTAGTGAAGAAAACGGGCGATAAAGAGCGATGAAGGAATAAAGCTGGTCTTCAGAACAATTGCTGGCCTCCCACCCTTCTACGACCTTCCTAACAATGAAAATAAGGTCCCCGCCAAAAATGAACTCAAACCGATGTAAAACGAAGGTTCGGGGGCCAAAACGCGCGGCCCGGGGCCCCGAAAACAAGCTGTTAAGCACCGGAGGTGGCGTTCGACCACGAAGTTGGTCTCTCGAGCCACAGTGTCCCTCAAAAGGGAGGAAATAAGATGTATGCCAAAAACCGGAGCAAACGGAGGTGGTTAAGCGGTCCCGAACCGAGGCACACGGCCGACGGCTCCGAAAACCGGGAACCGGGCTCCAAACGGGAAAAATGGCCTACGACCACGAAACGTAGCCTACGGCCACTGAGAGATGATCTACGAGACCTCTCCCTCCCTTCGGGAAGAGAAAACAGAGAAAACAGGGCCCGGTTCGCAAACCGAGGCAAAGCACAAAAGAGTCCGGAAGTCCGGAGGCAAGGCTCGCAGCCGAGACTCTGAAACCTCTGAACGAGCACAATATGCAACATCACCGAGCGCTCAATTGGTGACGTCTGAGTCTTAAGGTCGGTCAAAAATGGGGTGTCTACAGTTGCCCCTCTTTGACAGAACTCGAAAGTCATAAGTGACGGGAGTGAATGTCAAAGCCCAGAGACGACCCATTTTTGACAAGGCCGAAGACTCAGACAAACAGGCAGATAAACGGAAAATGTGCCCGCAGGCAGGGGCCAAAATGCAAAGCGGTATGCACAAAGCCGGATGTAACTCAATGATCATGCGAAGCAGCAAGCTGTAATGAAGCAAATATTCACAATAGATGCCACAGTTTTAAGCAAGAATGCAAAGCAATACTACATTTCATGCAGTTGAAGAATGCGGAGAATCATCGGATTCTCACCATGTCTCACACGGAGAAGGTACAATACCTGTGCGGCTCGTCTGGTCGCACCAGCCTCAAATGAACCGTACATACAATATCGTGCCTGCAAAAGAAAGAAACTCAACAAGCATAACATATTTAACAACATATGTTCAACGTGACATCGAATGCAGACAAACGTGGTGTCGATGGGTGAGTGCATCGCAATGCGAGAAGCAACACGCGCGACAACACAAGTTAAGCACAAGGGTATGACAATACTCGTGAAACGTGCAGAACAGTGCAAATGGTGTGCATGAGAATGCAAGTGACGTGCATAACAATGCAGGATAAGCGTAAACTCGAATGCACATTTCGAAACGAAACAACGAGCAAAGCAATGTAAGTTTCGACGAAGGTGGCTCAATCGTGACCTCCGGTTTACCTCCCGGAAAGGTCACAACGTATTCAAAAAGGATACATCTTGCTCTTGGCGAGTAATGATGAAACACACATTGAAAGTTGGAGTTGAAGTTCCCGCGGAGGGATTTCGCGACAAAAAGTGCACTTTCTTTGTACTTTCTCGGGTGCCGGGGACTCCAATCATCACCAAAATTTGCAGGGAGCTTGGAGGCCACCTTGGGACACCACGGCCATGTATGGTCCAAGGGGAGGCTGCCGGCCAGGGTGAAGCAAGGAGGATGGCCGGCCTGCCAGAAAAGGTGGCCGGCCGGCCACCTAGCCCAGATCCGGGGCAGTTTGGTCCTTTTACTCTCTTTTCTTTAAAATGTGCTTATCCAAAGCACTTTTCCTCATACAACTTCAGCTCCGAAATTGTCTCCTCTACTTCCTAACCATTTTCTTCTCAGATCTGTGCTCCATACGCGTTTTCCAACGCCCCACGCAAGTTGTTTTCGCGAAATCTTTCAGTTTTCGTCACTTTGAACCGATTAAATTTTGATTTCGGTGCTTCTTTTCTCATTTTCACCACTTGAGGTAAGTTTGTCTCAACATTTGGAAGATTTTCTCGGGGGTTGACTTTTGTTGACTTTTTCATTTCCCGAGAGTTGACTTTTGTTGACTTTTTCAATTTTGGCTCATTTTTTTGCTCCTTTTTGCAGATTTTTCGAGATGGCTGGTCATTTCCTCATGGTGGAGGTCCTCCAGGTGCCGGGTGATCCGGATATATGGCTTTGCCCCGAGAGTTCGGCCGTTTGATCCCGAGAGGTATCATCCTCAGGAGCACGTCCTTCCTCAGGCGTTTTCTACCATTTTACTGATTCGATGACCGAGCGCCTAGGGATCTGCTTTTGCGAGAGCCGGAGTCCCACCTCTCTCATGAGGCACGAGAGGTATTTACTCTACTTTTACATTTTCTGCGATGTATTCTGCATTTTCCGTGCATTTCGTGCTTTCGCTATGTTTATCTGCTCACTCAAGCACACAGCTTATTTTGAATGTTTAGTCTATAGCACCGTATTCCGTTTGCATCTTGAACACATAGTTCAAACATTCTGACTTTCTGAATACGCGGCCCGTATATTGATTGTGAACACACAGCACACACTCGTTGAGAGTCGAACACACAGCCCAAACTTTGAGATGAACACACAGCCCACTGATTTTGAAATCTGAACACACAGCTCAAATACTTGATGTTGAACACACAGCTCGTTGTTGAGGTGAACACACAGCACACACTGATTGAGAGTCGAACACGCAGCCCAAACTTTGAGATGAACACACAGCCCACTGATTCTGAAATCTGAACACACAGCAAATACTTGATGTTGAACACACAGCTCGAACTTTGATGATGAACACACAGCCATTTTTCTGATTGTGAACACACAGCACACACTGATTGAGAGTTGAACACGCAGCCCAAACTTTGAGATGAACACACAGCCCACTGATTCTGAAATCTGAACACACAGCTCAAATACTTGATGTTGAACACACAGCTCGAACTTTGATGATGAACACACACCCATTTTTATGATGTGAACACGGCACCACTGATTGAGAGTTGAACACGCAGCCCAAACTTGAGATGAACACATAGCCCACTGATTCTGAAATCTGAACACACAGCTCAAATACTTGATGTTGGACACACAGCTCGAACTTTGATGATGAACACACAGCCATTTTTCTGATTGGTGAACACACAAACACACTGATTGAGAGTTGAACACGCAGCCCAAACTTTGAGATGAACACACAGCCCACTGATTCTGAAATCTGAACACACAGCTCAAATACTTGATGTTGAACACACAGCTCGAACTTTGAGATGAACACACAGCCCACACTGATTGAGAGTTGAACACGCAGCCCAAACACTTGATGTCGAACACACAGCCCGAACTTTGAATTTTCTGAACACGCAGCCCAGATTCTGTATCTGATTCAATTTTGCACACAGCTCATACATTTCATTTGCACGCAGCTTATTCATTTCATTTGCACGCAGCTTATTCATTTCATTTGCACGCAGCTTATACATTTCATTCTGAAACTGAATACGTGTGTTCATCCTGGATGCAGGTGACTTCTCGTAGTGCGCGAGGATATGGCTCTATCTCGGCGAGAGAGTGGTACACGGAGCTTCCGGAGGCTGTCCGGGATTTGGTGGACGTGGCAGGGTTTGGGCCCTTTTGCACCGGGATCTCCCGCTGTCCTGCTAGTAGGACGTTGATGGGTGCTTTGGTAGAGAGATGGTGGGACACCACCAACTCCTTCCATTTTTCTGCCACCGGGGATATGACCATGACCCCATTTGACTTCGCCGTACTGACGGGCCTTGATGTGGGAGGCTGGGCCATTCCATATGATGAGGACATGGGCCAGTGGGAGGCCGCTTGGATATATTTATTGGGGGCTCGCCCGCCAGTTGACAGATCTTCGGGCAGAGTCCGATACACCTGGTTCTCTTCCCATTTCAGGAGGGTGGAGATGGAGCCTGAGACTCCCGAGGAGGTGGCACAGTATACTCGCGGATTCCTGATGTTCCTCTTTCGGCACCACTCTGTTTGCCGATAGGGGGAACACTGTCGGGCTTTATCTGCTGAGCGCTCTAGTGGACCTTTCACAGGTTAGCCGGTATGATTGGGGCGGCGCCAGCTTGGCTACCCTCTATTGCTATATGAGCGCGACCTCCCGCGGACGGGGGAACATGGTTGGCGGCTATTGGAGGGCCTGGGAGGTACTTTCTGCCCTCTTGATTTACATTCTGCTTCTCATTATTTGTTACATTGCACACACGACGCACTTTACACTCTGTACCTTGTACTTTGCTTTCAGCGCTTTGTACTTACATTCTGCACTCAGCATTCTGTATTCTGATGGCTATTGCTCTGTTCTCACAGTTATGGTCTACGCATACTTCCCGACGCTAGCCCCAGAGCTTGAGGTGGAGGTGCCCCTCACGACCCCGTATTCACTTGTATTTGAGGGCCAGTACCGGCCGAGACCTCGGGAGTCTTTCCTCTACCTGCGACAGTACTTCGATACAGTGCGGTCGTCGGAGGTATTTCAGAACTCTCAGTTCTCCATGTTTTCATGGCTTTGATTTATCTTGCACATTCACAATTTCTGATCAGCTTATGCATTGGTTATCCGCAGATCACATGGCAGCCCTGGGCGCCTTTAGGCAGAGACCTCCGATTCCATTTTGCCGGAGCGTGGGGGGCCTCTCGGTATAGGATCTTGTTCGAGGGGCCAGTTGGGAGGGCCTGGTTTTTGGGAGATCGCTTCTTGCGTCAGGTATGGGGCTACCCTGAGCAGGACATTCCTTCAGCGCCTCCAGACGATATGCGGACCGCTGATAGGCTCTCTCCCCAAGATGTCGTTGATGCTATGCAGGGTACCGATGCATTCTTACACTTGGAGCAGGGGGAGTATGCGACCTACCGTCACACATACTTGATGCCTCCACTGACGGGAGTCCGTACTCCGACGGGGAGGTCTGCTGGTATGCCTTCATCGAGCCGGGCTCGGACTACAGATGCCCCTTCCACCAGCAGGGCTGGTATATCTAGAGGTGGGGCTGGACTGGTTCCCCCGATTCCTCCGACTCATCATCATCCTGGATGGCCAGATATGCCGACTGAGTTGATGGGATGGCATATGGGACTACCTCCCCGATTCCGATTCCGATAGAGCCTCCGATGCCTGCCACCGATATGTCAGTGACCCTGACTCACCACCGGTATGTTCCACTGTTTTCCGTTTATCACACAGATACTTTGGCATTTGTTTATTCATTGATGACTTGAGCTTGTATCTGCAGCCACCCAGGGAGTACATGGATGAGGTGCTCGGGATGGTAGCCTCACTTGAGGGCATGGTCCTGCGGAGAGAGGCGCAGTTGTCCATCATGGGTTTCCAGGTACCCTTTAGTTTTCTGGCATTTATCATACTTCTGATGACATGCTGATCTTGAACATTTTACTGCATTGATAGGCTGCCTGTGTAGAGCACATCTGACACACACCACATTTACGTACTGTATTGCATGCACCCACTCTGTGTAGTTTGCTTGCATCTGTATCTGATATACATGTTTTGGCTGATGTATTCAAATTGCATTCTTCATTTTCAGATGCCTCCGGTGTATGCTCAGTCACAGGCCGGGCCATCCAGGTCTTCCCGAGGAGCTGGGCCATCTAGGCCTTCTCGAGGGGTGGGAGAGGGGAGTCGTCTCGCGGACGAGGCAGACGCAGGGCGCACATCATAGAGGAGGAGCCCAGCGAGGAGGAGGAGGAGGCTGCAGATCCCCAGTCAGAGACATCTGCTGACAGAGAGGGTGGCTCTGATCCTGGTTCCGGTAGTGGAGATGAGGCTGAGGAGGGTTCCGAGGATGGCAGCCCGGCTCAGATGATAGTGATGATGGTACAGAGGCTGTTCCGCAGAAGAGACGAAGAGGGCCTCTCATTCTTGCTCTTGAGAGCATTGATGCAGTTGTTCCCTGCTTTATTTACCTTTTTACTAGTAGTTGTAGCACATTGTACATTATTAGGCAATTTTATTTTTTGTAAAACTTGTACCCTTGTTGTAAAGCATGATGGAATGAAACAGCTTTTGAAAAAGTGTTGTGTTTTATGTTCTTAGCATCGCATTGCATCATTTTGCACCAAAATGAGATTGAATAGAAATGTGCATTGTGTATTTGCCCAGGCAGGTAGTGAACTGACGCAACAAACTAACAACCTAACTTACTGAGAAATAACAAAACCTTAGCAAGTTTACAACTCGATAAGCAAAACACAACAAAGTTGATTTAAACAAAGAGTAACGACTCAAAATACAAAGCTCGACAACTATGACAAACAAGACTTGATAATCAAAACAGCTCGACAAACAAAGTAACAACTCGATAAGCAAAACAACAACTCGATAAGCAAAGCAACGACTCGATAAGCAAGTCTTAACAACAACTCTATAAACAAAGTGCACTTCGGACGATCTGGGTGACGGAACGCATCCGAAACTGAGGGAAATGGAGGCCTTCGACACTCCCGATGCATGGAAATGCTAGGAACTTCCTTCTAGAGGGTAGAACAGGACCAAAGGCATATATTGGAGCATGGCCGGCCACCTTTGGGAGCTGGCCGGCCAGCTTTTTGCATTTGAGGGAGGGGGTGGCCGGCCTGCCAGAAAAGGTGGCCGGCCGGCCACCTAGCTCAGCAACCACCAGTTTTGTGACACATGTCCCCCGAACAGTGTCTTATCCTCTTTAAAAGTCCTAGCCTCAGTTTTGCACCAAAATGGAGGCGTTTCTCGTCGAAAATCTCACAGCTTGGATCGCTTCTTTAGATGGCTCGGAAAAGTTGAACTTCCGGGGTTTCGGCTTGAATGCACTATTCACGCTGAGCCATACTCCGCTACACCTTTCCTTTCTCCATGCCGCGGCGAGGTTTTGGAATCCGGTAACGCATGTGTTTAGTTTTGGCGGGCAAGAGGTATGTCCAACTTTCGAAGATTTTCAAGTTTTGATGGAATCTGAACGTTATGAAGAGATTTGCCTCAGTTTCGCTTTGGCCACGCCCAAGCTTTAGGGCGGATGTGTGGACTCACCATGCATGACGCTCGGTCTCTGATCTGTAATGGGGAACTGGACATCCTCGGCTTGATTCATCGCTTTTCTGAGGCCGGTGACCGCGGCGACCATTATTGGCAAGGTTTTCCGACAACATGCCCTCTGCTTGTGCATGCTGTCTCACTTTCTGCTTGCCCCGGGCTTCGGTGGATCTAGCATTCGTCTGATTGAAGTTGCTCAAGGCTTGAAGGAAGGAAAGAGCTGCATCGCCATGACATTGGCCGAGACACTAATGGGCTTGGATGCTTTCTATCGCCAGGAGACGACCAGATTTGCGGGGAGTCCACTACTGCTGCAGGTAATGTTTCCCACCCAATCTCTCATATATATTGCTCACATCACTCGGCCCTCAGGCTCGTTTTTTCTCACAAAAACCTTTTCTTACTTTTCTCTCATCGCACATCTCTCTATTCTTTATTCTCTCATTTTTCATCCCTCCCCAGGTATGGTTGATGGATAAATTGCAGGTTGTGGACTCTTGCCCAGCCTACTCAGCCCGCGGCTACTTCTTTCGACAACGCCTAGTCGATGCCCTTGATGAGGGATGGTGGTTCGACTGGATGTGCAATTTGTCTGCAGATCGCATTGCTTGGCGCTGTCCTTGGCTCAATCTCCCGGCAATGAGCTATAGCATGTCCCGGCAGACCGGGATCCAGTTGATTGGTCTGACCCACTGTGTGTTCTACTTTCCGTTCCGGTTCCAGCGCCAGTTCGGTCATGATCAGACTTGCCCGCCAGAGGGGATAGAGTATCCTGCCACATTCCCGGTTCGAGGCGCACAGCTTGCCCGGTATGCCACAGCATGGAGGACTAGAGAGCTCCTGGCCCCCGCTCCCACTTTCAGTTGCACTTTGTCTGACGAGTGCTTGGATTGGCTCAATGAAGAGGCACAGATTGGGCCCAGCTTGGCATCAGAGGCTTCGACCAGCTCTGGGAGGGGGCGCAGGGACACCTGACTTATCTATGCCCCGGATTTATTGCTTTATTAGTACTTTCAAGTTTTCTTTATGAATTGTAATAAAAAGCAACTTCAATTTGTATGCAAGAGCAGGAGAACTCTGTATTGAAATCAATGAAATTGAAGGTTGTGGGTACTGAAAATTTTCCGCTTTGGTCCAAAAATGGTCTAAGTTGTAAAAAGATTAATTTGAACAAAGTCAACTTTTATTAAAACTTTTCAAAACCATTTTCGATATGGATCAGAACTGGACACGCCTGAGATCTGTCACTGAGATGCACAACCCCGGATCCTAGCAACTGGAAAGTTGCCCCTAGTCTGAATAGTACCGCAGCACTGCACAGCAACGGAAAGTTGCCCCTAGTCTGAAAAGCACTGCACCGGAGATTACGATGAATGCTGATAGACAAAGATGACTGAGATGATCAAATGGACAAAGTTGATCGGGGAAAAGTTTATGGCTGAACTTCAGGATGAAGTTGCCTACGTATCCCAAAGATGGGAATCAAGCCTTACGTAGTTCAGGCTCGGGTTCACTCGAGTATTTTCACTCTCCTTTTACGCTCTAACTTTTGCCAAGGCCGCCCTTTGCGGGTTTTCAACCTTGCGAGCTCAGTTTTTATAATTTCAAATTTTTTGTGCTCTGAGTTTTGCCTAGGTCGCCCTTTCGGGTTTTCGGCCTAGCGAGCCTCTCAAGGGTAATATTTCTTCAACTTGTCCATATTGATCGGTTGTGAGAACTCCAAGCCATCTAGATCCATCAGAACCACAGCTCCACCTGACCAGATAGACTTAATGATGTAGGGACCAGTCCAATTGGGTCTGAACTTGCCCCTTGGGTCGTGGATGGGAGCTCGGTTATCCTTGAGTACCAAATCTCCTTCCTTTAAATTCCTGGACTTCACTTTCTTGTTAAAAGCCCGGGCAATTCTGCGCTGATAACCTTGAACATGGTACAGTGCTTTCAGTCTTCTCTCATCAAAGAGCATGAGTTCCTCAAACCTGCTCTGCTGCCAATCTGCTTCGGCTATTTGACACTCAGCCAATACTCGCAATGACGGAACCTCAATCTCGATAGGTAGAACGGCCTCCATCCCATAAACTAATGAATACGGAGTCGCCCCAGTAGAAGTTCTGATTGAAGTCCGGTAGCCCCACAGAGCAAACGGCAGCTTATCTGGCCAATCCCGGTAGGTTTCCACCATCTTCTGCAGTATGTGTTTGATATTCTTGTTGGCGGCCTCAACCGCTCCATTGGTTTGCGGCCGATAGGTAGATGACTTATGAAAAGCCACGTTGTATTTTTCCAACAAGTCAATCACTTCCTTCTTGAAGTGGGAACCGTTATCTGAAATTATCTCGTTTGGGACTCCGTAGCGACAGATGATGTTGTTTCTGATAAACTTTGCAACATGCGAAGCCTTCAACACCGCATAAGATTGGGCCTCGACCCACTTCGTGAAATAATCTATCGCGACCAGGATGAACTCATGCCCATTCGACCCCTTCGGAGTGACAGCCCCGATCACATCAATTCCCCAGACTGAAAATGGCCATGGCGAAGTCATATTGTACAGCTTCGACGGCGGAATGTTCATGCGATTTGCATGAATTTGACATTTGTGGCATCGCCGAACAAAACCGATACAATCCTCCTCCATGGTGGACCAGTAGTAACCCTGTCTGAGGATCTTCCGTGCTAGCATTACTCCATTCATGTGCGCACCGCATTCCCCTCCATGGATGGCCTCCATTAGGCGCTTCGATTCTTCGGCATCGACACACAGCTTATGCATTCCCAGATGACCTCTCTTATACAGCTTACCCCCACAGATGATGAACTGAACGGCCATTCTTCTGATTGCCCTTTTATCCTTGGCATTTACCCCTGGCGGGTATGCTTCCTTCTCCAGGAAATTCCAAATGTCGTGGTACCAGGGGTTTTCGTCCTGAACCTCATCTATAGCAGCAATCGACTCGTAGGCTGGCGCAAATTTCTGGTCAATGATGACTGGACGCATCCGGACTCCGAACGGGATGTCTATCATGGAAGATAGAGTTGCTAAAGAATCTGCGAACCTGTTGTTCTCTCTTAGTAGATGAGCAAAGTTTAGCTTCTCAAACCGAGGAATTAACAAGTCCAAGGTCTGGTGATACATCATCATCTTTTCTTCTTTGACTTTCCAGTCTCCTTTTGCTTGAGACACAACAAGGTTCGAGTCCCCGATGACGTCCAACCGTCTTGCCCCTAGTTCCAGGGCTGCTTCTAGACCGGCAATGCATGCCTCATATTCTGCTTCGTTGTTCGAGACTTTGAACCGGAGTTTGAAGGCTAGAGGGATACGGGAATTGTCGGGTGCTATCAGCAACACTCCTATCCCATACCCGTATTGATTTGACGCTCCGTCAAAGTACATCGTCCAAGTTTCATCGTCGATATGCAAAATAGCTTCATCTGGGAATAAGTACTCGACTGCTTCACCCCCTTCTACCGGATGGTCGGCTAAGAATTCTGCTACTGCTCTTCCCTTGACTGACTTGCGTGTCACATATTTCAGATCGAATTCGGAGAGCAACAGCAACCAACGAGCTAGCCTACCCGTAAGTGCTGGTTTCTCGAAAAGATATTTGATGGGATCGAGTCGTGAAACCAACATTACGGAGTGAGCTAACAGGTAGTGCCGCAGCTTCCTGGTAGCCCATACCAAAGCTAAGCAAGCCTTCTCCAACGGTGTGTAGCGAGTCTCATACTCTAGCATCTTCTTGCTCAGATAGTAGATGGCTTTCTCCGCTTTGTCCTCTGATTCTTGCGCGAGCATACAACCCATTGTAGTCTCAGTCACTGAAAGATACAATATCAACGGTTTCCCCGGCTCTGGCGGTGACAACACGGGCGGGTTCTGTAAGTATTCCTTGATTTGTTCAAAAGCAGCTTGGCATCGGCCGTCCCATTGGAATTTCTTGCCTTTCTTCAGGAGACCAAAAAGTGGTTCACAAGTCAAGGTTAATTTTGAGATAAACCGTCTTATGAATTGCACTTTACCCAGAAAGCCTCGCACCTCCTTTTCAGTCCTTGGTGGGGGCATTTCTAAGATGGCCTTGATTTTGGAAGGGTCGACTTCGATACCTCTCTGTGTAATCAGAAACCCCAGCATTTTTCCCGCTGTAACACCGAACGTACATTTCTGAGGATTCAGCCGCAACCGGAATTCTCTGATCCTTTGAAAGAACTTTTGCAAGGCGGTGTAGTGGCCTTCTCTTTCTTTGGACTTGACAATCATGTCGTCTACATACACCTCAACCTCTTTGTGGATCATGTCATGCAATATTGTGGTCGCGGCCCGTTGATAAGTAGCTCCAGCATTCTTTAACCCAAACGGCATTACTCTGTAGCAGTATGTTCCCCACGGGGTGGTGAATGTAGTCTTTTCCCGGTCTTCTGGTGCCATCACTATCTGATTGTACCCTAAGAAGCCATCCATGAATGAAAGCAAAGCGTGCCCTGTTGTGAAGTCCACTAACTCATCGATATGCGGCAAGGGAAAGTCGTCCTTTGGACTAGCTCTATTCAAATCCCTGAAATCCACGCATACCCGGACCCTGCCATCCTTCTTCGGCACCGGAACAATGTTGGCCAACCAAGTTGGGTACTCGGATACCAGCAAGAAGCCCACGTCAATTTGCTTGGTGACCTCTTCCTTAATCTTGAGAGCCCAATCCGGGCGGATCCTCCTGAGTTTCTGTTTGATGGGTCGGGCCTCGGGGTCAAGGGGGATCCAATGCTGTACAATCTCAGGATCGATTCCAGGCATGTCTTCGTAGGACCACGCGAAAACATCTTTGAAATCTTTTAATAAAGCGACTAAGCGCTCGCGTTCCTCCGAAGACAACGTGGACCCGATCTGGACCAGCCGCGGGTCCTCCTCAGTACCAATATTCACGGTAGTGATTTCATCCATTAAGGGTTTGACAAACCTCTCCTGCTCTTGTTCAATTAAGCGTTGCAAAACCGGAGGAATTTCGTCCTCGTCGTTTTCATCAAAGTTTTGAAAGTCTGAGTTAATGCAATAAATCAAGGGCACAGAAAAGTACTCAGAAACCACAGTTACTTGATTCTCATTAAGCACATCCAAATCGTCCGATTCCTCGGTTACAACAGACTCAAATGAGAAAGAAAAAGACGACCTGGACAAAACTGTGGCATCCGGGTTATCATCCCCAGGATTACCAGACTCAGACTCAGTCGAGCTGGAACCTGATTCTGACTCACAAGACTCGGTGGAATCAGATTCCGGCTCACTACCTGACCCGGTGCTGCTGGACAAAAATCCCTCTTCGTATTGCCAAGTGAGAGAGGGTGCGATAGATGCATCCAAAATAGTTGCTGATAGGCCCACAGCCGTTTCATCCCCAATCATGGAAACGAGAAGCTATCCCCCAAGCACTTATGGTCGATGGAGGATCTGAAAGTAGACTTGCCAGTGCTACCCCCATTTCAATTTCAGTGCCCTCGGAGTCCGCTGCCTTACACTGCTCAACCTCAGCTGATGGGTCTGTCTGCTCTTCGGCAACGTCATCCCCAGATAATTGCAGGTCGAAGAAGATCTCGAAACCTGGCACGCGCTTCTTCTCCTCGTTCAGCCACAGCTCTGGGAAGCCACAAAACAGAAAGTCTTCCCCCTCCCGGACGAAGCGTCCGTTCAGGGTACCCTGAATGGGCCTGTGCATTAAGTCAAAAGGCTTCCCCGCCTTCTTCGCTTTGGCTCTCCCAGCCATTTCCTTCCCTTTTCGCATCCAATCCTCTTTGGTGGGCAGATAACCCAAGCCAAAGGTATGAGGGTTGTGTGGCACTTCGGCCAATGCTGCGACGCCCTTCCGGCCGCTCCTTCCAATCCCATCCCAGGGATGTGTTGTAGCTTGTTCATGAGGTATACAGATTGAGCACTGACGTACACTCCCTCATTAACAGCCATGATATTCTGCACAACCCGAGCCTCAGCCAGAGTAAACCCTGATAAGAACACATCCTCCGTGCCGTGCTCGATTTCCAAGACTGGTGTAGACACTTCTGGCGGTGGATGGATTGACGAATTCCCGAAAACAATGGCCACCCCCTTCCCGTGAGGGTACTTCAGCATCTGATGTAAAGTGGAAGAGACTGCCTTTACTTGGTGTAACCACGGCCGCCCTAAGAGTAGATTAAAGGTTGCAGGAACGTCCAAGACATGGAATTCAATGTTGTGTTGTCCTGGACCAACCTGGGTCTGAATTTTGACAGTCCCCATCACCTCCCTGCTGGTGTTATCATAGGCTCTGATCACTTGAGTAGTCGGCACGAAGTCCGCGGGCTTTAACCCGATTGCATATGCCGTCCTTGACGAGCAGACATTAATGGCGGATCCCGTGTCGACAAGAACCACTGGCACCCACTTGTCTCTACATTCCACAGAGATGTAGAGGGGTTTGTTATGATTTGCGCCCTCAGGCGACAGTTCTTTGTCTGAAAAGGTTAACGACGGGGAACCTCCTCCCGGAAAGACCAATCCTACCAGTTGCTCTGGCGTGGTATCTATGGAGAGTTTGGCCTTGTCCATAGAAGATAGAACAGCCTGTCTGTGCACTCGTGACGCCATAAGCAGTCCCCAAATGGAGATGTCTGCTTGTATCTTTTTCAGCTGCTTCAGTACAGCTTCTTCTTCAATCTGCTTCTCTTTCTGTTTTTCAGTTTCTTTATCCTTCCCAAATGCTTCTGGTTGGTCTAGGTGCGGGGGTTTGAAGTACCGCCCACTTCTTGTCATGTGATCAACTTCATCGAGATACCAGGTGTTGTCAGGTTGATTGCTCCCCCAATCTTCGTCTGTGTGGGCAAGACATAAATCATCGTCTTCCCACCACATTTCATTGGCATTCAAAAGGCACCTGTCTGATTCCGGCATGATTGTACTCGCAGCACTTTCAGCCCACATACTCACAGCATCTTCTGTCCTTGTGCCCACAGCATTTTCAATCCCCTCATGGGTTTTGGCTTTCCCGGTTCTCTCAGAACCCTGTTGTTCCACCTGCGTCAGCGCAGTCTGTTGTTCAGCTTTCCCTGCATTCACAATGCTCCTTTCCTGAGCGAAATTCTTCGTACCGGTGCTCTCCAGCAATGTACTCTGACTTTCGGCCCTTCCGGCCACAACTGATACCCTCGCCCCTGCCGGGCCCTGTTGGAACTCTACAACATCCGGTTGATCATCCAGCCATCCGGTAGCCTCTGCCAATTTCTCATACTCAAACCAATTGACTGCCGCATCCCCTGATTCTTGGTCATTGAAAAACTGGAGTTTGGCAAAGTCCTCCTCTACGGCCGTTAAATCCTCTGTCCCTTGCTCAAATCCATCCCCCTGGATCACACACAGTTTTGCTTTCTCTGGCAATTCTATACTTGGCTCAAACTGGCCTGCTGACAGAATGTACTCACTCAGATCGTAGGCTTCCCCAGCAAAATTCTCAGACTGCTTAAACCTTGACTCAACAGTTCCATCCTCCTCTGCAATCTCCCCTGCATCGTCTTCAACGGCCACCACCATTGGCTCAGGTTGGGTTGTAGAGATGTCCAACATGCACAAAAAGTTAGTGCAGTCGGAAAGGAGCACCTCCGGCTTAGGTAGATGGGAAGGAGTGATATAGATGCTAGGATCGTAAGACACGACCCCAGTTTGGATAAAGTTGACTCTTTTGGGAGGTGGAGCTTGATTGTGTGCGGGGAGTGGGTTGGTTGTGACATTGGGTCTTTCTGGTGGCAAAATCACCTGTTTGTCAACGAGATCTTGAATCTCGTGACGCAACCTGAAACATTGGTCGGTGTCATGACCGTGTTGCTGGTGATTGTAGACACCCCATTTTTGACCGACCTTAAGACTCAGACGTCACCGATTGAGCGCTCGGTGATGTTGCATATTATGCTCGTTCAGAAGTCTAAGAGTCTCGGCCGTGAGCCTTACCCCCGGACTTCCGAACCCTTTTCTGTGCCTTGCCTCGGTTTGCGAACCAGACTCGATTTTCTCTATTTCTCTTCCTGAAGTGAGGGAGAGGTTTCGTAGACAATCTCTCAGTGGCTGCGGGCTACATTTCGTGGCCGTAGGCCATTTTGCCCATTTCGGAGCCCGGTTCCCAGTTTTCGGAGCCGTCAGGCCGAGTGCCTCGGTTCGGGACCGCCTAACCACCTCCGTTTGCCCCGGTTCTTGGCATACATCTTATTTCCTCCCTTTTAAGGGACACTGTGGTCCGGGAGACCAACTTCGTGGTCGAACACCACTCCCGGTGCCTAACAGTCGGTTTTCGGGGCCTCGGACTGCGCGTTTCGGCCCCTGAACCTTCATTTTGCATCGGTTTTCGTTCATTTTTGGCAGGGACCTCTGTTTCATCACCAGGAAGGTCGTAGAAGGGTGGGAGGCCAGTAATTGTTCCAGCAACCAGTTATATTCCATTTTCACCCTCCGACGCCGTTTTTCTCATTTCAAAGCCAATGTTGACCACCCTTGGGCCATTTTCTTGCACCCTAAACCCCATATTTGTGTTGTACACACCTGGGAGGACACAAATATCACATGGCCGGCCAGTAATTCCACTTGAACCTTTTGAACCCCTTTGAAAAATGGCTTGTTCTCTCTCCTGTTTCACTTCCTCCAATTTTCAACCACAGGGTTTTGTTGAGGACACATGGGAGGCCACCAATCTATGGTGGCCGGCCATTAATTCCATTTGACCTGTTTGACCCTTGGCCGGCCGGCCATGGGGGTTGGCCGGCCGTCCAAAAGTTGGCCGGCCAGCTTCTTTACAGGGAGTACACTGCAGAAATGCAACTTTTCCCCCCCAGATTCTGCAATCCGGGGGGGGGCTTTTTTTGGAGGGAAACTTGGCTCACTTTCCCTCCCATTTTTTCCCCCTCTTTCTCCCACTCATTTGTCCATATAACCACCTCTCCAAACCTGGTTTGAGGGTTGGAAAATTCACTCTTGGAGCTTGCATACACACCCCTCCCTTTTCCTTCCATTTCAAGACCAAAATCATCCAAGTTCCCACCCCTTTCTATACCACCACCTAGCACCACCACCACCACTCCATTTCCAGCAGCTTGGGGAGTTTTTCAGAGGCAAAGAGGCACCATTTCTCAGTCCAAGAAGCAACCAAAGATTGGTCTACAAGGGTGAGTGCCATTTCCCTCTTTTCTAGCTCATTTTTTGCAACATTTCTTAGGCCTTTTGGCTTGCTGTTTTGAGCTCCGGCCATAACTGAAAATGTCATTTTTTTGAGCTTCTTTTCATCTTCCATTAAGGGTCCTTCACTATTTGGGACCCCCTTGTTGCACTTGCTTCATTACCCCTCTTGGATGCCATATTTTTGCATGATATTTTTAGCCTATGTGTGGTCTGTTTTGAGCTCTGATGTAAACTGTGAATAGGCTTATTTTGAGCCCTTCTTCAACATTGAAGAAGGGCTCATCCTTGTTTGGGGCCTCCATGTGTCACTTGCCATTGAACCCCTCTTGGGTCTCCATTTTTGCATGATTTATTAGCCTATTGTGTCTCTGTTTTTCGACCCTGAGAAGAACTGAAAAGGGTCGTATTTTGACCCCCTCTCCATGTCTCATTTAGGGCTTTGGCTGTTTGATGCATATTTTGTATACTTTGTGTTCAATCCTCTTTTGGCCTCATTTTTGCATAGCATTTTGAGCATACTTGTATCTGTCTTTGGGGCTTACCATAAACTAAAAACAGTCATATTTTTGGCCCCTCTTCAATATTGTAGAAGGCCCCTCCTCTGTTTGGGGCCAGCATTTGTGACTTGCTTCATTACCTCCCTTGCGGAGCCATTTTTGTATGCTGATTTAGCCCTACTTGGGCCCGCTGTTTGGCCTCACTTTAAACTGTAAAAATGCTTTTCTCGGGGCTGCCTTGCTTCTGTCTTCTCATTTCATATTCAAATTATGTATGCATTGTATAGTTGTAGGCCATTTCATGCGCCAAAACCCGTGTTTCGGGACTCGTTTCATGCATCGGGTTTCATTTTACCGGGTTTCGGGGCTGTTTTGCATCTCATTTTACCTCTGATTTTTGCATGATAGTATGCCATTTTTTGTGTTTTGCCATGTCTTGTTAGAGTGGCATCCCGTGCCGTAGGTTCGGTCCTCGGTTTGCGTGCACGTGTGCACGCATTTCGAGTGTCTCATTTTCATCTAATGGCCTCCTATGTGAGTGTGGCCGAGGTCCACTTGTGTTGGTGTAAGCCCATATTGCATTGTGTATGCCATTTCATTCCATAGCATTGTGTATGCTAGGTTGTATGTTAGTGCATTGTGTATGCCATGTTTCCTCGTGCATCGTGTATGTCATTTCATAGCATGTTGCATGTTAGGATGTATCTTAGTTGCATTTCATGCATATCATGCATATTGCATCGTGTTCGGGATAGGAGTTAGCTCGGGCACGGGAAACAAGGTACGTTCCGTACTCCGAGTGACGGAACGTGTCTCAATTCCCCAGTCACCGACACTCCGGATTATCCATGAGGGAGTTAGGTCTTGTTGTGTTTTCATATGCATTCATTCTATATCGAGTTGTGCAATTCGGCTCCTCGGCCATCATGCATCGATGTGCGTGATTGGTGGCACGAGGATCGAGACATGCATACATTTGTGAAAATACATTGCCATGCCCCTTTCCTGCTCTCTGTTGCAGCAAAATGAAGAATCAATAACTTTTCGGAGCTTGGCACGCATTTCAAGAACAGGTGCAAACAGAGGCTAATTGGGGCATCGTCATGGATTTCCGCACAAAGGCGACCTGAACATGCATCATTCATCACCCGGAGCGGAATCAAGGCAGTCCCTGGCTTGCATGCCAGTTTTACAGCTTTCTTAGTTAATTTGTTAATTAATTAAGAATTTGTACATTATTTGGATGTATTATTTGGACTGTACTATTCTTTTATTCGGGACTGTATGTTTATTTGGACCCTCTGCGCGAGGGCATAATTGTAATAAGTGTGCGTGAGTGTGATGTATGTCTTCCAACCCCACGTCTTTCTTCCCTTTTATTTACCTGCTTATGATGGTTAGATTAGGGCATATTTCAATTAGCATACAGTATGATAGCATGTTTGCATTCATTCATCTGTTTTGCATGCACCGGGCTCGGCGCATCATACTAACTGCATTGTATTTCAATTACAAGATGAATACATGTTAGCTGTAGCATTCCATATGCCATGTTTAGAATAGCCGAGCCTGCTATAGTTGCATTCTGCATGTGTTGCATTAGGCATTTCTGCATATTTAGGATCATGCATGATTTCTAATGAGCTTCTGTTTTGGCTTGGAGTACTCGGTGAGTTTTATGCTTTAGCATCCTTGCATGCGTGTGAGTGACTGCCATGATAGCATGCTTGCCATGAGGCTATTTGCTTATGTGATATAACTGCCTGAATGCCTGTGGGTGAAGGTTGGGTTATTTGAATTGGGACAATGCATTGATTGTTTGTTTCAAGCCCACTAGATAGTGGCAAAACCATTGTTTTCTAAGCCCACCCGAGGGTGGCAAATCCATGTCTTAGCCTACCTGCGGGTAGCACCATCAAACCATTTTCAAACAAACAAACATGAAATGTTTTGTTCCAATTCAGGCGACTCAGTCTATACTTGTATGCTGTGCGCATCACATAGTAACCTAGGCTAATAACCGAAATAAGAACATACAATGTTTTCAAAAATAGATATCATGGTTAGTAGAGGCCGGTCTCTGACCGGGCGAGCGGGGGTGCTCACGAAGTGACCTTCCCCAATCGTACCCAAGTTCCCGAGCCGAGGCAACTTTGGTGATGACGGACACGTGGCCTTTGGCACCGAGTCAGGGTTTCCTAAATTTCCCATTAAAAATATTTAGGTGGCGACTCTGTATCTGGCAAAGCAGTCCATGTTTGGCACTTCTTTTCAAAAAAATCTGTTTTCAAAATCGATTTGCCGGATTTGGACTCTTTGGTTCAAGATTAAGAACCGTGACATTTGAGTCCTTGAACTGTAGTGACCCCAATATGAACGGAACGGGACTTAACCCTCCCGGGGCGTTCGGGGACGTCTACAGTTTCTGGCGACTCTGCTGGGGACTTTAGAGAACTTGACTCGAACTCATGATATCTGGTTTTGACTACACTTGTGTGTTTCTTTGCATTGCATTTGCATTGGTGCGCCTAGGACACCGTGTTTGCCATCTGCTATTCCTGAACGGTTTGCCGGAGGCTTGTCTTGTCAAGGCATGACCATAAGGCTGACCGGTTGTGGGCTCTGCCAGTATGGGAACACAAACCCCGGTTTTACCGGGGCACCCTTTTTGACCATTCGACCTAGTGCATATTCGGATCCATAGTGACCATTCCAAACTAGGACAGGTTGCTTACCCGATAGGTTGTTTGAAACCGCTGCGTGCGTAGTGAAACCCTAGCTCCTGACAAAATAGGACAGGGAAACCCTACCCCAACATAGGGGTGTTTTGGCTCTCACTTATCTGTTATGTGCTTTTAGAGTGCGTCTCTACAGGAATGCATGCATCAGTTTATGAGTTTGGGCATCAGGCCTGCGGGCATCAGTCAGTATTTGAGAATCAGTTATCTGCGGGTATCCGATTCAGTTTTGGGGACAGTGATTCAGGGATATTGATCAGTGTTTGAGGACAGTATGTATTCAGCTTACCAGCCGTGTGTTGTTATGCCCAGCCGTGTGTTGTGTATTTAATTTAAGCTGTTATGCTGTCCGTTTATCTGGTTATTTATTTCCTTTTTTTTGCTTTATTTATCTTTTGCTAGGGCAGGGTTTTTAGCACAATTGCTTCCGAACCAGTAGATATTCCCCAAGCACTTTGGACACGAGGTCGCCGACTCAATCGATCTGAGGATCTGGTTGACGGACATCCAGTGTTCCACTCCCTACCCCCAGTTGTTAGAAGAAGGCCAAGGAGGCGCAGTGTGTCAGAGCAGGGATTACCGGGACAGCGGGCTACTTTAGCAGCAAACAGTCAGGTTGGGATTTCTGTTTCCGCCATAGAGATACACTTACCGGTCAGTCAGCTGGACCAACAGAATATGGCCGGGATAGAGGAAATGATGCGTCAAATGCAAGAGAGCATGAGACAGATGCAGGAGGATGCCATCCGCCAAGCGGAATTTTCTAAGCAACAGGCCACAGTCATGGCCCAGCAGGCCGAGCTCATTACTAGGCTGCAACAGCAGAATGCGGCATCTGCTTCACATCAGGTTCCTCCTCCACCAGGGCCCCCATTACCCGAGCAGGCTCCTACTGTTCAGAACGCTCTGCCAAACACCCAAAACACCGGGCCAAATGTCCAGAATATCCAAGAGGACACAAACCTTCCAACGGGGCTAGCTCCGCCCCCGCTTCCACCTCAACTGTCCAAGACTCATACACCCAACCACCCGGACTCTCCCTTCGAGTTCGAGATAGACCATACAGCCCTAAAACTGAGCAAGCTTGAGAAGCTTTTCAAGAAATCACAAGGGGTAAAAGCCATTCCGGACATCGAAGATGGGTACACCGATGTAGCCGTAACATTGCCAGACAGATTCAAGATGCCACAAATTGACCGCTTTGACGGGTCCGGAGATCCCATGGTCCATCTTCGGCTATTCTCAGACATCCTGCGGCCAATGGGCCTAACCCGACCACAAAAGCTTTCCCTGTTTGGCCGAACTTTGTCGGGTGTGGCAGCCATCTGGTACGCGAAGTTAGAAGATGAGGTAAAAAGAAGCTGGGATGAAATGGCTGAGGCCTTTGTTGCACAGTACTCGTACAATACACAGATCGAGATTACAACCCGTGATCTCGAAACAACGAGGCAGGAACCCAAGGAGACTTTCTCAGACTTCGTAACTCGATGGAGGGCGAAGGCATCGATGATGACTTTAAGGCCTACAGACAAAGATCAAATCAGGATGATTGTGCGCAATCTCCAACCGAAATTGATGCAGAAGATGATTGTACTCCCCTTTCCAACTTTCTCAGATTTACACGAGATGGGGGTACAGATCGAGGATGCCATGAAACAGGTCTGATCGACCAGGATAGAGAGCAACTTAGAAGGACTTTCAACCGTAACAACAACGCAGGCCCGAGTGGCGCTGCAACTGCACGAGCTTCAGAAGTGAGCACGGTCACCACCACTCCCCCTCCCCCAAGACCCATGACAGCCACGCCTTTCTCTGGCGCATCTGGAAGCAATACCCAAACCCAAATATCAACCCAGAGGCCAAAGAACCTTCACCCCCTATATATGCCCCTGTCCAAAGCTCTGGGGGTATTAATCAGGAAGAAGCATTTGACGCCCCTAGAGCCGAGGCCACTGCCAAATCCACTCCCTCCCTCTCATGACCCGGCAAAATACTGCGCGTATCACCAACAGCATGGTCATGACACCGACCGTTGCTTTAGATTGCGTCATGAGATCCAGGATCTTATTGACAAGCAGGTGATCGCGCCTCCCGAAAAACCCAACGTCACGACAAATCCTCTCCCACCACATAACCAAGCCCCTCCTCCCAACAGAATCAACTTCATCCAAACTGGGGTCGTGTCTTACGATCCTAGTATCTATATCACCCCATCCCACCTACCTAAGCCGGAGGTGATCCTTCCTGTCTGCACTGACTTGTGCATGATGGACATCTCCACAACCCAATCTAAGCCAGTGGTGGTGACCACCGAAGATGGGACAGGGCAGATTTCAGAGGAAAAGGGAGTTGCTGAGTCTGAGATTGAACAGTCTGGGAATCTTGCTGAAGGAGCTTATGATCCGAGTAAATACATCCAGTCAGTGGGCCAGTCTGAGCCGAGTGCAGGGCTGCCAGAAAGAGCAGAGTTATGTGTGATTCAGGGGGACAGATTTGAATGGGGAACAAATGATCTAACAGCTGTGGGAGAGGACTTTGCCAACCTCCAGTTCTTCAGTGACCAAGAATCGGGGGATGCAGCAATCAACTGGTTCGAATATGAGGAGTCGGCAGAAGTTACCGGATGGTTAGATGATCAACCAGACGTCGTAGAATATCAACCAGAACAGGGCCCGGCAGGGGCGAGAGTATCAATGGTGGCCGGAAGGGCCGAGAGTCAGAATACACCGCCGGAGAGCGCCGGCACTAAGAATTTCGCTCAAAATTTGGGGATTGTAAATGCAGGGAATATTGACCAACCAGCTGTACTGACGCAGTTGGAACAACGAAGATTTGAGGATTCCGAAAGAATCAGAAAAGCTAAGGCCCATGTGGGGGTCGAGAGTGCTGTGTGCACGGGAACAGGAAATGCTGTGGGCATGAAGACTGAAGGCGCTGCGAGTACGATCATACCGGAGCCGGACAGGTGTCTGTCGGCTGCCGACGGAATGTGGTGGGAAGACGATGACTTATGTCTTGCCCACACAGATGAAGACTGGGGAGGTAACCAACCAGATGATACCTGGTATATTGACGAGGTCGCTCATATGACAAGAAGTGGGCGGTATTTCAAGCCCCAACACTTAGACCAACCTGAGGCGTCTGGGAAAGACAAAGAAGCTGAGAAACAGAGAGAGAAACAGATTGAAGAAGAAGCTGTGCTTAAGCAATTAAAGAAGATACAAGCAGACATCTCCATCTGGGGACTGCTTATGGCATCGAGGGTGCACAGACAGGCCGTCCTATCTGCCATGGACAAGGCCAAACTCTCTATAGATACTACACCAGAGCAGCTGGTTGGGCTGGTTTTTCCGGGAGGAGGTTCCCCGGCATTAACCTTTTCAGACAAGGAACTACCGCCTGAGGGCACAAACCATAACAAACCCCTCTACGTTTCCGTGGAATGTAGAGACAAGTGGATACCGGTGGTACTTGTTGATACCGGATCCGCCATCAATGTCTGCCCAGCCAGAACAGCGTATGCAATCGGGTTGAAGCCCGCGGACTTCACACCAACTACTCAGGTGATCAGAGCATATGATAATACTAGCAGGGAAGTGATGGGGACTGTCAAGGTTCAGACCCAGGTTGGTCCGGACAACACGACATCGAATTTCATGTCTTGGACGTTCCCGCAACCTTCAATCTACTCTTGGGGCGGCCGTGGTTGCACCAAGTGAAGGCAGTCTCTTCCACTCTACATCAGATGGTGAAATACCCCTATGGAAAGGGAGTAGCCATTGTGTTCGGGAACTCATCAATCCATCCGCCTCCGGAGGTATCTACGCCGGTCCTAGAAATCGAGCATGGCACAGAAGACGTGTTCTTATCAGGGTTCACTTTGGCTGAGGCTCGGGTAGTATAGAATATTATGGCTGTGAATGAGGGGGTGTACGTCAGTGCTCAATCCGTCTACCTCATGAACAAGCTACAACACATCCCCGGGATGGGATTGGGAAGGAGCGGCCGAAAAGGCGTCGCAGCATTGGCCGAAGTGCCACATAACCCTCATACCTTTGGCTTGGGTTATCAGCCCACCAAAGAGGACTGGGTGAGGAAGGGAAAAGAAATGGCCGGAAGAGCCAGAGCGAAGAAGGCGGGGAAGCCTTTTGACTTAATACACAGGCCCATTCAGGGTACCCTGAACGGACGCTTCATCCGGGAGGGGGAAGACTTTCCATTTTGTGGCTTCCCCGAGCCGTGGCTAAACGCGGAGAAGAAGCGCGTCCCAAGCTTCGAGATTTTCTTTGACCTACAACTATCTGGGGATGACGTTGCCACAGAGCAGACAGACCCATCAGCTGAGGCTGAGCAGTGTAAGGCAGTGGATCCTGAGGGCACAGAATTTGAAACGGGGGTAGCGCTGGCATGTCTGCTCTCTGATCCTCCAATCGACCATAAGTGCTTGGGGGATAACTTCGCGGTTTCCATGATTGGGGATGAAACGGCTACGAGCCAACCAGCAGCTATCTTGGATGCATCTATCGCACCCTCTCTCACTTGGCAATACGAGGAGGGATTTTTGTCCAGCAGCACCGGGTCAGGTAGTGAGCCGGAATCTGATTCCACCGAGTCTTGTGAGTCGGAATCAGGTTCCAGCTCGACTGAGTCTGAGTCTGGTAATCCTGGGGATGATAACCCGGATGCCACAGTCCTGTCTAGGTCGTCTTTTCCTTTTCATTTGAGTCTGTTGTAAATGAATCGGACGATTTGGATGTGCTTAATGAGAATCAGGTGACTGTGGTTTCTGAGTACTTTTCTGTGCCCTTGATTTATTGCATTAATTCAGACTTTCAAAACTTTGATGAAAACCGAGGACGAAGTTCCTCCGGTTTTGCAACGTTTAATTGAGCAAGAGCAAGAGAGATTTGTCAAACCTTTAATGGATGAAATCACTACCGTGAACATGGTACTGAGGAGGACCCGCGGCTGGTCCAGATCGGGTCCACGTTGTCTTCGGAGGAACGCGAGCGCTTAGTCGCTTTATTAAAGATTTCAAAGATGTTTTCAAAGATGTTTTCGCGTGGTCCTACGAAGACATGCCTGGAATCGATCCTGAGATTGTACAGCATCGGGGATCCCCTTGACCCCGAGGCCCGACCTGTCAAACAGAAACTCAGAAGGATCCGCCCGGATTGGGCTCTCAAGATTAAGGAAGAGGTCACCAAGCAAATCGACGCAGGCTTCCTGTTGGTATCAGAGTACCGACTTGGTTGGCCAACATTGTTCGGTCGCCGAAGAAGATGGGGCAGGATCCGGGTATGTGTGGATTTCAGGGGATTTGAACAGACTAGTCCCCGAAGGACGACTTTCCCTTACCGCATATCGATGAGTTGGTGGATTTCACAGCAGGGCATGCTTTGCTCTCATCATGGATGGCTTCTCAGGCTACAATCAGATAGTTAATGGCACCAGAGAGACCGGGAAAAGACTGCATTCACCACCCGTGGGGGACGTATTGCTACAGGGTAATGCCGTTTGGGTTGAAGAACGCTGGAGCTACTTATCAACGGGCCGCAACCACAATATTACACGACATGATCCACAAAGAGGTTGAGGTGTATGTGGACGACATGATTGTCAAGTCAAAGAAAAGAGAGGGCCACTACACCGCCTTGCAAAAGTTCTTCCAAGGATCAGGAATTCCGGTGGCGGCTAAAATCCTCAGAAATGTACATTTCGGTGTTTTACAGCGGGAAAAATGCTGGGGTTTCTGATCACACAGAGAGGCATCGAAGTCGACCCTTCCAAAATCAAGGCCATCCTAGAAATGCCCCACCAAGGACTGAAAAGGAGGTGCGAGGCTTTGCGGTAAAGTGCAGATTCATAAGACGGTTTATCTCAAAATTAACCTTAAATTGTGAACCACTTTTGGTCTCCTTGAAGAAAGGCAAGAAAATCCAATGGGACGGCCGATGTCAAGCTGCATTTGAACAGATTAAAGAATATTTACAGAACCCGCCAGTGTGTCACCGCCAGAACCAGGGAAACCGTTGATTTGTATCTGTCAGTAACTGAAAACTACAATGGGCTGCATGCTTGCACAAGAATCAGAAGACAAGGTTGAGGAGAGCCATCTACTATCGAGCAAGAAGATGCTAGAGTACGAAACCCGCTACACTCCACTTGGAAAAGGCTTGCTTAGCTTTTGGTATGGGCTACCAGGAAGCTGCGGCACTACCTGTTAGCTCTCAAATATCTTTTCGAGAAACCAGCACTTACAGGTAGCTAGCTCGTTGGTTGCTGTTGCTCTCCGAATTTGATCTAAAGTATGTAACGCGCAAGTCGGTCAAAGGAAGGGCAGTGGCGGAGTTCTTTAGCCGACCATCCAGTAGAAGGGGGTGAAGCAGTCGAGTATTTATTCCCCGATGAAGCCATTTTACACATCGACGACGAAACTTGGACGATGTACTTCGACGGAGCATCAATCAATACGGGTATGGGATAGGGGGTGTTGCTGATAGCACCCGACAATTCCCGTATCCCTCTAGCCTTCAAGCTCCGATTCAAAGTCTCGAACAACGAAGCAGAATACGAGGCGTGCATTGCTGGTCTAGAAGCGGCCCTGGAACTAGGGGCAAGACGGTTGGACGTCATTGGGGACTCGAACCTTGTTGTGTCTCAAGCTAAAGGAGACTGGAAAGTAAAAGAGGAAAAGATGATGATGTATCACCAGACCTTGGATTTGCTGATTCCTCGGTTTGAGAAGCTAAGTTTTACTCATCTACTAAGAGAGAACAACAGGTTCGCAGATTCTTTAGCAACTCTATCTTCTATGATAGACATCCCGTGTGGAGTCCGGATGCGTCCAGTCATCATCGACCAGAAATTTGCACCTGCCTAGAAGTCGATTGCCGCTATAGATGAAGTTCAGGACGAAAACCCCTGGTATTACGACATCTGGAACTTCTTGGAGAAGAAGCATACCCGCCAGGGGTAAATGCCAAAGACAAAAGGGCAATCAGGAGAATGGCAGTTCAGTTCATCATCTGCGGGGGTAAACTGTATAAAAGGGGTCATCTGGGAATGCATAAACTGTGCGTTGATGCCGAAGAGTCAAAGCGTCTGATGGAAGCCATCCACGGGGGAGAATGTGGTGCGCACATGAATGGGTAATGTTGGCACGGAAGATCCTCAGACAGGTTTATTACTGGTCCACCATGGAGGAGGATTGTATTGGTTTCGTCCGGCGATGCCACAAATGTCAGATTCATGCAAATCGCATGAACATTCCGCCGTCAAAGCTGTACAACATGACTTCGCCATGGCCATTTTCAGTCTGGGGATTGATGTAATCGAGCAGTTACGCCAAAGGGGTCGAATGGGCATGAGTTCATCTTGGTAGCGATAGATTATTTTACAAAGTGGGTTGAGGCCCAATCTTATGCGGTTTGAAGGCTTCGCACGTCGCAAAATTCATCAAAAACAACATCATCTGTCGCTACGGGGTCCCAAACGAAATAATTTCAGACAATGGTTCCCACTTCAAGAAGGAGGTGATTGATTTGTTAGAAAAATACAATGTGGCTTTTCATAAGTCGTCTACCTATCGGCCGCAAACCAACGGAGCGGTTGAGGCCGCCAACAAGAATATCAAGCACATACTACAGAAGATGGTGGAAACCTACCGGGACTGGCCAGATAAGCTGCCGTTTGCTCTGTGGGGCTACCGGACTTCAATCAGAACTTCTACTGGGGCGACTCCGTATTCTCTGGTTTATGGGATGGAGGCCGTTCTACCTATCGAGATTGAGGTTCCGTCATTGCGAGTATTGGCTGAGTGTCAAATAGCCGAAGCAGATTGGCAGCAGAGCAGATTTGAGGAACTCATGCTCTTTGATGAGAGAAGGCTGAAAGCACTGTACCATATCCAAGGTTATCAACGCAGAATTGCCCGGGCTTTCAACAAGAAGGTTAAGTCCAGGAATTTAAAAGAAGGAGATTTGGTGCTCAAGGACAACGAGCTCCCATCCACGACCCAAGGGGCAAGTTCAGACCCAATGGACTGGTCCCTACATCATCAAGTCAATCTGGTCAGGTGGAGCTGTGGTTCTGATGGATCTAGATGGCTTAGAGTTTTCCCAACCGATCAACATGGACAAGTTGAAGAAATATTACCCATGAGAGGCTCGCTAGGCCGAAAACCCGAAAGGGCGACCTAGGCAAAACTCAGAGCACAAAAAATTTGAAATTATAAAAACTGAGCTCGCAAGGTTGAAAACCCGCAAAGGGCGGCCTTGGCAAAAGTTAGAGCGTAAAAGGAGAGTGAAAATACCCGAGCGAACCTAAGCCTGAACTACGTAAGGCTTGATTCCCATCCTTGGGATACGTAGGCAGCTTCATTCTGAAGTTCAGCCACAACCTTTCCCCGATCAACTCTGTCCATATTGATCATCTCAGTCATCTTTGTCCATCAGCATTCATCGTGATCTCCGGTACAGTGCTATTCAGACTAGGGGCAACTTTCCGTTGCCATAACAGTGCTGCCGTACCATTCAGACTAGGGGCAACTTTCCAGTTGCTAGGATCCGGGGTTGTGCATCTCAGTGACAGATCTCAGGCGTGTCCAGTTCTGATCCATATCGAAAATAGTTTTGAAAAGTTTTAATAAAAGTTGACTTTGTTCAAATTAATCTTTTCACAACTAAGACCATTTTTGGACCAAAGCGGAAAATTTTCAGTACCACAACCTTCAATTTCATTGATTTCAAAACAGAGTTCTCCTGCTCTTGCATACAATTGAAGTTGCTTTTTATTACACTCATAATGAAAACTTGAAAGTACTAATAAAGCAATAAATCTGGGGCATAATCAAGTCAGGTGTCCCTGCGCCCCCTCCCAGAGCTAGTTGAAGCCTCTGATGCCAAGCTGGGCCCGGTCTGTGCCTCCTCATTGAGCCAATCCCAGCACTCGTCAGACAAAGTGCAGTTGAAAGTAGGGGCGGGGGCCAGGAGTTCTCTAGTCCTCCATGCCGTGGCATACCGGGCAAGTTGTGCGCCTCGGACCGGGAAAGCAGCCGGATACTCAATCCCCTCTGGTGGGCAAGTCTGATCATGACCAAACTGACGCAGGAACCGGAACGGAAAAAGAATACACAGTGGGTCAGACCAATCAACTGAATCCCGATCAGCCGGGACATGCTATAACCCATTGCTGGGAGATTGAGCCAAGGGCAGCGCCAAGCAATGCGATCTGCAGACAAGTTGCACATCCAGTCGAACCACCACCTTTCATCAGGGGCATCAACTAAGCGTTGGCGAAAGAAGTAGCCGCGGGCTGAGTAGGCTGGACAAGAGTCCACAACCTGCAATTTATCCATCAACCATACCTGGGGAGGGATGAAAAATGAGAGAATAAAGAATAGAGAGATGTGCGATGAGAGAAAAGTAAGAAAAGGGTTTTGTGAGAAAAACCGAGCCTGAGGGCCGAGTGATGTGAGCGAATATATATGCGAGATTGGGTGGGAAACATTACCTGTAGCAATAGTGGACTCCCTGCAAATCTGGTCGTCTCCCGGCGATAGAAAGCATCCAAGCCCATCAGCGTCTCGGCCAGTGTCATAGCGATACAGCTCTTTCTTCTCTCAAGCCGTGAGCAACTTCAACCAGACGGATGCTAGATCCACCAAATCCTGAAGTGAGCAGAAAGTGGGATAGCATACACAAGCAAAGGCGTGTTGCCGGAAGCCTTGCCAATAATGGTTGCCGCGGTCGCCAGCATCAGAAAAGCGATGGATCAAGCCGAGAACGTCCAGTTCCCCGTTGCAGATCAGAGACCGAGCATCATGCATGGTGAGCCCACACATTTCCCCTAAAGCTTGGGCGTGGCCAAAGCGAAATTGAGGCAGAATTTCTTCACAGCGTTCAGATTCCATCAAAACCTGAAAATCTTCGAAAGTTGGACATACCTCTTGCCCGCCAAAGCTGAAAACATGCGTCACTGGGTTCCAAAACCTCGCCGCGGCATGAAGGAAGGAAAGTGCATGCAGCGGAGTGCGGCTCAGTGGGAATAGTGCATTCAAGCCGAAACCTCGGAAATTCAACTTTTCCGAGCCATCTAGAGAAGAGATCCAAGATGTGAGATTTTCTGTGAGAAATGCCTCCATTTTTGTGCAAAGCAGTGATGAAATGAATGAGTCCCGAAGTTGGAGCTTTTATAGAGGATGGGACACTATTCAGGGGACACGTGTCAAAAATTTGACGGCTGCTGAAATAAGTGGCCGGCCGGCCACCTTTTCTAGCTGGCCGGCCACATTTCTCCCCAGATACAAAAAACTGGCCGGCCAGCTCCAAAAAGTGGCCGGCCATGCTCCAATGTATGCCTTTGGTCCTGTTTTGCCCTCCAGAGGAAAGTTCCAGGCATTTCCAAGCATCGGATGTATCGAAGGCCTCCATTTCCCTCTGTTTCGGATGCGTTCCGTTGCCCAGACCGTCCGAAGTACGCTTTGTTTTGTTTATCAAGTTGTAATTTTTGCTTATCGAGTTGTCGTTTTGTTTATCGAGTTGTAAGTTTTGTCGAGCTGTCGTATTTTGTGTTTTGAGTTGTTACTCTTTGTTTACGCAATTTTGTTAAGTCTTGTTTATCGAGTCGTTAACATTGTTGTATTTTGCTTATCGAGTTGTAAACTTGCTAAGATTCTGTTATTTCTTAGTGAGTCGAGTTGTTTGATTTGTTGCGTCGGTTCATTACCTGACCCGGTGAATACACAGTGCACATTTCCATTCAATCCCATTTTTGTGCAAAATGATGCGATGCGATGCTGAGAGCATTAAATACAAACGTTTTTTCAAAAGCTGTTTCACAAACCATTCATCACCCATCATATTTCCTTTTACAAATAAAGGTACAAGTTTTACAGAAAATAAAACTGCCTAACAATATGCAAAGTGCTACAAACTACTAGCAAAAAGGAAAATAAAGCAGGAAACAGCAGCATCAATACCCTCGGGAGCGGGAATGAGAGGCCCTCCTCATCCTCTTCTGCGAGACAACCTCTGCACCACCATCATCATCCGGGTCGGAGCTGTCATCCTCAGGATCCCCCTCAGCCTCGCCTCCACTCCCGAACCAAGACCGGAATCCCCCTCCTCAGCGGATGTCTCCGACTGACGGTCTGCAACCTCCTCCTCCTCATCCTCATCGGGCTCCGCCTCTATAATATGTGCCCTGCGTCTGCGAGAGGACCCTCCTCGAGCTCCCCGGAAAGGCCTGGATGCCCAGCTCCCCAAAAGGCCTGGATGGCCCAGCTCCTCGAAAGGGCCCAGATGGCCCAGCGCCTCGAAAAGTCCAGACGATCGACCTCCCTGAGAAGGCCCGGGTGGCCCGGCCCGCGGCGGAGCATATACAGGAGGCATCTGAAAGTGAAGAGTTCAATACATCAGTTCAAATATGAAAATCAGATGCAAGTACAGTATGTGAGTGGGGTGTGTGTCAAATGTGCTCTACACAAACAGCCTATCAATGCAGTAGAATGTTCAAAACCAGCGTGTCATCAGAAATATGATAAATGCAAGAAAGATGAACAGTACCTGCACACCCATAATGGCCAGCTGTGCCTCCCTCCGCAGGATCATGCCCTCAAATGCGGCCATCACTCCAAGCATCTCATCCACGTACTCAACAGGAGGCTGCAGATACAAATGCAAAACTATCAGTAAAGGAATGAATGTCCAAGTATCCGACTGATAAATCAAAGCTGTAAAGCATACCGGTGGTGAATCAGGATCTCTGACATATCTATGGTCAGGAAGGGGAGGCTCCAGCGAGACCTGGTAAGGAGCCCCAAATCGCCAACTCGTCAACTCGGTCGGCATGTCTGGCCACCCAGGATGATGAAAGTCGGAGGGATCGGGGGAATCGACCCACCCCCACCTCTAGACGTACCAGCCCTGCTGGAGGAAGGGATATCTGTAGCACGAGCCTGACTCGAAGATGGCACACCAGCAGGCCTCAGTGACGGAGTACGCACTCCCGTCAAGGGAGGCATCAGATATACGTGGCGATAAGTGGCATAGTCCTCCTCCTCAAGATATAGCAAAGCATCAGTGCCCAGCATAGCACTAACAACATCCTGGGAAGAGAGCCTATCAGCAGTCCGCATACTGACTGGGGGTGCTGCGGGAGGGTCTTGAGAAGTGTACCCCCATACTTGACGCAAAAAGCGTTCCCTCAGAAACCATGCTCTACCAACTGGTCCTTCGAGTAGGATCCTGTACTGGGAGGTGCCCGATTCTCCGGCATACTGAAATTGGAGACCATCACCCAAGGGCGCCCAGGGCTGCCATGTAATCTGCGGATAACCAGTGCATAAACCAATCAGAAATCGGGAATATATAGGGCAGACCAAAGATGAAAACGGAAGGGACTGAGAGTTCTAAAATACCTCCGTCATCCGCACAGTATCGAAATACTGCCGTAGATAAAAGAGAGTCTCTCGGGGTCTCGGTCGGTGCTGGCCCTCGAATACCAGTGAGTACGGGGTCATGAGGGGCCCTGCCACCACCAACTCTGGGGCTAACGTCGGGAAATATACGTAGACCCATAACTGAGGAAAGCAGTGCAGAATATAAATACAAAGTGCTGAGGGCAAAATACAGAGTGTAAAGTGCGTTGTGTGTGCAATGTACAAGTAATGAGGAGCATAAATGTAAATCAAGAGGGCAGAAAGTACCTCCCAAGCTCTCCAATAACCGCCAAGTAAGTCTCCCTGCCCGCGGGAGGTCGCGCTCATGTAGCAGTAAAGGGTAGCCAAGCCGGCGCCACCCCAGTCATACCGGCTGACCTGTGATAGGTCCACCAGAGCGCTCAACAGATACAACCCAACCGTGTTCCCTCTATCGGCGAACAGAGTAGTCCCGAAGAGGAACATAAGAAAACCACGGGCATATTGCTCTGCCTCCTCAGGAGTCCCGGGCTCCATCCCCTCCCTCCGAAAATGGGAAGAGAACCAGGTGTATCGGACTCTCCCTGAAGCTCTATCAACAGGCGGGCGAGCCCCCAGTAAATGTATCCAAGCGGCCTCTCATTCGCCCATGTCCTCGTCGTAAGGGATGGGCCAATCTCCTATGTCCAGGCCAGTCAATACAGCAAAATCCAGCGGGGTCATAGTCAAATCCCCAGTGGCGGAAAAATGAAAAGAGTTGGTGGTGTCCCACCATCTCTCTACCAAAGCTGCCATCAGTGTCCTCCTGGCAGGACAACGCGATAACCCAGCGCAGAAGGCCCCGAACCCTGCCAAATCAACCAAATCCCGGACAGCCTCCGGGAGCTCAGCATACCAATCTCTAGCAGCGGTGGAGCCGTATCCCCGCACAGTGCGAGAACCAACCTACATTCAGAATGAATACATGTGTCAGTATAAAATGAATGAGCTGTGTGTAAATGAAATGAATAAGCTGTGTGCAAGTAAATAGGCTGCGTGCGAAGTAAAGTAAGCGAACTGTGTGTTCTACTCTAAATCAGTGTGTGCTGCGTGTTCACCTTCAATTTGGGTTGTGTGTTCAGAAAATCCGAGTTAGGGCTGTGTGTTCTACTCTAAATCAGTGTGTGCTGCGTGTTCACCTTCAATTTGGGCTGTGTGTTCAGAAAATCCGAGTTAGGGCTGTGTGTTTTACTCTAAATCAGTGTGTGCAGCGTGTTCACCTTCAATTTGGGCTGTGTGTTCAGAAAATCCGAATTAGGGCTGTGTGTTCTACTCTAAATCAATGTGTGCTGCGTGTTCACCTTCAATTTGGGCTGTGTGTTCAGAAAATCTGAGTTAGGGCTGCGTGTTCTACTCTCAATCAGTGTGTGCTGCGTGTTCACCTTCAATTTGTGTTGTGTGTTCAGAAAATCCGAGTTAGGGCTGTGTGTTCTACTCTAAATCAGTGTGTGCTGCGTGTTCACCTTCAATTTGGGCTGTGTGTTCAGAAAATTCGAGTTAGGGCTGTGTGTTCTACTCTAAATCAGTGTGTGCTGCGTGTTCACCTTCAATTTGGGCTGTGTGTTCAGAAAATCCGAGTTAGGGCTGTGTGTTCTACTCTAAATCAGTGTGTGCTGCGTGTTCACCTTCAATTTGGGCTGTGTGTTTAGAAAATCCGAATTAGGGCTGTGTGTTCTACTCTAAATCAGTGTGTGCTGCGTGTTCACCTTCAATTTGGGCTGTGTGTTCAGAAAATCCGAGTTAGGGCTGCGTGTTCTACTCTCAATCAGTGTGTGCTGCGTGTTCACCTTCAATTTGGGCTGTGTGTTCGGAAAATCCGAGTTAGGGATGCGTGTTCTATTCTCAATCAGTGTGTGCCGTGTGTTCACCTCAAAGACGAGCTGTGTGTTCGACATCAAAATATGGGCTGCGTGTTCATCTCAAATGTTTGGGCTGCGTGTTCAACTCTCAATCAGTGTGCGCCGTGTGTTCACCTCAACAATGAACTGTGTGTTCGACATCAAAGAATGGGCTGTGTGTGTTCATCTCAGAATTCAAGTATTGGGCCGTGTGTTCAATTCCCTACCAGTGTGTGCCGTGCGTCCACAATCAATTTATGGGCCCAGTGTTCAGAAATTCAAGTGATTAAACTGTGTGTTCAGAATGCAAACAGGATGCTGTGTCATGAACTAAACATTCTAAATAAGCTGCTTAATGAGCAGACAAACATGGCAAAGACACGAAGTGCATGAAAAACACGGAATATGTTGCAGAAAAGGTAAAAAACGAAGTAAATACCTCTCGTGCCTCATGGGAGAGGTGATACTCTGGCTCCCGCAGAAGCAGATCTCCAGGTGCTCGCTCATTAAAGTCAGTGAAGTGACGAAAAACGACCCGCGGAAGAACGTGTGCCAGCGGGGCGTACCTTTCGGGAATGAAGGGTCGAACCCTCGGAGGCAGAGTCATGACATCAAAATCATCCCCGGCACCCGGAGGACCTCCGCCGTGAGGAAAATGACCGGCCATTTCAGAAAATCTGCAAAAATGAGCTGAAATTGGAAAAAGTCAACAAAAGTCAACTCTCGGGAAATGAAAAAGTCAACAAAAGTCAACCCCCGAGAAAATCTTCCAAATATTGAGACAAACTTACCTCAAGTGGCGAAAATGAGAAAAGAAGCCCCGAAATCAAAATTTAATCGGTTCAAAGTGTTTAAAACTGAAAGTTTTCGCGAAAACAACTTGCGTGGGGGGTTGAAAAACGCGTATAGAGCTCAGATCTGGAGAGGAAAATGGTTTGGGAGGGAGGAGAAGATGATTTCGGACTTGAAGTTATGAACTTAAAGTGTTTGGGTGAATGTATTTAAAGAAAAGAGGGTGAAAAGACAAAATTATCCACGGATTTGGGCAGGTGGCCGGCCGGCCACCTTTTCTGGCTGGCCGGCCATTCTCTTTTTGAAACCTGGCCGGTGGCCTCCCCAGGGGAAAGAAACTGGCCGGTGGTGTTCCCCACATGCCCACCTAGCTCTCTGCAAATTTTGAGGAAGATTGGAGTTCCCGGGACCTAAAAAAGTACAAGAGAAGTGCACGTCCTGTCGCGAAACCGCTCCGCCGGAACTTCAGCTTCAACTTCTGACATGTGACTCATCATTACTCATCGAAATCAAGGTGTATCCTTTTTTGAACGTGTTGTAACCCCTCCGGGGGGTGAACCAGAGGCCACGATCGAGTCGCCTTCGCCGAAACGCGCGTTTCCTTGCTCGTTGTTTCGTAACAAACGTGCACCCTAATTTATGCTCGTTCTGCATTATCATGCACATAACTTGCATTCTCATGAACATACTTGCATTGTCATGCACATTTTCTTGATATTACCATGCCTCTGTGTTTAAGCTCGCGTTGTCACGCACACTCCATTCTCGCACTGCGATGCATTCACCCACCGACACCGCTTTTGTCGAACTTTCGATATCACATTGGATATATCTTGCTAAACATGTTGTGCTTGTTGAGTTTCTCTCTTTCGCAGGCACGATATTGTATGTACGGTTCATTCGAAGCTGGTGCGACCAGACGAATCGCGCAGGTATCGTATCTTCTCCGTGTGAGACGCGACGAGAGTTGAATAATTCTCCGCATTCTTAACTGCATGAAATGTAGTTGTTGCTTTGCGTTCTTGCTTAAAGCTGTTGCATCTATTTGCGAATACTTGCTTCATTACAGCTTGCTGCATTTGCATGATCATTAAGTTACATCTGGCTCTGTGCATATCGCTTTGCATTTTGCCCCCTTGCCTGCGGGCACGCCTGCGGACATATCTCTGTTCATCTTGTATGATTGTCTAAGTCTTCGGCCTTATCAAAAATGGGTCGTCTCTGGGCTTTGACATTCACTCCCGTCACTTGTGACTTCCGAGTTCTGTCAAAGAGGGGCAACTGTAGACACCCCATTTTTGACCGACCTTAAGAATCAGACGTCACCGATTGAGCGCTCGGTGATGTTGCATATTGTGCTCGTTCAGAAGTCTCAGAGTCTCGGCCGTGAGCCCTGCCTCCGGACTTCCGAACCCTCTTATGTGCCTTGCCTCGGTTTGCGAACCAGACTCGATTTTCTCTGTTTCTCTTCCCAAAGGAAGGGAGAGGTCTCGCAGACCATCTCTCAGTGGCCGTGGGTTACATTTCGTGGTCGTAGGCCATTCTTCCCATTTCGGAGCCCGGTTCCCGGTTTTCAGAGCCGTCAGGCCGTGTGCCTCGGTTCGGGACCGCCTAACCACCTCCGTTTACTCCGGTTTTCGGCATGCATCTTATTTACTCCCTTTTAAGGGACACTGTGGTCTGAGAGACCCACTTCGTGGTCGAACACCACTCCCGGTGCCTAACAGTCAGTTTTCGGGGCCTCGGACTGCGCGTTTCGGCCCCTGAACCTTCATTTTGCACCGGTTTTCGTTCATTTTTGGCAGGGACCTCTGTTTCATCACCAGGAAGGTCATAAAAGGGTGGGAGGCCAGTAATTGTTTCAGCAACCAGTTATATTCCTTCATCGCCCTCCGACGCCCATTTTTCTCACTTCAAAGCCAATGTTGACCACCCTAAGGCCACTTTCTTCAGCTCCAAACCACATATTTGTATTGTACACACCTGGGAGGACACAAATATCACATGGCCGGCCAGTAATTCCACTTGAACCTTTTGAACCCCTTTGAAAAATGGCTTGTTCTCTCTCCTGTTTCACTTCCTCTAATTTTGGACCACAGGGCTGTGTTGAGAGCATCTGGAAGGACACCAATTTGTGGTGGCCGGCCATTAATTCACCTTGGCCTTTTTGACCCTTGGCCGGCCGGCCATGGGGGGGTGGCCGGCCGGCCACCTGCAGCTCCAATACTTGGCCGGCCTTGATCCTTACAGGTGGTACATTACAGCTGTATACTTTTTTCCCCCCAAAATCTGTATCCGGGGGGAAACTTTTTAGAGGGAAACTTGGAGGGATTTTCCTTCCCTTTTTTCCCCCTCTTTCTCCCCCTCTTTGGCCTTTATAACCAGCAGCCCAGGTCTGGTTTTAGGGTTAGAAAACCTTGCTTTGAGCCTCTTGTATTGAAGCCCTCTATCTCTCTCTTCAACCCTCAAAAACACCCAAGTTCTACTCATTTTCCACACCACCACCTAGCACCACACCACCATCTCCATTCCAGCAGCTTGGAGGAGCTTTTCAGAGCTTAGGAGGCAACATTTCTTGGTCCTAAGGTTGCTAAAGATTGGTCTTCAAAGGTGAGCCTCCATTTTTCTCTTTTTGAGTTCATTCTTGCCCAATACATTAGCCTCTCTTTCTTGTACTTTTGAGCTCCAGCCATAACTGAAAGTAGCATTTTTTTGAGCTCTACTTCATCTTTCATTAAGGGCCTCTCACTGTTTGAGGCCCCCATTTGGTACTTACTTCATTATTCCTCTTATATGCCATTTTCTCGCATGTTATTTTTGGCCTGTATATAATCTGTTTTGGAGCATGTAGTAAACTGTGAAGTTTTTTATTTTGAGCCCTTCTTCAACATTGTTGAAGGGCTCATTACTGTTTGGGGCTTCCATATATCACTTGCTTTGTTATCCATGTTTTAGCCCCATTTTTGCATGATTCATTTGCCTTTTGAGCTTCTGTTTTTGGACCTTGGTCCGAACTGAAAATGGCCTTGTTTTGACTCTCTCTCCATGTTTCATTAAGGGTCTATTACTGTTCGGAGCATATTTTATATACTTTGTGTTGTAACCTCTATTTTGGCCTCATTTTTGCATGATGTTTTGAGCACACTTTTATACTGTTTTGGGTCTGGAACTAAACTGTAAAAGGTCATATTTTGGGCCCCTCTTCAATATTGTTGAAGGGCCCTCACTTGTTTGAGGCCTCCATGCACCACTTGCTTCTTTGCCCCTTTGTTGGCCTATTTCTTGCATAGCATTTTGAGCATACTTGTATCTGTTTTTGGAGTTTTTAATAAACTGTAATACATCATATTTTTGGCCTCTCTTCAATATTGTAGAAGGCCCCTCCTCTGTTTGGGGCCAGCATTTGTGACTTGCTTCATTACCTCCCTTGCGGAGCCATTTTTGTATGCTAATTTAGTCCCATTTGTGCTCACTGTTTGGCCATGCTTTAAACTGTAAAAATTCTTGTCTTGGGGCTGCCTTGCTTCTGTCTTTTCATTTCATATTCAAATTATGTATGCATTGTATAGTTATAGGCCATTTCATGCGCCAAAACCCGTGTTTCGGGACTCGTTTCATGCATCGGGTTTCATTTTACCGGGTTTTGGGGTTGTTTTGCATCTCATTCTACCTCTGATTTTTTCATGATAGTATGCCATTTTTTGTGTTTTGCCATGTCTTGTTAGAGTGGCATTCCGTGCCGTAGGTTCGGTTCTCGGTTTGCATGCACGCGTGCACGCATCTCGGGTTGTCTCATTTTCATCTAATGGCCTCTTGTGTGAGTGCGGCTGAGGTCCACTCATGTCAGTGTAAGTCCATTATGCATTGTGTATGCCATTTCATAGCCTTTCGCATGTTAGGTTGTATCTTAGTTGCATTTCATGCATATCATGCATATTGCATCGTGTCCGAGATAGGAGTTAGCCCGGGCACGGGAAACGAGGTATGTTCCGTACTCCGAGTGACGGAACGTATCTCAATCCCCCAGTCACCGACACTCCGGATTATCCATGATGGAGTCTTGGTCTTGTTGTGTTTATATGTGCATTCATTTCATATCGAGTTGTGCAATTCGGCTCCTCGGCCATCATGCATCGAGATGCGTGATTGGTGGCACGAGGATCGAGACATGCATACATTTGTGAAAATACATTGCTATACCCCTTTCCTGCTCTCTGTTGCAGCAAAATGAAGAATCAGCAACTTTTCGGAGTTTGGCACGCATTTCAAGAACAGGTGCAAACAGAGGCTAACTGGGGCATCGTCATGGATTTCCGCACAAAGGCGACCCGAACATGCATCATTCATCACCCGAAGCGGAATCAAGGCAGTCCCTGGCTTGCATGCCAGTTTTACAGTTTTCTTAGTTAATTTGTTAATTAATTAGGAATTTGTACATTATTTGGACTGTATTATTTGGACTGTAATATTCTTTTATTCGGGACTGTATATTTATTCGGACCCTCTGTGCGAGGGCAAAATTGTAATAAGTGTGGGTGAGTGTGATGTATGTCTTCCAACCCCACGTCTTTCTTCCCTTTTATTTACCTGCTTATGATGGTTAGATTAGGGCATGTTTCAATTAGCATACAGTATGATAGCATGTTTGCATTCATTCATCTGTCTTGCACGCACCGGGCTCGGCGCATCATACTAACTGCATTGGTATTTCAATTCCAAGTTGAATACATGATAGCTGTAGCATTCCATATGCCATGTTTAGAATAGCCGAGCCTGCTATAGTTGCATTTTTGCATGTGTTGCATTAGACATTTCTGTATAATTAGGATCGTGCATGGATTTCTAATTAGCTTCTGTTTTGGCTTGGAGTACTCGGTGAGTTTTATGCTTTAGCATCCTTGCATGCGTGTGAGTGACTGCCATGAATAGCATGCTTACCATGAGGCTAACTGCTTATGTGATATAACTGCCTTGAATGCCTGTGGGTGAAGGTTGGGTTATTTGAATTGGGACAATGCATTGATTGTTTGTTTTAAGCCCACTAGATAGTGGCAAAACCATTGTTTTCTAAGCCCACCCGAGGGTGGCAAATCCACGTCTTAGCCTACCTGCGGGTAGCACCATCAAACCATTTTCAAACAAACAAACATGAAATGTTTTGTTCCAATTCAGGCGACTCAGTCTATACTTGTATGCTGTGCGCATCACATAGTAATCTAGGCTAATAACCGGAATAAGAACACACAATATTTTCAAAAATAGATATCATGGTTAGTAGAGGCCGGTCTTTGACCGGGCGAGCGGGGGTGCTCACGAAGTGACCTTCTCCAATCGTACCCAAGTTCCCGAGCCGAGGCAACTTTGGTGATGACGGACACGTGGCCTTTGGCACCGAATCAGGGTTTCCTAAATTTCCCATTAAAAAACATTTAGGTGGCGATTCTGTATCTGGCAAAGCAGTCCATGTTTGGCACTTCTTTTCAAAAAATCTGTTTTCAAAATCGATTTGCCGGATTTGGACTCTTTGGTTCAAGATTAAGAACCGTGGCATTTGAGTCCTTGAACTGTAGTGACCCCAATATGAACGGAACGGGACTTAACCCTCCCGGGCGTTCGGGGACGTCTACACTACCCTGAGGCAAGAGGGTTTTCACCCCATTTTATATGCCTTTGTCTAAAGCTCTAGGGGTCCTACTTAGGAAAGGACATCTGAAACCTTTAGAACAACGGCCTCTACCCAATCCTCTCCCTCTAAAGCATGACCCGGCTACATACTGTGCCTTCCATCAGCAGCACGGTCATGATACCGACTCTTGCTTCAGACTACATCATGAGATTTAAAATCTCATTGACAACAAAGTAATAGCACCTCCGGAAAAACCAAATGTCAATCAAAACCCTCCACCTAGGCAAGTAAACTTCATCCAAACAACGGCCAACCCATTTAACCCGAGTATATAGATCACCCCAGCCCATTTACCCAAGCCTAAGGTGTTCATTCCAGTCAGCATGGACTCATGTATGATGGGTACACCTGAACCCCAATCATCTCAAACCCATGAACCCACTACCTCTGAGCTTGTGAGCATGATTGAAGATTTGCAAAAAACTGTGGCAGATTTGGCCTTTGGAATTTTGGCTCCATCATCGGCCACATCACAGGCCAGAAGTTTCTATCCAAAAGGCTCCCTGATCTTGGGGCAAGCGGCAATTGAAAAGGGCCAACCTGAAGCCATCTCAGATCTGGACGTTGGCGTGTCGACAACAACTAGGCACCGCTCTGATATAGTGACCCAATCCCTTGGCAAAGTGGAGGCGAGTGATAAGAACAAGGTAGGGGCAGGCATTGGTCCCTATGAACATCTTCTATGGGCTATTGAGGCTTTGAAGGCCGAAGGACTGAACAAACAGCAAGTGCTTGCAGTTGTTGCAAAAATTGTAGAGGACACTTTTGTCACTCAAGTTAAGGGCACTTTGAATCAAGGGGCGAGCCAGGAAAAGGGCTGTCGTACCAAAAACACCCCTTTCAGCTCCAATCCTACACTCGGAAGAGATCATAAAAAGTCAGCACCTGCCAACCCTTTTGCTAGTACATCCAACACTCCACAAACCTTGAAATACCAACCCCGAGGCCAGAGGGTCTTCCATCCCCTCTACATGACGTTGTCCAAAGCTCTCCAGATCCTTACAGGAAAGGGCCATCTCAAACCTCTTGAGCCTCGGCTACTCCCGAAATCCCTTCCGGCTACACATGATGCTGCCAAGTACTGTGCCTTCCATCAATAAGCTAGCCATGACACTAACATGTGTTTTCATCTTCGCCACGAAATACAAGATCTGATTGATAACAAGGTCATTGTCGCACCAGGTCCTGCAAAGTCTATCGGCACTGGATCAGTGAACTTGGGGGATAATGTGATTATTTGATCGGGGGGTGAACCACCTACGGATGGCACTCAGTTTACTCCAGATTTGGGGATGGCACGCACTGTTTTGAGCAATGTGCAAATGTTGTTTATTATACTTTCTGTCTTGGGTATTGAGTCAGTCTTGTCGTGTTGTTTTGAGTTAGTCTTTTGTACTGAGTCAATTGAGTCTGTCTTGTTATATCGAGTCAGTCCTGTTGTGTTAGAATCGGGTGATTTTGGGGGTGTTACCTCGGGTATCACTTGCTTGTTTTGTGTTTGTCTTTTACACTCTTTCTTTTGAGTCTGTTTCTGTCATTGAAGCCAGTTGTGCCAGAAGATTTGAATGAAACAGCAGTGCTTTTCACCTACTTTTCTGTGCCTTGAAATCATTGCATTGACCTAAGTTTTTCAAAACTGTTTGAACACTGTGATGAAAATAAAGATGGAGGAATTCCTCGGGATTTGCGAAAATTTAATCAATTGAGAGAAAGAAAGGCATGCTAAGCCCTTAATGAATGAGATCATGTTTGTTAATGTGAGTACTGAAAAGGATCCTGGCTTGATCTAGATTGGTCCTACACTGTCTTCAACGCGAGCGACGAGTCGCTTTCTTAAAAGATTTCAAAAGATGTTTTGCGCGGTCCTGCGAAGACCTGTGTGGAATCACTCTTGAGATTGTGCAGCATAAGATCCCTCTCAGCCTCGAGACTCTACCCCTTTTGCTTTCAAACCTTGAACTTGGATTCAGAATGTTCAACGGTCAACCACAATGTGAGGCTTGTATGGCCAGATTTGAAGCAGCCCTTGAACTAAGGGCAATAATGTCGTATGACATCAAAGGAGGCCCGTCAAGCTAGATTTGAAGCAGCCCTTGAACTAGGGGCAAGAAAGTCAGATCAAGAAGATCAGATGTTATCAACGGAAGCTTACAAAGCTAGATCAGAAGTAGCCCTTGAACTAAGGGCAAAAAATGTCAGATGTGCTCAAAGATTCAAAAGATGGGTCATTTTGCAAACCAATGAAGACTGGCAAAAAAGCCAAATTCTAACAGCTGGAAGAAGAAAGTTTTGTTGAAGGACAACCAAGCTCCTATCCACAACACTAGGGGCAAATTCAGCCCCCATTGGATGGACTCCTACATCATCAGCGAACAACAGCCATTCTCCTAGATTCAGATGGCTTCGAGATCTCAAAACCGATCAACATGGACAAAGTTACACTTTTCTATCCTTGAGAGGCTCGCTAGGCCGAAAATCCAGAAGGGCGACCCAGGCAAAAGTTAGAGCAAGAAAAAAAAGAAGAAAAAAAAGAAAAGGACAAAAATAAAAAATACAGAAATGAAAAAATGAAAAAATGAAAAAAGAAAAGAAAAGAAAAGAACAAAGAATAACAATGAAAATAAAAGAAAAACAGAGCTCGCAAGGCTGAAAACCCAGAAGGGCGGCCTTGGCAAGTTAGAGCGTAAAATGAGAGGTTAATACCCGAGTGTACCTTAACCCGGAACTACGTCAGGCTTGATTCCCATCTTTGGGATACGTAGGCAACTTCATTCTGAAGTCCAGCCATAAACACTTCCAAATCGACTGTGTCCATGTAATGGTTCTGATCATTGTTGTCTTTTCTGTATCCGAGAGTTGGGTTGTGATCGTCATTTTGAGGACTAATTACAGTGCGCTGTGGTGCCATTCAGACAATGGGCAACTTTCCGTTGCTGTACAATGCCATTTAGATAAGGGGCAATTTTCCATTATTTTGTATTTGAGGTTCTGTATCTCAAAAGTAAATTCTGTGTTGGTCGAGCAGTGGTCATTTGTAAAAACAGTTTTGAGAATTTTTAATGAGGTTGGCTAACTTTCTCGAAAATTATTCCATTTTTCCAAAACTGGACCATTTCTTGGATCCAAAAAAGGAAAATTTTCAGTGCTCACAACCTGACTTGCATGATTTCAAATCAGAAAATTGAACAAGCGTGTTAATCTAACTCTCATATTGGTCAAAATTATTTTCGTAGAAAGCCAAAACAAAAAATGGTCAAAATGATGAACTAGAGGCACAGTCGAGTCAGGTTTTCTGTCTTTTTCCCATTGTCAACATACTTGCCAGAAAGGGCACCATGTTCGCCAGAATGGGCACGATTGAAGCTAACAGTAAAGGGCTAAAAGCTCTCACTTCCTCCAAGCAGCGAGGTATCAAGCCAAGTGTGAAGCATGAACTGGAAATGGAGCGGGATGTTCGGTTCCTTCATCCGGACGATCACACCCAAATTAGCGTCTGACCTAGAATGGGGACGTAGAAAACATGGTGTGTGTAAGACCAATCAATTGTATGCCTGGCCGGTGAGACATGCTGTAATTCACCTCAATCAAGTTAAGCTAACGGCATTGTCAATCGATGTCAATTGCAGATTTGCTGCGCATCTGGTCGCACCGCAACCCCTCTGTGGAAGAGCTCACTGTTGTGAGCGGAAGAAAGAGAATCTAGTAGAATACTAGGCGTAAGAGCCACAACTTCTTGATTATCCATCAACCACCCAGGGGAGGGATAAAAAAATAAGAGAGATTAAAGAATAGAAAGATGTGCGCTAAGAGAAAAGTGAGAAAAGGTCTTTTTCAGGAAACAAGAGATTGAGTGCCAGAGTGATATGAGGATCACAAATGAGAAAGGGTAGGCAACAATAAACAGGCTCCTCGTGAACTGAGAGGTCTCCCACTGGTGGTACACATCTGAGTGTTGTGTGTGTGTTTTTGTTTCTCTCGATTCTTATTTTGAGTCGTTTCGAGTGTCAATAGATGTGTTTAGGTTGTTTTACCTTTATTTTCCTTTGTTGAGTCGTGGTGTGCTGTGGTCAGTCATAGGCTTAATACCTGGTTGAGAGCTCATTCTCACTTTCAATTTCAAAAATGAATCGTTTTGTGCTCAGAGTGCTGTGCCATTCTCCACATATGTGCAAAACAAGATTTGTTCTTTCATAAAACTGCAGGGTTCAACCCAGGTCATATGAGAATAGTAAAATAAGGACCTATCTGAAGCTATATAGGTTCCAGATTGCAAAACAAAAGAAAAAAGCGAAAATTGAAGCATCTTAGTGTGTTTTAACTTTAGCAAGTTCCGAGATTGCATACCGAATGTACCTCCTTAGGTCTTATCAATGCTTCGAAGTATGAGTGTGCCTCTACCTCAAGCTCAAGATCAAGCCTGCTTCAAGTCAGAATGGCGATCAGAAGTGCTCTCCCCAAGTACCATTACATGCCAAAGGCATCTTGGCTGTGTTTGCAATGAGTTCCTAGGAGACCAACTGCGATGGTGGAAACTGGAGTTTGAATGGCTGATGCCTAGAACGCAAAGGTTTGGAATTTTCGAGACTAAAGTCTGGTTTAAATACCCAGGGGTGTATCCCCGGCTTGAAATCTGTATGGAAGCCCCATAGGTTGAGGTAGCGGGTATGCGCCTCAATTCTAAATACTGAACCAACCTAGTCTGTCACCCCGTTGGAGAATAGGGAAAGTTGTGAACATAACCAGGAAGAAAGGTAGTTCCTGTGGTTTGGAAGCGCGAGATGCGGAAGCAAGAGATCCCCAACAACACGAGAAAATGTAAGGGAAATACATTTTTTAAGCTCAAGTAGCCTGCGCGAAAGCTCCGGACTGTGTTCTCAGCATGTGATGCCCAACACGTACGAGGTGTATTCTTTTAATCTGTTGCAACTCCTCCGAGAGGTAAATCAGAAGTTGTGTTTCAATCGGTCTTGTCAAGACGCGCATTTCTTCATTGAACATATTGCATCGAATATGCATTGATTACTGTGCACAGAATATGTATGTTGCGTTGTGTTGCATTCTTTATGCACTTCTTACACTTGCATTGTTTATGCACTTCATACACCTGCATTGAATATGCACTTTAATATCTCGCATGGAACATGCATTTGTTACTCCTGCATTGGACATGCATTCATTATTCTTGTGTAGAATATGTATCTCGATATTGCATAGAGCATGCATTTGTCACCTTTGCACTGTATAAGCACTTCTCACATTAGTATGGTACATATCGTCAAACTTGCATAGAACATGCATTTTTTATTCTGCTATGTCTGTTAAATTTCTTTCTTATGTAGGCACGATATTGTATGTACGGTTCATTCAAAACTGATACGTATGGTTCATTCAGAGAAGTTCCGCACAAGATCATTTATGTCTCGGTAAGAGAACACTTTGTTCACTTAGTGTATCTATCGCACTCTATTCACTTAGTGTATCTATCACACTTTGTTCACTTAGTGTATCTATCACACTTTGTTCACTTAGTGTATCTATCACACTTTGTTCATTTAGTGTATCTATATCACTTTGTTGACTTAGTGTATCTATAGCACTCTATTCACTTAGTGTATCTATCACACTTTGTTCGCTTAGTGTATCTATCGCACTCTATTCACTTAGTGTATCTATCACACTTTGTTCACTTAGTGTATCTATCACACTCTCTTCATTTAGTGTATCTATCACACTTTGTTCATTTATTGTATCTATCACACTTTGTTCATTTAGTGTATCTATCATACTTTGTTCACTTAGTGTATCTATCACACTCTCTTCATTTAGTGTATCTATCACACTTTCTTCATTTAGTGTATCTATCGCACATATTCACCTTGTGTATCTATCGCACATATTCAGCTTTTGTGTATCTATCGCACATATTCCCTTTGTGTATCTATCGCACATATTCACCTTTTGTGTATCTATCGCACATGCTCACATTTTGTGTATCTATCGCACATATTCACCTTGTGTATCTATCGCACATGTTCTCCTTTTTGTGTATCTATCACACATGCTCACTTTGTGTATCCATTGCACATCTTCACTCTGTGTATCTATCACATTTAACCTCATATACCTTGGGCACTGTTGTTCTTTCTCCTCGCGTGCACGGCGGGTTAGACCTTCTTTGGTTAAGAGCATTTGGAATATGTTCCAACGCTTATACCACTCATTTTCCTTTCGCGTGCAACGCGTCGGAATCTTTTCTGAGACCTCGGGTGTGCCCGATGGTTGCTTTTGGCCTTTCCTGCTTGAGACGCAGTGAAGATTACATAATTTTCTTACATCCTTTCTGCATGAAATGTGGTTTGACTTGTGAGTCTCGCGCGTAACGTTTTTGTATGTTTGTTTCTCATGTATGAGATTACCATACCTTATCGGTTTGCTTCAAATGTTGTATTTACTTTGCATAACACTTGCATAAATGCTTCATTACAGCCCTCTTTGCATAATCATAAGTTATGCTCTTGCATTGTGCGTGTCCTTTGCATTTTGCCCTTGCCTGCGGGCGCATCTGTATTGTTACCTTGCTTGTTTGTCTAAGTTTTCGGCCTTGTCAAAAATGGGTCGTCTCTGGGCTTTGACATTCACTCTCGTCATTTCATGACTAACAAGTTCTGTCAAAGAGGGGCAACTGTAGACACCCCATTTTTGACCGACCTCAAGACTTTGATGTCATCGTTTGTGCACTTGGTGATTGCGCATATTTGTGCTCGTTATGAGTTTCCGGAGCTTTCGGCTGAACGCCTTGTCTCGGGACCTCTTGACTCTTTTCTTCTTGGTTTGTTTTTGGACCATACCTTGTTACCCTTTGCCTAGAGGGAGGGGAGGACCTGTCGGCCACTTTTGGCAGTTGTAGGCCACTTTTCCCTCTTGTAGACCACTTGGAGTGGCCGGTAGGCTAGTAGAAGTGGCCGACGGCCATCCTCCATATGGTAACAAGCTTCTAGCTTGTCAAACAAGCTTAAGGCTTGTAATTCTATATAAGGGGAGGTGCCTCCCCGTTCTTGAGGGTTCAGATTTTTTAGAGCAAAAAATCTACTCTCTCTCTCTCTAGAATTCTCTCTCTCTATATATTTTTGTGGTTGAAAGTGCTTGAAAATGGGAATTATTGGTGCATTTGCAAAGGGACTCTTGATAAAACACCTCTACCTTGAAGCTAAGATGCTTGTAGGTCTCATTTGAGCTCTTAAAGACTGATTTTGGCTCAGAAGTTGCTGATTTTAAAGTTGTGCTTCAAGGGTGAGTGTCTTCCCTCTTTAAGCTTTATTTTGATCAAGTGTTTGGCCACGTTTGCATGCTGTTTTAGGCGTAGCTTTCAACTATAAAAACCTTTGTTTTTAAGTGTTAAAAATGGTTGTTTGAGACCTTGTTTGAGTTAGGGGTGGTCTACCTCCTTTTTGTGGCTTATTTTGCTTGGCTTTGAGCTATGTTTTAAAGCCTTTGAGATCACCTTTTCTTGGCCATTTAACCACTGAATTCCAGAGGAATTTCAATGGTAGAAAGTGGGTTTTGGGACCCAAAATAGGTAGGGGTGGTCCTCCCCCCCTTTGTACCTTGTTTGCATGTGTTGATGGCCTCACTCTTTGGCATGTTTTTCTACACTTTTGGGGCTCCATCTTAACATGTTTTTGGTCTTATTTTAGTATGTTATAACTCTGTTTTGGGTTGGTTTGGTCACCTCTTGCATGCTTTATATACTTGTAGTGCAATCCTACTTGCTAGCCTAACATGCTTTATGTCTTAGTCTATAATTGTAGCATGTATTGGCTCCACTCCGGTATGTTTTTGGCCATTATTTAACATGTTTTAACTCTGATTTTGGTTGGTTAGGCCACCTCTTGTTTGGTTTTTGCATTTGTAGTGCAATCATGCTCATTAGCCTAGTGTACTTGGTGATTTGGCTTATCATTCTAGCTTATTTTGGCTACACTCCAGCATGTTTTAGGCATTGTTTTGACATGCTTTAGGACTGTTTGAGTGGTCTTGGCCTCTTGGAGCTTGCTTTGTATAGCTGTAGCATAGTTGGCTTCACTAGTCTTGTGTTTTGAGACCCCTAGCATGCCTTATTTGTGATGTTTGTGTGATATGGCATCATTTGGTATGTAATTTCAGAGCTTATATCTTTGCCATGCTTCCACTTGAATCACTCTTTAAGTGCTCTTGAGAGTTAAGCTTTGTGCCTCGCTTGCGAGTGTAGACACCCCATTTTTGACCGACCTTAAGACTCAGACGTCACCGATTGAGCGCTCGGTGATGATACATATTGTGCTCGTTCTGAGGTCACAGAGTCTCGGCTGAGAGCCTGGCCTCCGGACTTCGGGACTCTTTTGTGCTTTGCCTCGGTTTGCGAATCGGGTCCTGTTTTCTCTGTTTTCTCTTCCCGAAGGGAGGGAGAGGTCTCGAAGTCCATCTCTCAGTGGCCGTAGGTGACGTTTCGTGGTCGTAGGCCACTATTCCCGTTTGGAGACCAGTTTCTGATTTTCGGAGCCGTCGGCCGTGCGCCTCGGTTCGGGACCGCTTAACTTCCTCCGTTTGCTCCGGTTTTTGGCACACACCTTGTTCCCTCTCCCTAGAGGGACACTGTGGCCCGGGAGACCACCTTTGTGGTCATACGCCACCTCCAGTGCTTAATAGTCAGTTTTCGGGGCCCCCGGCTGCACGTTTTGGCCCCCGAACCCTCGTTTTGCATCGGTGTGGGTTCATTTTTGGCACGGACCCTAGTTTCATTGTTAGGAAGGTGGTAGTAGGGTGGGAGACCACCTTTTCTTCTTGGAGACCACCTTTCCCGGGTCGGCCGATTTTTCTTGGCAGGTAGGTGGTCTCCCTCACTTTTGAGCCACAATTTCGGGTCTCCCATACCACCACTGAGTTGCATTCACCTGGGAGACCACCAATCTTGGTAGGTCGACCACCTTTTTTTTCTTAACCCTTTTGACCCCTTGGTCTCCCTCACTTTTGAGCCACAATTTCGGGTCTCCCATACCACCACTGAGTTGCATTCACCTGGGAGACCACCAATCTGGGATGGCCGACCACCTTTTTTGCTTGAACCTTTTGACCCCTGGTCGGCCGACCAGGGGGAGTGGCCGGCCGACCACCTTAACTGGTTGGCCAGCCTTCTGCTTTTTTGTCTCATTGAGCTGAAGCCAGCTGTGCCAGCTGGAAGCCTCAGAATGTATCCTCCATACACGTGTATGAAGGATGTTTACGCTAGCTTTTAAGCTTCTTTGAGAAGCTTTAGCACCTCTCCTCTATAAAGGAAGGGGTCATCTTCCATTGCAAGGGGTCAGAACTTCTTGGAAGGCAAAACATATACACCTTTCTATATCTCTCTCTTTTATGCTCAAAAGCTCCATAGTTCTTGGCCCTTTGCACACCAACCCTTAGTTTAACCCTTTCACCATCCATCCAAGCACCTTGGAGCTGGTTTTCAGAGGTTGAAGGTTTGCTACTTTGGTCCAGAAGCTGCTGGAGGTCTTCTCTACAAGGGTAAGTCTCTATTTCCCTCTTTGTAGCATTGTTTTGCTTCATATCTTAGCCTAGTTTGCAAGAATATTTAGGCTTTGTCATAAATTGAAAAAAGTCTTGCTTTGATCTTCTAAACATGTTTGTTTAAGACCATTTTTCTGTTGGGGGTCATCTACCCCCTTGCATGCTTCATTTCCTCTTGTTTTGAGCTATGTATTAGAGCATTTGTGTTGGCCTTGGTTTGGCCTTTTAGCCACTGAAATCTAGTGGATTTTCAGTGGCTAACATGTGTTTTTGAGCCTCAAAATCAGAGAGGGGTGACGCTCTCACCCCTTGTTCTCTTTACTAGCCTTGTTGGCCTTACAAAGGAGCCCCTTCTTGCATGTTTCAAAGCCATGCTCTAGGCCATTTTTGATGAGTTTTGTGACCTGCATGACCTCTGTCCAGAGGTGGTTTGGCCATGTTAAGTGTCCATCTTGCATGTGTAGAGTAATCTTCTTCAAGGCCTTTTAAAGGGGCCTTCACTTGCATGCTTCCTAGACTAATTTCAGGCCCTTTTCAGTGAATTTTAGGGCCCTCATAACTTCTGTCCAGATGTGTTTTTTCCATCTTGTATGTCTATCTTGCATGTGTAGAACAACCCTCTTATTGGCATTTCAAAGGGACACATCATTCTTGCATGCATTGACTGAGTTTCAGTGGGTATTTGGGCATTATTTGGCATGGCATACTTCTGTTTTTGGCTGGTTTGGTGAGCTCTCATGTGCTTCATATAGTTGTAGTGCAAATCATGGTTCACTAGTTTATTTTGCATGCTTTGTTGACCCTTGATTTTAGCACTTTTTGGCCTTGTCTTAAACTGATTTTGTGCATATTTTGGATTACCCTAGCTCTGCTTTTGGGTCTCATAGTCGAATGATGCTTGTTTTGCATGCTTGTAGTTTAATACACTTGCCTAGCTTTGAGATTTGAGGTCTATTGTATGCATATACTGAGGTGTTTTAATGATTTGGGGTCATTTTGCATCATATTTCGAGCCTATGTGAATGCCATATCCTCATGTTTTCTCCTCTTTAAGTGTGCTTGAGAGTTGTGCATGAATGCCTTGTTTTCGGACCATTGAATGAGCTTCATTTCCATGCACTTTGAACCATCATTTTGGGCCATTTTCCCATTGTTTCAGACCTGCCTAGGGTCTGTTTGGGGTTGGTTTTGATATTTGTGCATTGCTTTGTGTACCTCTAGTGTAACGCACTTCACTAGTTTCGGTATTCGGGCCATCTAGCATGCATTGGGTAACATATTTGCACGATTCGGGACCATTGTATATCATGTTTCAGAGCTGGAAAATGTATGCTTGTATGCCATATTTCATCCTTTGCCATGCTTAGTTAGAGTTGCATGTTGTGCCTTAGGATCGGTCCATTGCATTCATGCATGTTTGCATGTATTTCGGTTGTCTCATTTCTATCATATGGCCACTGATGTGAGTGTGGCTGAGGTCCACTCATATTGGTGTAAGTCCACTTGCATTGTATATGCCATTTTAGTCCATAGCATTGCGCATGCTAGGTTGCATATTAGTGCATTGTGCATGCCATGTTGTGTCACGTGCATTGTGTATGCCATTTTAGTCCATAGCATTGCGTATGCTAGGTTGCATGTTAGTGCATTGTGCATGCCATGTTGTGTCACGTGCATTGTGTATGTCATTTTAGTCCATAGCATTGCGTATGCTAGGTTGCATGTTAGTCGCATTGTGTATGCCATCTCATTGCATTGTGTTTGGGATAGGAGTTGGCCCAAACACGGGAAATGAGGGACGATTCGTATCCGAAGTGATGGAACGTGCCTCAATTCACGGTCGCCGACACTCCGGATTACCCATGATGGAGTCTAGGCCTTGTTGTGTTGTCACATGCATTCATTACACATTGAGCTGTGCAATTCAACTCCTCGGCCATCATGCATCGAGATGTGTGATTGGTGGCACGAGGATCGAGGTGTGCATACATATGTGAAAATACTTTGCCATGCCCCTTTCTTGCTCTTTGTTGCAGCAAACCAGAAATCAGCAGCCTTCTAGAGCTTTGCACAGCATTTCGAGATTAATTGCAAACAGAGGCAAATCGGGGCATCGCGAGGAATTTTCCGACAAAGCGACCCGAGCACGCATGCATCTTTCATCATTCGGAACAAGAGCTGGGGCAGTCCATTTGATAGCTTGCATACTAATTTATCCGCTTTCCTAGTTAATTTGTTAATTAATTAGGGTTTTGTAATATTTAATTATTTATTCGAACTGTATTATTTATTCAGACCCTCCGTGAGAGGGCGAACTTTGTAATAAGTGTGCGTGTGTGTGATGTATGTTTTCCAACCCCACGTCTTTCTCCCTTTTATTTACCAGCTTATGATGGTTAGTTTAGGGCATGTTTCAATTAGCATCTATATGTTCGCATGTTTGCATTTATTCATCTGTCTTGCATGCACCGGGCTCGACGCATCATACTAACTGTATTGTATTTCAATTCCGAGTTGAATACTTGTTAGTTGTAGCATTTCACATGCCATCTTTAGAATAGCCGAGCCTATTGTAGTTGCATTCCTGCCTGTGTTGCATTAGGCATTTCAGCATAGTTAGGATCATGCATGGATTTCTAACATAGCTTCTGTTTTGGCTTGAAGTACTCGGTAAGTGTTTATGCTTTAACATACTTGCATGCGTGTGAGTGACTGTCATGATAGCATGCTTACCATGAGGCTATTTGCTTATGTGATATAACTGCCTGAATGCCTGTGGGTGAATGTTGGATTATCTGAATTGGAATAATGCATTGACTGTGAGTTTTAAGCCCACTTGAGAGTGGCAAATCATCTTGTTTTCTAAGCCCACCTGAGGGTGGCAAATTCCCATTTTAGCTTACTTGCGGTAGCAAACCCTTTCAAAAACAAACATGAAATGTTTTGTTCCAACTCAAGCGATCTAGTCTGTACTTGTATGCTGCGCGCATCACATAGTAATTCTAAGCTAATAACCGAAATAAGAGCACATAATGTTTTCAAAACTCGATATCATGGTTAGTAGAGGTCGATCTTCGATCACGCGAGCGGGGGTGCTCACGAAGTGACCTTCTCCAATCGTACCCAAGTTCCCGAGCCGAGGCAACTTTGGTGATGACGGACACGTGGCCTTAGGCAAACGAGTTAGGGTTTCCTAAATTCCCCAAAATAAAATATATAGGTGGCAATTCTGTATCTGACAAAGCAGTCCGTGTTTGGCACTTCTTTCAAAAAAAATCTGTTTTCAAAAACAATTTGCCGGATTTGGACTCTTTGATGATTCATCGGTCTTGTATTGCGCTCTGCGAGATTAGTTACAAGACCGTGACATTTGAGTCCTGAACTGTAGTGAGCCCATATGAACAAAACGGGATTCCCTCCCAGGACGTTCGAGGACGTCTGCAGCGAGCCATCATTTGAGCTATCATGCTATCATTTTAGCCTATTTTAGCCACTGTTTCGGCATGCATGAGGTCTGTTTGGGGCTGGATTAGTGCTTTGAGCATGGTGTTGCATGGTTCTAATGTTATGCTCTTTACTAGCTTTAATGCTTTCGAATCCGAGCATGTCTTGCATGCATCATTTTCATGCTTTGATGTCATTTAGCATCCTATGTCAGTGCTGGAATATGTGCCATTGCATTCCATCTTTCATTTGTTATATCACTTTCGAAAGTGGTCTTAAGCCCTTTGTTGGTTTGAACACGAAATTAAGGCGTTCATGCCTAATGGTTTTAGCCTTCTCTTGAGGGTTTCTACTAACCAACGGCATGATGCTTCTTTCATGCTCAAGATGCTTGTGGTTTGAGCCATCTTTCCCCTTAGAGGACTTCTTACCATTGGACCAAATCAATTAAAGGATTAATTGGTAAGCTTAAAATGTGTAAACAAAATTGGACCAAGTGAAACATACCAAGATAACATGTTTGTGTTGCATTGCATGTGTTTGGATTGGACGTTAATCCAAACACAAGAAATGAGAGACGTTTCATACTTGAAGTGATGAAACGTGCCTCATTTTTTAGTCACCGACACCTTTGATCGTACATGATAGGGTGGAGGTTCATCGAGTCTTACTTGTGCATTCATTAACTTGTACAAACTTGGCTTCTCGACCATCGTGCATTGCGATGCTCGGTTGGTGGCCCGAGAGTCGAGTAACACACTCCTTTGAGCTTGAGAAATGATAAGGAGGATGGTTGTACACACATATCCTGCAAAGACCTTGCTTTGCCTCTGTTGTTCCCTGTTTGCAGCAAAATTAGAGAATGCAGAAGCAAGTGGCCGACCGGCCAGAGGAAGTGGCCGACAGTTCTCAAGCTCAGAGGTGGTCAGAAGTTGTTCTGGTTCTGGAGCAGAAACAGCCTGGAGATTGGTTCGGTGTTCAGGAATCAAGGCGAATGCAAACAGAGGCAACCGGTGGCAAAGTAACGGACTTTCGGGGGGAAGTGGGGCAACCAAGCATGCATGCATCCCTAGCTTCCCGGGGCCGTTCATTTAAATTGCTTAGCTAATTAGCTAGTTAGCTTAGTCATTTTTGTAATTAATTAGTTAAGTGTTTAATTAATTAATTCGGTTTGTAACTAATTAGCTTAGATTAGCTAGTTATTCAATTGTGTTGTAATTAATTAGCTAGAATAGTTGATTAATTAGTTGGTTTGTAATAGTTAGCTTAATTAGCGTAGCTAGTTAGCTCTCTTTCATTCGGACCCTCCGTCGAGAGGGCAAATGTTGTAATAAGTATGCGTGCGTGCGTGTGTGAATGTCTTCCAACCCCACGTCTTTTTTCCTTTTATTTACCCGCTTTCAGTGGTTAGATTAGGGCATATTTTGATTAGCATACCTTATGGTTGCATGCGTGCATTATTCATTCGTCTTGCATGCACGGGACTCGGCGCATCATTCAAACTGCATTGTATTTCAATACACTTTCTTGAATACGTGTTTCAAAGCATGTTATCAAGTGTTGCATTCATATGCCATCTTAGATAGCCGAGTCTATTTTAGTTACATTTTTGCATGTGTTGCATTAGGCACTTAACATAGTTACGATCATGCATTGATTTCTAATTAGCTTTTGTTTTGGCTGGGAGTACACTATAAGTGTTTACGCTTTAGCATCCTTGTATGTGTGTAAGTGACTGCCATGATAGCATGCTTGCCATGAGGCTATGTGCTTAAATGATTAACTACATGAATGCCTGTGGATGAAGGCTTCATTACTTGAATTTGAACAATTTATCAAAATGTGAGTTTTAAGCCCACTTGGAGTGGCAAATCATCATGTTTTAAGCCCACATTGTTTGGTGACAAATCCGCGTTTTAGCCTACTTGCGAGTAACATCTTCAAACCATTTTCGAAAAACAAACATGAGATGTTTTGTTCCAAATCGAGCGATTTAGTCTATATTTGTGTGTTGTGCGCATCACATAGTAAGTTAGCTAATAATCAAATAAGAACACATGTGTTTTCAAAAACAACATATCATGTTTAGTAGAGGCCGATCTTTGATCGGACGAGCGGGGGTGCTCATTTTAAGACCTTCCCCTCTCGTACCCAAGTTCCCGAGCCGAGGCAACTTTGGTGATGATGGATACGTGGCCTTAGACACGAGTCAGGGTTTCCTAAATTTCCAAAACAAAATATTTAGGTGGCGACTCTAAAATCTGGCAAAGCAGTCCATGTTTGGCGCTTTTTTATTCAAAATCGACTTTCCAAAACGATTTGTTGGATTTGGACTCTTTGGTGATTTATCAGTCTTACATTGCACTTTGTGAGATTAGATTCAGAACCGTGACAGGAGTCCGAACCGTAGTAGCTAGAACCCAATTCGCGCCCTCTCCGAGAATGGGGGGCGCGCGGAGAGAGTTCGGGCGGTCTACACCTTTCCACAACTTAAAAGGTATAACTTTTGTTTTTTTATGTGGCACTCTATTCATAACATAACATGCAGTTAAAATTGCTTCTCCCTACAAATTTGGAGGAGGACCTGTTTCAATTAGCATAGCATTTTTTAAATCAGTTAAAATTCTATTTTTTCTTTCTACTATACCATTAGATGTAGGTTAATATGGTGGAGTAGTTTCATGGATTATTCTCAAAGACTGAGCAAACGAGTTGAATCCAAAAGATTCATACTTCCAACCTCTATCATTTCTATATCTTTTAATCTTTTTACCAAATTGATTTTCAATTTCAAGAAGGAATTCTTTAAATTTTTCAAAAGTATCACTTTTATTTTTCAACAAGTATACATAAGTGTATTTTGAAAAATCATTAATAAAAGTGATAAAATATCTATTTCCACCATGTGTTAAAATTCCTTCAAATTCACATAAATTAGTGTGAATTAATTCTAGCAATCCTGTCACGACCCAAACCTGGTACCCAAAGATTCGGCGTCGTAACTGGATGCCAATAAAGTAATTCTGAAATTTTCTATAGTAGTAGCACAACGGATAAATTAAATAAATTAAAATAATATGATTGGGTACCAAATGTTCATTAAACATAGTCAATTGAGCTTTATAGCATTACAAGAGTCCGGATGAAAAATAGATAGAAATCTTAAAAATAAAAAACAACACAGCGATTTATTCCCCATCTTGATCCCGCTAAACTTCGTTACCTGAAAGGGGTAACAGCTATAAGCACATAGCAGAATGAGAAATATTATGCTGTGAGTATAGGGGCATCAAAATAGCCATAGATAATTATTTAGGCTAAAACATTAACATAATTTGAGTTGAATAACAAATTAACTAAGTGGCAGAAACAGAAATAAATAACTATAACCATGGTACAAAACAGAACAGAACAGGGGTCACTAGAGTAACAATCAGAACAGGGATCAGTGGATCCATGACAAACAAGGGACCACAAAGTGATCAAACAAGGGCCAATGGTTATTTAAGTCCCCCAAGGCGTGAGACTCCCGTGGTAGTACTAAAAAAACATAATTGTTTATAAGGTCATAGTCAAATATTCTTTAAAAGTAAAACAAACATATCCATAGATTTCATTTTAACAAATAGAGTTTAGAAATTAATCCACGTAACTGAAATATTAATATAATTTATAATAACTTATAAACATAACTTGTATAAAATAAATATGGTAAGTCAAAACATACGTAAAATATATTATGGTAACTCAAGACCTATTTAAAACATATTATGCTAGCTCAAGGTATAATATAACTCATCTTAAATTAATTTCTTATTCTTTTTTTCCACCACTCAAAGATCCTTCACTCGTGCCGTCCTCATTTTCTACTTTCTTTTTCTTTTCTACTGCCCTTAACATGCCAATCCTCCCTATTTATAGGGAAGTAATCCGTGGGTAATAAGTTACAGAAGGTTCCGAGTGTTGACGCGTGTAAATCTTGGCAGATTCACCTTTATCTATTTATTTATTAAACTTGTTGAGTTTATCTCTTAGGATTTATTTTGGCATTTTACTATTCTAAAGGTTATTACCTTCTTTGGTAATCCATGATGACTCCTAAAATTATATATGACTATAAATTAGGTTCACGTCTAAAAACCTCACTACTCAACTATAAAACATCACTTACCACTTACTAAAATATTTAATGTATGGTGTTTCACAATGTATCTCCTTAACAATTTAATCAATAAAATTCCCAATTTCCTAAATTATGTATTTATTTATTATTATTTATTATTATTATTATTGTCGTTACATGTATATATATATATATATTTGTTTTATATTTTTTTATTTTTTTATTTTTGAGTTCTATTTATTGCAATATTAAATTTAAAACATTCGAGTGTCACAAATCCAGTATTTCTCACCATACTTTTATAAGGCCTTTTAGTTATTTTTGCTTGATTACAAACTTCACATTTCTCAAAATTACTTGTGAGTTTTGGAATTAATCCTAAACTACTCATGACTTTCACATATCGGCTATTAATATGACACAGACGAGCATGCCAAAAATTCATAAAAGACAGCATGTAAACAGAAACATGTGCTTTTTTATTCTTAACATTTAATTTAAACATTCCATCACATGCATATTTTTTCCCCACAAATATGTTTTTTTTAGTGATTACATATTGGTCAGATTCAATAGTCTGCTTGAAACCAACTCTGTTGAGCAAATAACTCGACATCAAATTTTTTCTCATGGACAGTGTGTATAACACATCTTTTAAAACAAGCACACGTCTAGAAGTAAATTTCAGCTCAACATCCCTACACCCGAGCACCTTGGTTAAACTGGAGTCACCAAGCATAATAGTCATCTCCTCATTAAAAAGAGTAAAATATTTGAACCAATCTTTATCATAGCAGATATGCATATTGGCACCAGAGTCTGCCCACCACCCTTTCACAGATTGAACCATAAAAATATCTATAATCATAGCCACAAATGGTTCCTCGGTAACATTAGCTTGTGGTCGAGACTGTTGTTTTCGAAATTTGCAAGTTTGAGCAGTATGCCCACTTTTCCCACACACAAAACATGTCACATTTGTCAGACATTGTAAATGGTTTTTGGTTCCATTTCTTTTGCCTTAGGTAATTTTTATTTTGTGGCTTTCCAGTATTTTTCCAAATTTTCTTAACTAGCTTCAAGTGACTATTTTTATGAAATCGACCTTTAGGTAAAGTATTTACAGAAGTTAAATTTACCTTTGCAGTGGAATGCTCTTGTGTCATAAACGCATCTTGTCCTCATGCTTCCTCCTCCACCCAAATTCGTGTGATTAGAGTCTCCAAGGACGTCTCTTTTTGCTTGTGATGCATTGACTTCTGAAACTCCCTCTAAGATGATGGTAGTTTGTCAATAATACCTGCCACAACAAGATTGTCTCCAATTTTGATGCCTTCGGATCTAACTTCAACCAATAACATCTAAAAATGTTGAACTTGCTCCACCACTGATTTTCCATCTATCATCTGATAGCGAAAAAAACGGTTTGCAGCATATTTTTTAACGCCTGCCTCTTTAGTGTCATATTTATTCTGCAAAGCTTTTCAAATTTTTTTGTCAGTGGTGTAAGTAGTATCATAATAATCATAAAATTGATCCGAAAGAAAATTCAAAAGATAATACTGACATTTACACTCATTTGTCTTGTATTTCTCGATTTTTTTAAGATGAACGGCATACTCCTCGTCAGTCTTCTCTTCAGTGGGAACTTTGTTCAGAATTTTCTCGGTCAGGATATAGGCCACCTTGAGGAGACTGGGGTAGAAAAGCACCTTACTTTTCCATCTCTTGAAATGGGCTTCCTTGAATCGGAAGGGCTTGTTGAGATCGCCGGTATTCTCGTTGGGTTTCTCCAATACTGGCTCCATGAATATACTGTTTAAATCTTCTTAAAATTGTTGGTGATAATTACAAATAAAACACCAGAAAATACAAAAAAATAAAAAGTACAATAATTATTGGAATGGCTGTGACACGAGAAATTTGCTCTCTTTAAGAAAATTTAAGCCCTCGGCGGTTAGGCATAGCCTCACTCCAGTCCACTTTGACTTGTCCTCCCCAGGATATAACAGTCCGACTAAATCGTATGGTTTACCAATACTGTATAATTAGTTGAACCCAAAACTTCATCACATACACCCTTTTTTATTTGCCTGATAATCTCACACTAACATAATAAAGCAACAAACACTTCTTCTATTTTCCAAGATAAAAGGTTAGCTCAATTTATAGGAGAAGAAAACTTGGTGGACAAGTTTCTTGGAGGATTCTTGGAGGCAAAGAAAACTTGGTAGGCAAGTTACTTGGAGGATTCTTGGTCACTAAGAAAAATGATTAACTTGGAGGAACAGAAAAGATAAGAAAAACTTGGTGGGCAAGAATACTTGGTGGTTAAGAAAATGATTTTTTTGGAGGAGAGGAGGGGAAACTTGGAGAATAATTAGCTTGGAGCCTAGGCAAACAATATAATCTATAATACATTATAATATTAAAATATTTGTTAACGTTATATAAAATAATTATAGACCGTGATTTTTCAAAACACGCCATGATTTTTTCACAAACCATGGTTTTTACTTAATAAAAGAAAACAAAAAACAAAAAACAAAATTTACACTTGGCTAGAGGACCGCTCGGATGACTACTCAGACAATTGGTTCCATTCTAATTCGAACAGACTATTTCTAAATATTATCTCCTCAGTCAGACTGTTAGTCTACTCATCCAAAACCTTTCATAATCCGAACGAACTTTGAATTCGAGACTTCTTTTTATAAACAAATATGATATTCATCTCTTGTTCTTCACTAACAATCCAATCCCAACGTTGATATTGAAAAACAAACGGAGGTTGATATTGGAAAACAAACGCACAAGTCTCTCATATTGTCCTTGTGAGATGCTAAAAGTCAATTAAAGAAAGAGTGGAATGTATAAAATAGATTGAATATTATTCCTGCAAGTAAATTATATAGTGATTGCAAGTTTTGTCAATTTTTAATGTGTCTAGTGTTTGAATTCTGAGCACATGGGTTCTATATATTTCAACTACGCAGCCTAAACTATTATGGATTAGTTGAAAGGTGTTCAAATAAATAAATAAGATACAAGCAAAGCAATCCACAGATAAATTTAATAAACAAAATTTTACATTTATTTATTTATTTTTTTTTAAACTAATCCTTTATTGATTAAATTTCTTACACTTGTAAGTTCATCCGTTGATTCAACAAAATTTTCCCACCTTCTCAAATAGTTCACAATTTTTGTTTGTTTATTTTTTTTTAACAATCATTTCTAAATAGATCGTAAATAGCAATGCTAGAAGCACAAAAACTAGACACATATATCTTACAAACGGTAGGTCCTATATTTTGTGGGCCCTACATTCTGTATTTGGCCTTGATTTATATTTATTGAGTAGATAATAATAATCAATAATATATCAACAAGAAAATCTTGAAATCATAAATAAATAAATAACAATAACTAATAATAATAGTTTAGAGAGAAGATAGCCTCTGAGATTTATTAAAAACATGATAAGTTGCACAATAGTGACAAATAGAGGTGCCGAGTCTATATCCAATTGCCTAAAAAATATATGAAAATAATAAAGTACTAATAAATGTATGTTGTTTGTAATGAATCTATATGTGAGTAGTGGTCCTCTACATATAGGACTACGCCCATTTACCAAGGACATGCTTTTGAGATATGTCCCTTTGATTTGTGTATTTACACTAAAAGACCGTTAGGTTTGACATTTTCTAAAAAAGTTAAAAAGTTACTATCCTATTTAAGTTACATTATTTTATTTAAGTCACATTATTTCTCTACTACATTACTTCAAACCCAACTCATATTTCATAAAAAAATTAAAAAATACACTTATTTAAAACATCTCAAATAACCCTTAAAATATAGTCATTTATATAAAGTTTGTATCCCTTACTAATATTTGATTAGATCTCTCGAGTGCACGATTAGGAGACTTTTAATTTTTTTCCCTCTTGTAGGTTTTATATCTACAAAATAGAATTTGTATTTGCTGTAGAAAGGTTCATGATAGTTTCAGAAGTGGGTTAACTTTTTGACTTTTTAATTATTTTAGTTTGGGATTAAAAAGTCTCGTTTGGGAAGGACTTTTTGACTTTTTGTGACGGAAATAATGTAATGATTATGGGTTAGATGTAATGTTTTGTCTTATTGGGTTAAAAAGCCTATTTTATCTTTTTGTGGCTAAAATAGTCCCAAACCCAACCTAACCCTTCTTCCCAAACGAAGCCTAGAAATGCATGTTTTACTTCATTCCTATAATTTCTTTTGCTTAGGAGTAGTACTGAGTTAGGAAAGCCCACAAACCGTAACAGGGTTAAAAAATTAAATTAGAGGAGGCACTTATTAATTATAATATTATAAAAATTATAAAAATATTTCATGTAAATTTTTACGATTGATTTCGAGAAATATCAAAAAATAATGTTATTTGTAACTAGTGTATCACGGACAATACAAAAAAAATATATGAATATAAGTCTTAAAATAAATTATATAATGATAAATTATTTTTTTATACAAAATTTGATTAAAAATTCAATATAATGGTAATACCACGTCATCATTAGTATGTAATATCACGACCTAATAGTAAATAAACACATAAAGGGTAAACCTCACAAGTCAAATGTAACTAACAATCCAATAAATTTATATCTTTATAGTTTATAGTGAGATTAATTATATTTGCATTTCAATAATAATGATATCACCGTTACATTAAAAAAAATTCATAAAATTTTCATTTATACTTTATAATAATCTTTTTATTTTCAATCAAAATAATCATTATTGTTCTCTTAATTTTTAAAATGACATTGACATTCCACTTTAATAATATTTTGATAATTTTTTTATTTAAAATATTTTCTTAATGTTTGTAAAATTAAAAATTCCAAAATACGGAGGCACGTGACCCATGGCCCCTCGCTCCCTCTGCCTCTACCCGTGAATCAACCCTTTTGCATTTGTGTGGGCTCATGGACCAGCCTAGCTAGCCATTAATAATAAACGGATAAATTACAAATACATTCTTTGAGATTTTATTAAAATATAAATTGTTTCATGTGATTTTAAAAATTATATTCTATTCTTTGAGATTTTTAATTTCATAACAAATTATCCTTTTTATTAATAAATCATTAAGTCAATTAACAATTTTTAATGATGTTAAAAATATGTTTTAATTAATAATTTAGGTAATTTTATTATTGTATAGAAAAATAATTATGAATTTTATTTTTTCAGTTAATTTTATTAAATAAAAAATTATAATAAGTGAATATTTGTAATTTTTCAAATTTCATGGACTAATCTGTATTTTAAGCAAATTTCAATGATTGTATTTGTAATTTGCCCATAAAAAAGTGATTTGTTTTTGTTTCATTTATTTAGGCATCTGTTCTTAATGGATTGTGGATTAAACTAGTCAAAGAATTTTAAAATTTTCGCTACTTGTGATATATATATATTAGATTCGAACTATTTGTGATATTAATTGTAAAATTTGTAATAATCTTATTCAATTAGTTGAGCCTTATAGTATATTGTTTGTCAATAGGTTAAAATAGTTAAAAAATTAAAAAAATCATTATAAATTGTCACATCACTCCCACTTTTTCTAAATATCTTTTAAAATACAGAAATGATCCAGACCCCCACTTGGGGGTGACCCCCACCAACCCCACATACACATGAGGGGCAACAAGAGGAGGACCAAAAAAAAATAAAAAATGGATCAATCAGCATTCATTTGGAGGTGGTAGGGGTCACCCCCAATGGGAGTCTCTCTCTTTTCTCTAAAGAATTAAAAAATAATTAAAATAATCAATTTCTAAAGTTTGGATTAAAATTAGTCATGACATTAAAAAAAATATTTTATTAAAGGAAATTGCTATAGTTAGCAATGGCAAATATAATAGCACTTTGAAAATTTATTAAATAATTTTGAAATATCGTGTGATATGTGATATTTCACAATGTCACATGATAATTTAGAGTGCCTAATAATTACCCAACATTTTGAGTAAAATTGCTCTGGAATCGTTGAGACAACCATTCACCGGAAAGACGCGGCATTCATTTGCTTCAAATGCGCAATGACTTCGTTTAATTGTCAAGATTTTATTCACCGATGGTCCAAATTATAATATGATTTTGTTCATATTTTTGCATATTTATTTTTCAATGAACAAAATATAATTTTTAATAATAAATAACACTGACTACAAGAAGGTAAAATATAAGTGCACGTAAGTTGGTCAAGACATGGAGGGAACTAGGAAAGATTATGGGGGTCATGACTCCCTTGTTTCTGTGTATTATTGTTTGCCATAAAACTTTAAAAATATATATTATTTTATATATAAAATGACCCCCACTATAAAAAATATATGTCATTTTTTTTTCATCTTGAATTCTCTTTCTATTTTACATCAAAAAAAACTTATTCATCCTATTAGAAATTGCTTCTATGGTATTAAAATTTTTTTATGTATATATAATTTATATATCATATATACGTACATGTGTGTTTTGTGTATATGATGAAAAAAATTATTTTTCTTTTGACCCTTTCGATAATGAAATCTTGGTTCCGTCCTCGGTTCCAGACACCTCTTACCGTTGAATTAAAAAATATATATAAGTAATGCTATGGACATATCCTTAAAAGTGTGTATATCATATAAACATTTATAATCTTATTTATCATAAATGTCATAATTAGGTTTTTTAAGCATAATTAAAAAAAAATAAGTTATACCAAACACCACATAGATATAGCTAAATAATTTTTAAATCATGATCAAATTAATATTATAACCAACTTCACAATTACGTATAATCAAAAAAACACTTTTAAACCATAGTTAAATTAATATCGTAACCAACTTCAATTATAACTATCACAATGTGTATAATTCAGTTAAATCATAACTTATTTGGTTACAATTCTCAAAAATTATTTTTGAATTGATTTTTGTTTGTTTTTATTAAACTTTTTTCATTTTTTTTTTTTAATAATATGTTTTCTGGTTTATTGACTTATTTCTATTACATCACCTCTCTCCTTTTTTACACGTCTTTTATAATAAGTTAAAAAGTCAAAAAATAAGTAATACCCAAAATTAGTAAATATTTTTTATTTTTATTTTGTAGATATATCAATATTACATGTATCTAAAAAGTTTTTAAAAAAATAACTAAAAACAACCGAAAACCTCGGGAAAAAAAATGTACAAAGTTTTTTGTTCAATTTTCACTTATTCTTGGTAAATTTTTAAAAATATTTCAACAAATTTATTTTACGATGCATCTAAACAACTAAAAAAATATGAAAAACTGCTTAAAATATAATAATAAAAAATACTAAAAATACACAAAAACTTGACTTAGAGCAAACCTTCAATAGTTTGTCATTGAAAAGTGATACTCCAATTGTTGAATATGGCAGCTGCCGAATGTGCCAACTCAGCCAAAACCAACCATTTCCTTCCCTCCATCTCTCTCCATTCCTCCCTCCTAGCAAAATAGATAATTTTTTGCAAAACCAAATTCACCCCCAAAAAAAAATTTAACAAAATTCACCAATTTTTTTTCTAAACAAAATTCATCAAAGTTTTTTTTTTTTTTTTTTAAATTTACAAAATCAATCAACAACAATCAAGCAATTTCAAACAAATTTGAAACAATTTCAACAATTCTCAAGCAATCTGAAGCAAATCACACACAATATGAAGAAAACTTTAGGCAACAAATACCTAAATTTGTCATTTTTTATTCATATTTCAGACGATTACACCAGTCATCTTCTTCGTCTTCATCTTCTTTGTACCCATCTTCATCTTCTCCTCAGAAAAGCTATTTGAATGAGTGATTCCAAGGATTTGGGGTTAGGGTTTCAAAATTGAAGATAGATATCTAGTTTAGGGTTTCAAACTCTTTCTCTCTATTCATCATTCATTGTTTGTCTGTGATCTTTGTAGAGAAGAGGGTTAGAGCTTTGTGATCTCTAACAATATTGAGAAGACGAACAAGTTGGGAATGATGAAATCCGAGTAGAATTATAGGTGGGTTTCATTTGAAGCTGAGTTTGGTGTAGGGCTCAACCAATGGACAACTGGTTGGAATCGTTGGCAAGGTGGAGGATTGAGGAGTCCAAGTATAACAACCCCGACCCATGATTAACGTTAACCCATACTTAATTATGCCTAATAAGTAATTAAAGTAAAATTTTACATCATATGTTGCCTTATTTGTGTTTATATCTGTTTAATGTAGAAAGATTTGTTCATGTTTTCGTTTCGGTTTACGAATTGAAAGCCTTATCGGCATCCGATTCAGAAATTGACTTGGTTTTTGTGTTAATTAGAATTTTTAGAATTTTATAGCATGTTTAATTGAAATTTGATTCAGAACGAATTAATTAGAATAAATTGTACCCATTTGATTAGTGGTAAGCTTGTCACGACCCAAACCCGCCCCTATAGGTTTAGCACCGTAACCGGCCAGTAATCCGTGGATTACCAAAGACCTTTGAACAGATTAGCAAATAATAAGGGGCTGCGGAAGCAATAATACAAAATAGATAAGGTCCAATGAGCTGTGACATAGGACAGAACATTTCAAAACTTATATATATACATAAGCATGCCAGTCAGAAGACACCAATATTTACAAAGTATCTACAACCCAAGACCTATCTTTACAAAACGCATACTGAGACTAGCATGAACACAAAAACAACCATAGCATTAGACTTCGGTCGGAACCTCCTCGGGAGGCAAAACGGTTGGCTGACAAAACAGTACAGAAGGCCGTCAACTTGGCCCTGGTCACACGCCGGCTCACCTACATACATAATATAAACTGTAAGCGAAAGCCCAGTGAATAATAACAGAGTAAAGGGGTTTTATGAATGAGTCCACACAGATTCAGAATTCATAATTCAGTTTCGTATCAAAATCATAACTTGTCTAGATCATATACAGACAGAAACCATAAGCCTTGTTTAAGTTTACGTGATACATTCTTTAGCACTAGCAGAAACAGTTGACCCATAAGGGACGGCCATAAAGGCATACAGTTGACTCACGTGCACAGAGACGATACAGTTGGCTCATGAGACGTACAGTTGACCCATAAAGAACGTACGTAACGTACAGACCCATAACAACAGAACAGATAACAATTATCATTTGAAGCTAAGAATGTCACGAATACATTTCAGAAATATTGGACAACCATTCATTCATACAGAAAATATTACCTCAGCAGACAGATCATTTTACATCACTCAAAAAATACTTATAATTGAACATAACTTTACAAAGTTATTACTCACAGTGGGTCTTGAGACAGACAGACGGAGTAAACTTGGTCAAACGGTACGTGGCACGTGACCTACACAACACATAACAGATGCACACTTGAAACACACGTTCTAATTATACCAAACTTATTTCGTTGCCTCTTATTGTGTTTCTAATCTCTTATCCTCATCATGGGGTTTTAAACATGGCCTAGGAATGTCTAGGATGGAATGAGGATGCAAAAATGCATTGAAGAACATTTCTCAAATTTTGCTGAAGATAAGGTCCACGCTCGAGCGTGTCTTTACCCGTTCGAGCAGGCATGCAGAAAATGAAGCTCCGCTCGAGCGTAGACTTCCCCGCTCGAGCATGCTGTAAACTATGAAAAAGTGTTGGATGCATGAAATTCACACTCAACGGGCGCTCGACCCCTGCTCGAGCGTGTGACACAGACCCTCGCTCGAGCATGGCTTCCCCTCGTTCGAGTGGACTACAAAACCACAAACTTCTGGGTATACGCATTTCACGCTCGAGCGTGACTCTCGCCGCTCGAGCGGAAATGCATGTACTCAGGCTTCACGCTCGAGCGTGAAAGTCCCCGCTCGAGCATAGCTCAAATTTCTGGAAAATCCAGATTGACCTCCAAACATGAAACTCGACCTTCAACCATCCAAAACTCATTTTTCCTGGGCCAAAACTTTGGAAAACACTTGGTAACCCATAAAACAACATGTTTAAAGCTTCAAATCAAGAAATCATGGCCCAAGAGTAACCCGATTTGTGCAAAAATCAACATGAACTTTATGAATATGCCATCAATTCAACATGCAAGGTCCTCTTTGAATTCAAACCTTCCAAAACATAACCAAACTTAATAATTTGATGGAAAACAAATTGAATGACCATAATGTGAGTGAAATTAGCACATGCATGGAAAAAACCTTTGAAATCATGCTCAGTTTGCAAGAAAATGTACATGCATACATGGTATGGCCCATTTCTAGTACAATTCCCATATAAATTCACTTAGTTCACTAATGATCTTGTTGAATCTAACTCAATTACTCAAAGGTGGGTTTAGTTTCTTACTTGGAGGCTCCAATCTACAAAATTAAGGTTGAGGCTCTACAAATCTTCATCAATTGTTAACAATTCTTAGTACCTCCTTGAATTTGAGCTAAATCTCCAAATCTTGGACCAATTCTTCTACTCTTATGCTTTTGGGTCTAAGAGGACTCAAGAGTGTATGTAAAATTAGGAAGGGAGTGAGTGGGGTGTCATTGTGCTCAAAAGGGCCACTAAGGCTCTAATTGGGCCGATAAACAAAATGTGCTTAGCAAGGTTAATTAGTGGCATTAATTTAATCAAATTTAATCGTTCCAAACCGAATTTTAATTAAACCTACCATAAAATTTTATAAATCCTAACTAGTACATATCTTAAGTCAATTTCGAAGTCGGGCGCCGATAAGGCTTCCAATTCGCAGTTTAAAGTCAAAGACATGAACAGATCATTATATCGCAAACAGATAGAAACACATAAATAATGCAATACATATGCACATTAATTCCAAATCCTTCATAAATTACCATCAGACATAATTAAGTACGGATTAACGTTAATCAGAGGTTGGGGTTATTACAAAGCTTAATTAATTAAACTCTCTAACGAAGTCTATATAAGGTTTATTTGTCTCGTGACACTCAACTTAAACACTCATCTCTTCACCTAGAACATCAAAACGTGGGAGAGAGAATGATAGAAGAAAATTTGAGCTCAAAGTTAGGAAAAATGGAGAATGCTAAGAATTGTTGGAGATTTGCAAGAAATTGGGAGTTGAAGGTCTACACTTGTGCAATTTAGACTCTAGGTAAGAATTTTAGTCTTTGACCATGTAATGTAGTTGATTAATGCATGGAAACAAGTGAATTAGGTGACTTCATATGGGAATTGAGCTAGAATTGAAGAAAGTTAAGTTATTCCATACATGCATGCATGCATATTTCATAACATTTTGATGTTGTTTTGAAAGATTTCCTCTCGTGCATGTTGTAATTCTAACATGGTTTGAAGAATTCATAACATTTCTCACTATTGGACCTCATTTGATCATGTTTTGGAAGCTATGAACTCAAGTGAATGTATGTATGTCATGTTCATATCATGTTCTTACATTTCAAAGTTGAATTTTACACAATTGACATGCTTTTGGGCCTTGATTTCATGAAATGATCTTCAAATCATGATATTTTATAAGTTCCTAAATGTTTTCCATAATTTTGGCCCAAAAAGATGAGTTTTGAGGTGTGAAATTTCGAGCTTGGAGCTTGGAAATACAATATGGAAATTCCAGATTCTGCACTTCTGCTCGAGCGACAGATTCTGCACTCGAGCGGGCACCTTTGTTTTTACAGATCGCTCGAGCGACAAGAATTGCGCTCGAGCGAAGGCATAGGTCTCACGCTCGAGCGAGAGTCGAGCGGCCATCGATCAGAGATTTCACACAACTAGTACTTTTACAAAGTTTGCAGATCGCTCGAACGGGAAAAGTTGCGTTCGAGCATCCCCTCACATGTTTGCATGTCCGCTTGAGCGAAGGAAGTTGTGCTTGAGCGGGACCTCTGTTTTCAGCAAGTTTTGTTAAATGTGTTCAAGTGCATTTTAGCATCCTCATTGCATTCTAGGCACTCCTAGGCCATGATTAAGACTCAATAAAAGGTTAAGACTTAGAAACACACTAAGAATAAAACGAAAGAAGTTAAGTACCAATCGAATGTGTGTTTCATTATGTGTTTCTGCTATGTATGTGTAGATCACGCGTCTCAAGTTATTTGATTTGCCTGTTCTACAAGTGGAGCCATCTGTGAGTAATAACTTAGTAAAGTTATGTTTAACTTTAATTATTTTCTGAATGATATGAATTAAGATCTGTTTTATGAAATGTTATATTCTGTGTAATGAATGGTTATCTAAGTTTCTGAAATGTATTTGTGGCATCCTTAGCACAGGGTCCTAGCCCAGGGGTAACAATACTGTACCTTTATAAGCAAGGCCCTTGCCCGAGGCTAATAATACCATGGTCTCATGGCCCTTATCCGATGGTAACAATACCGTGGTTCAAGCAAGTTACAAGTTTTCTCGGTACCGGAGGTTCCCAATGGAACTACCAAGCAAGTTAATGCTAATGGATGTACCATGTATAACGAAGTATGAACTCTGTTTTCTATATGTAGTTGAACAAGAACATGAATATGCTTGCTTTTAATATGAACTCTGATTTCGGTACCTGTTATGGACATCATTCATTTAAAACCCTTTACTTTGTTATTATTCACTAGGCTCCTGCTCACTATTTGTATTATGTATATAGGTGAGTAGGCACATGACTAGGCTCAGAGTTGAGGACCTGGGGTCTCAATTTTTGGTCAGTCACCCTTCTGTGCCTTCCGGGGAGGTTCCCTTTCGAGATGTTTAGTTTTGTAACCTTACTATAGTTGTTTTTGCTTGTTGCTTATCCACACACTAGGCTAAGTCCCTTTTGGTTTCATTCTTATGGATGGATGACGCATGATTAATGTATTTATGACGTTATATATATATACAAGTTTGTTTTGAAGTTTTCCATCTCATATATGTTAACACAACTCTGTGGACATTGTTTATTCTCTATATTTGCTTCCGTAGCCCCTTACTATATGTTGTTGTGCCAAGAGACCTTTGGTAATCCAAGGATTACTGACTGGTTACGACGCTAAACCTATAAGGGCGGGTTTGGGTTGTGACACCAAGCGAGTGTCATGGATGAAGTGGATGAAATTGATGGCATTGAATAAAGAATTGAAGAGAAAATCTAGAGCAGAAAAGGAACAATGGAAGATTATGAGATGGAGAAGAAAGAGAAGCACTAGTGGGAACATCTGGTTACTGATTACGATGGTTGCGGCCTCGTTGGCAGAGAGGATTTCATCTCTGTATTATTGGTATTTACAATTTGTGAGTAAGAGAAATGTTTAAGAATAGGAGAGAGTGATCGGTGATGAGGGATGACGAGAGATAGACGACTAAATTCTCAAAATGAAGATGAGAAAGAGAGAGTTGAGATGATGATGATTCCAGAGTCTTGATCTTAGTCATTGGATTATGCAAAGATCCAATGGTGGGATGGTGTCTTTGAATGTTAAAAATGAGTGTAACAACTCTGTTTTAGTTTGGGGGGAAAAAAAAGAACAAAAGAAAAAAGGGGCTCTTTTTCATAAAGAGAATACATCAATGGCTATAAATGAAATGGCTAAAAAAAATAGTCATATTTTTGTAGTAGTATAAATACAAATACCTAAATTCAATTTGAGTTCACTGCAAAACATCCCAAATTACATTTTTCTTTTTTGTTTTTTCACGCAATCACTAAGAAGGTTCATCAAAAACAAATAGAAGAAAATCATTCAGTAGTGATGAAGATGTGACAATTTTTAGAGCTTGATATCACATTACTGAAGACTCAGTTATTGACAATTTGCAATCATATGCTCATTTTTTTTGAAGAATTTTTGAAAATTATCGCTCGCTTCAGAATGATCAGTTAAAAATACGAGTGTCTATCGAATCTCGATGGGGTGTAATCATGAAATGTTACAATAAATTTCATGCGTGTTTAGCGCAATTCGAAAATCTACACTTAGGTGGAATGTTTCAAATTGATATAATAAAATTTCATCATCATTAATTATGTTAGTTTTTTATTTTTTTATTTTGTCTCGTATAAAAATTAACTAATTAATTAATTTAATATTTTATCCGTACAGATACTTCAAACAAAACTTTTATACCATAAATATGAAAACAAACATTTTACTTTTGAACATTGTTGACCAGTTTTGCAAAACAACATTAGATGACAAGATGTAACTCCCACGAACATAGTGAAATCAAAGATACATACATCATTTACCGATTTAGCCCCCATATTCTTTATGGTTAACTGCATTTCTCTTAAAGAATGGTGAATGAATGATAAGTGAATGATAGAGGGTTGTTTGTGGGTAGTAGTTTGTGACTGAATGGTAGGTGAATAATGGATGATTGTTGGTGGGTAGTTGTTTGTGCGTGAATGGTGGGTGAATAATGGGTGGTTGTTGGTGGATGAATAATGGTGGTTGGGATTGGTGGTGGATAGATGGATCATGTCAGAATTATAGGTACCTCTTCAAGACTAGTGGATAGATGATTGGTGATTGTTTATTTTTTTAATTTTTAATGTAGTTAATAATTTAAAAAAAAAAGAGATTGTAGTGGTATGTTTTTTGGTAGAGGGAATTATATATATATTTTTTGAATTTTGATTTTTTTTTTATATATTTGTTTAATCTGGTAGAATACAAATATTTAGGTACTGTTTGGCATCTCCTATATCTCCTATATTAGCACATTTTTTTTTAATAATATTTTTATCTTTTTTAGATCACACTATATCTCTGTTTTTTTTACACATTCTTTTTTTTTCATAAAAAGTAAAAAAATATACTTATTTAAATCATATCACATACCCTTTTAATTTTTTTTAAGAAAAAGTTTAAAAAAGATCATAAAAGATAATAATAATAATAATAATAATAATAAAATTACTAAAAAACCTATATTCAAACAACAGTTACAAAATTGAAGGAAAATTTGGGTAAAATTTGCCAAAATGGCATGTAACTATTGGAACACTATTGATATAATTTAAAAATTTACTACTATTCATTGTTAAATTATAATTTTAACAATACTATCATAACATTTGCTATTGAAGATATTTTTAGAGCATCTCCAACGGTGCATCTTTTTTTTTTCCCCCATCAAATTTGAGTAAAAACTTCATTTGATATCAAGTGTTCAAACGGAGGATTTTCAGCTTTCATCAAAATACCAGTTGACTGAGCGAACGATCAGGCGAATGTCCAGCTGGTCAACCGATCAGTGTATTTTTTCCATAAATTTTTGCCTAGATGTGGTCATCCAGGAGACATTCGGGTGAACGACCTAGCGATCGACCGACCAGTGTATATTTTTCACCAATTTTTGCCTATAGGTGGTCAATCTGGGACATTTAGTGGTAAAAAGTTAACGCCTATAAATAGTAATTTGACGAAAGCTCTCAAGCGTTCTCAGTTTGATGAATTTTTTTATATATCCTTTTAATACTTATTTAATGAAATCATTAAAGTATATATATATATATATCAAATTTAAATCTAATGAGACCATCTCCAACGGTTCATCAAATTTGGCATCAGATTTGAAATTTGGTGAAAAAGTCACTTTTTGGAGCTCCAATGGTTTTACCAAATTGGTATTAAAATGAGAATGGAACAAAAAATTCATCAAATTGAGAACATGCTCCAGATTTCACCATTTCACTGTGCGTTACCGTTGGGGTGGCCAACCGGTCAACCAACCGGTTGTTCGGCCGGTTGACCCACCGGTCGAACGGTTCCCTTTCAAATTGGTAGGTTCAAACCGATCAAAGAAGGTTTAAACAGGTAAAAATAAATAAATAAATAAATAAAATTGTCTTTACCGGTCGACCATTCCCTTTTGATGCACGGTTGGAGCAAGCCATATTAAGGGTTGGTTTGGGATGTTCTAAAAAAAATGTACTTTTTGACTTATTGACTTATATGGGTTGGGTTTGATGTGATGTGTTAGAGAGGTGATGTGATTTAAATAAGATGATGTGACTTAAATATGATAGTAAATTTTTGACTTTTTGTATTATTTAAATCATGCCAAACTTGATCAAAATTAAAAAAATTAACTTTTTTTACTCAAATTTAATAAAAATTTTGATTCACCATTTGAGATACTCTTACATAATTGATATAGTATCGAAGATTTAAAAATAGTTTTTGAAATATCAAACAAAACATAGCATTCCGGTAAAATACATGCCCACCGTTTTGAACAAATTTGGGAAAACCAGATTAGGGTATTAGAGAGAGAGAGAGAGAGTGACTATTATTGTATTACTGTGTGTGCGTATTTTGTAAGCGAAATTCAATGGGCAGTGGTGGTGGTGTTGGCGGGATCCTACTGGACGGCTCAGCTCTGTTGGCCGCCGTCGCCGACGAACATGGAGGTGCGTCTCTCAGTCCCGGAGCTGACCATCTTCTCCGGAAGCTTCGTTATTCCAACATTCCTACGGTATTCTCATTGTCTCTTCACTCGTTCTCTCTCTCTCTCTCTCTCTCTCTGTACATGTTTATATATCTCTACATATACCTCTATGTTCAATGTGTGTTTGTGTTTCTGTATATTGTGATGATATGTACAAATTTCATTCTCAGAAATGTATCTCTAACTACCACAATTGAATTGTTCTTCCATGAATTGAATTGTTTTCAAACCTAACCATGTTCTGTCGGACTCACACCAATGTCACTATCTACAATTTATTTCTCGAAGATTATTATTAGTTTTCCTTGTGTTATGAAAATTCCATATATCTGTATAAAAGAAAAAGTTGAATTTTCAAATAACTAGTGCTAGCGCTAAAACCAATTGGTTTTAGGTTGGATGGTTCCAATAAATCATACATGTATTAGAGCTAGGTTTTGAGTGACCTCACGGGTCAAATTTCCGTTCGAATTTATTACTATCGTCGTTTATCTTCCTATCACCTGTACATGCAACCAATCCACATGTGCGGTAGAGACTTGTCTCATGTTAACCACTCAAGTTTGGTTAATATATTGTAAGAACTCCTTTATCTAAGACTAATTCATTTTGAGTAAGATGCCTGCAATATGTAACAAATTGGAAAACCCATATATGATCCTAATTAGTTAATCCAGAATCAGTTATTCAAAACAGGGAGCAGTTATAATGCAACAACAGAACAAAGCAACAAACTCTTTGTCAGTCAATTTAGCAAAAATTGATTTTCTATCAAAATAATTTTCAAGAAAGAAAACACATCAAACCACACAAATCATATATTTACCATGAGTTAAATATCAATATCTTTCTTCAACCGACCAAGCTCCTCTCAATTTAAGGTGAAAACCATAGACCCAAAAAAAAAAAATTACAAATACATTTGCCCTTTTTGTTTATGCCACCATAATTTTTGTATGCATGCAGAATAAAATAAAGGGTAAAAGGCAGAATTGAAAGTGAGATACAATGGTGGAAGAAGTGCAGGATGTGGGCGGGCAGTGGGAGTTTTTTTATTAAAAAAATTTACAGAATAAGGGCATAACTGCTCTTGTGGGCATTTTGGGAAATCAAAAGAAAAAGAAGTGACAAAAGTGTGTGCATGATGTAATAGAATAGATAATTTTTAAGTTGTTGTTTTGAGGTGTTAATTTAGCTTCTTTTCTTTTTGGGTGCTTTATGAGTTTTTTTTTTCTTTATATTTTTTTTGGGGTCTAATTTTTACAAATTTTTTGTTGCGCTTTTTTTTTATTTCAAATTCGAATTTATCATTTCTTCTATGTAATAGGCTAAACAAGTGGAATTTATCATTTCTTTTAATGTTTTGGGTGTTTTTTTAGTGTACTTTTATTTTTTGGGGTTCTAATTTTGAAGAAGTTGTTTTCAGATAATTCTCCTTTTATTTTTTTGTTTTTGTTTTTGTTTTTTTTAAGGTTTTGTATGTGTTCTATTTATTTATTTATTTTTATTTTTTTGCAGCTGTTAAATAAGTAGTAGTTTTTTTTTGTTTTTTGCTTTTTTGCGTGTGTGCATGTGCACTGTTTTTTTGTTTTTTTATTTGTTTTATGAGTTTCTTTTTAGAGTTTCAATTTTTAAATTGTTGTATTCAGCTGTTAATGCAGTTGTTTTTTTTTTTTAAAAATTGTTTTTTGGGTGTTTGCTGAGTTTTTTTTTTTGGTTATAATTTTTAAGTTGTTTTGAAGTGTTAATGCAACTATTTTGTCTTATTTTTTTGGGTGATTTATGAGGGAATTTTTTGGTTCTAATTTTTACTTTTTTTGCATGTATTTTTTATTCCAGGCTAAGAAAGTGGAATTTAACTCAGTTTTTTTTTGTTTTACTTTTCCTTGTTTTTTGGGTGTTTTATGAGGTTTTGTTTGTGTTCTAATTTTCACCATTTTTCCAGCTGTTAATTAAGTTTTTTTTGTTGTTGCTATTTTATGTTTTTTTAGTTGTCTTATGATTTTTTTTCCAGTTGTTTTATGATTTTCTTTTTAATATTCTAATTTTTAAATTGTTGTATTCAACTGATAATACATATGCTTTTTTATTTTTATTTTTATTTTTATTTCTATTGGTGTTTGGGTGTTTTTCAGGTTTTTGTGGTTATAATTTTTAAGTTGTAGATGTGTATTCAGCAATTTTTTAATATGTTTTTTAGGTGTTTTTTGAAAAAAATTTTTGGCTTATAATTTTTATTTTTTTTCTGGTTGTACTTTTTATTCCAATTCAAATTTATCATTTCTTCTACGTAGTAGGCTAAGCAAGTGAAATTTATCATTTCTTCTAATGTTTTTGGTGTTTTATAAGTTTATATTTTTTGGGCGGTTCTAATTGTGAAGTTGTTTTTGTACCTTAATTCACATTTTTTTTTGTTTTGTTTTTGTGTGTGGTTTTTTTCTCCGTGTGTGTGTTTTTTGGATTTTTTTTGAGGTTTTGTTTGTGTTCTAATTTTTAATGCAATTGTTTTCTCTTCTCTCTCTCTCTCTCTCTCTCTCCCTTTTCTTTTGTGGGCTGTTTTTTGAGTTTTTTTTGGGTGTTTGAATTTATATATATATATATTGCATGTATTTCTTATTCCAGGCAAGCAAGTGGAATTTATCATTTCTTCTTATGTTTTGGGTGTTTTCTGAGCGTATTTTTTGTTTTGGCACTATGAGCCTTTTAGTCTTTTAGTTTGTAGTTTTACGTAAATGGCATGAAATAAAGTGAACTCAAGCCATGAAGTAATCTTCCATGTTTTACTGAAAACATCAAATCGGTTGTTTCCTTGTTTCTTGTTTCTCGAGTAGCTAACAATATGTATAGTGGGCAACCTGGGGTGGACTATTATTTTTACGGTGGTGTCCTTGTAGTAACTGATAGGGAAAATTAAATGTGTGGAAATTAGATAATTGTTTTGCCTATTTTGGGAATAAAAATTTGGTGACAAGAGGTTCTAAAATGATAGCATCTAGAGAAAAGTTGATTGCAAGAAGCTGCCCAACTAGGGTTTATCATGATGCTTTGTATACTTGAAAGTTTTGTGCTGATTTCCCTTTCTGAGCTGACTGAAATTGAAATGAGATTTTTGATTTGTGGATATAATTTGTGGTTTTGAGTTTCTTTTTAGAGTTTCAATTTTTAAATTGTTGTGTTCAGCTGTTAATGCAGTTTTTTTTTTTTTAATTGTTTTTTGGGTGTTTGCTGAGTTTTTTTTTCGTTATAATTTTTAAGTTGTTTTGAAGTGTTAATGCAACTATTTTGTCTTATTTTTTTGGGTGATTTATGAGGGAATTTTTTGGTTCTAATTTTTTACTTTTTTTGCATGTATTTTTATTTCCAGGCTAAGAAAGTGGAATTTAACTCAGTTTTTTTTGTTTTACTTTTCCTTGTTTTTGGGTGTTTTATGAGGTTTGTTTGTGTTCTAATTTTCACCATTTTTCCAGCTGTAATTAAGTTTTTTTTGTTGTTGCTATTTTATGTTTTTTAGTTGTCTTATGATTTTTTCCAGTTGTTTTATGATTTTCTTTTTAATATTATAATTTTAAATTGTTGTATTCAACTGATAATACATATGCTTTTTTTATTTTTTTATTTCTATTGGTGTTGGGTGTTTTTCAGGTTTTTGTGGTTATAATTTTTGAGTTGTAGATGTGTATTCAGCAATTTTTTAATATGTTTTTTGGGTGTTTTTTGAATTTTTTTTTTGGGTTATAATTTATATATTTTTTTTGGTTGTACTTTTTATTCCAATTCAAATTTATCATTTCTTCTATGTAGTAGGCTAAGCAAGTGAATTTTATCATTTCTTCTAATGTTTTTGGTGTTTTATAAGTTTATGTGTTTCGGGCGGTTCTAATTCTGAAGTTGTTGTTTTCGTGCCTTAATTCACATGTTTTTTTTTTTTTGGTTTTGTTTTTGTGTGTGGTTTTTTTCTCTGTGTGTGTGTTTTTTGGATTTTTTTTGAGGTTTTGTTTGTGTTCTAATTTTTAATGCAATTGTTTTCTCTCTCTCTCTCTCTCCCTTTTCTTTTGTGGGCTGATTTTTGAGTTTTTTTGGGTGTTTGAATTTATATATATATATATATATTGCATGTATTTCTTATTCCAGGCGAAGCAAGTGGAATTTATCATTTCTTCTTATGTTTTGGGTGTTTCTGAGCGTATTTTCTGTTTTGGCACTATGAGCCTTTTAGTCTTTTAGTTTGTAGTTTTACGTAAATGGCATGAAATAAAGTGAACTCAAGCCATGAAGTAATTTTCCATGTTTTACTGAAAACATCAAATCGGTTGTTTCATTGTTTCTTGTTTCTCGAGTAGCTAACAATATGTATAGTGGGCAACCTGGGGTGGACTATTATTTTTACGGTGGTGTCCTTGTAGTAACTGATAGGGAAAATTAAATGTGTGGAAATTAGATAATTGTTATGCCTATTTTGGGAATAAAAATTTGGTGACAAGAGGTTCTAAAATGATAGCATCTAGAGAAAAGTTGATTGCAAGAGGCTGCCCAACTAGGGTTTATTCATGATGCTTTGTATACTTGAAAGTTTTGTGCTGATGTTTCCCTTTCTGAGCTGACTGAAATTGAAATGAGATTTTTGATTTGTGGATATAATTTGTGGTTTCAATCTTATAATTCATCCAAATTAAAATTTGTCTTTAATCTAAAGCCAAGTTTGGCTATCCTAAATAAGTACACACTTTTTATCTTTTTATCTTTTTTCCATCACATCATCTCTCTACTTTTCTGCACATCTTTTCGTAAAAAGACAAAAAGTGCACTTATTTAGGCCATCCCAAACAACCCCTAATTATCTTGCTGATAACAGATCACACCACCAGACCAACTAAGTAAAACACTCCTGAACTGGGCGCCTACCAACATGAGACCAACTCAGTGAAGTAACAGAATTTCTTTGTAACCTGTTTAGTTTTGAAATAGAGAATTGAACTATCCCTGAAAAGTTTTCAATTCTTGTGGTAATTTACATTTTGATAGATTCAAGGCTCAACTTTGAACCTTCTTTTTTTTGATAATTAATTAAATTTATTAGAAAAGCATCACGAAGATGCAAAGAATACAATGAACCTAGAACTCCTAACCAATAACTTTATCCAAAAAATCTATGAAAACAAATATATCCCGGTCGGCCCGTGACTCTAACCAAGTGCATAAAGTAAGCAACAATCGATTCTCAAGCCAAGACACCGAATGAGTAATCTCGAGAAACGTCCGTCGATTCCTCTTCAACCAAACTAGCTACATCAAACAAAAAGGCACGATGGACTAAATCCGCCGACGTCGACGACCAATACGAGCACCTCGCCAACCCCATAACATCTCCAACACCCCCTTGGGCTGCACCCAAACAACCCCAAACAAAGACCATACTAACCCCCATAGTCGTGATGCAACATCATAATGAAAAAATAAATGATCCACCGACTCTGCATCTGCACAACATATACAATAGCGATTCACTAAGATATGTTCTTGACGAACCAAATTGTCAATAGTGTGATTCAGGCCCAAAACAGCTGTCCACAAAAAGAACATCACCTTAGACGGAACACCTGAAACCCAAATGCTTCGCCACAGGAACAATGTAGTCGCCTCCCCCACCGGACTTCGATAAAAGGATGACACAGTAAAGAGTCCTTTTGTACCCAACACTGCCCACACAACCCCATCCTCCACTCGCCTAACGGGCCCCAAGCCATATAAAAACCCCAGCATCTCCTCCAATTAAGTAGCCTCCCAATCCCGAACTGCTCGTCGCAGCTGGACGTCCCTGACCACCACCTCTCCATTCCGCAAACAGTTCGCCATAGTCACCTCTAGCTCCGCCGCAATGCCAAAAATCAAAGGGAATCGATCCTCCAACAACACCTCCCCACACATTTATCCCTCCAAAACCGAACTTTCTCCCCATTTCCCACTCGGAAATGCACCCGATCCCAAAACTCATCCCTCCGAAACCAAATCCCTTTCTACAATCCCCGCCCATGAATTCCTGTAACATTATCCATCCTCCAATCCCCGCTATCCACCCCAAACTTTGCAGCAATCACCCTCCGCCAAAGCCGGTCTCGCTCCCACGCAAACCACCAAAACCATTTACCCAATAAGGCTCGATTAAAAGTGACAAAACTTCGGACCCCCAAACCACCCGCCTCCTTTAGACAGCAAATCCGATCCCATCCCACCAAATGATAACGGAAAACCTCCTCTCCACTTTCCTACAAAAAAATCTCTCTGTAGCTTCTCCAAACGTCGAGCCACCGAAACTGGGATTACCTGTACCGACATGAAGTAAGTCGGAATACTACTTAGCACACTCTTAATCAAAGTTAAACGCCCCTCTTTTGACAAATATTGCTTTTTTCCAACCTGTCAGCTGCCACTGCACTTGCTCCACCACGCCATTCCACACCCCTAGCATCTTGAAAGTAGCACCCAACGGCAAGCCTAAATAAGATACTGGCAGAGCTGACACCTTGCACCCCAAAATAGCTGCTAACATGGGGACTCTATCAACCTCCCCTACTGGGATTAACTCAGATTTACTCAAATTCACTCTCAGGCCCGAGACCGCTTCAAAACACAACAAAACACACCGCAAATTGCCCAGCTGCTCAGCTTTGAACTTTTTAATGTCATTTGTTAACCTAATTAATGTAAATGGGAATCATGTCTTTTTAATCATCTAATGGTTGCCTTTTACCAATTTTCTGTACCGTAACTAATAATACCTTTATTTTCACTTCATTTAAGTAATTTTGCTGAACACTTTGTTTTTCTTTTTAGGGTAAGTAATTCCGCTGGATACTTAATAAGTTTATGTCCTAATTGCAAATCCCTCATCAATTGTGATTGAGATTCTGTGTGTATGCTGAACTGTAGAACAATTTTGTTAACCTATGACTTTTAATTTCATCAGTAGTTCAAATGGGATCAAAGGTTAATGTTTATAACATGAAGTTTTTCTTTCTCAGGAAGGTCAGTTTGTGGCAATTTTAGTGGCAGAATAATGCTTTGATTTCAGAAAGCATGATTTTGTATTTTCTTTTCCTGCCCATAGGCAAGCATAATTCCTTTTTTTTGGTTTTTTTGATCGGTGAAAGTTAGTTGTTAGTTGTTAAATTAGCACCCTAGGGAAGTTGAACCCCCCAACTCACCCTTGCAAGCACCTAAGTGCTGCACCCATGCCACTAGGCCACAAGGCCATCGGCGCAAGCATAATTCTATTGAAAGTAGAGACTCCTCTTCTAGACTGCAAATTGATTAATAAAGTATCAAATCTGTATATTTTTCTTTTAAAGTCGTTGACGGTTGATACTGAAGTTAGCCCAGTGAGAAATGAATAAAAAAATGAATGCACTGCATTGCTCCTTCATTTATCTTTTAAACTCTGGATTATTTTTGCTTATGATTCAGGACTGAATTTTCCTTCCGTTTTGTTTTTGATACTACCAACCTGTGTTTGTAGGGAATATCTTATGGACCAGGCCTTTCAGCTCATGAGGTGATTTTCTATTGTGCTGCTTATGTTGTGTGAACTACTCTTTCTGGGAATAATGTATATTGCTGTTGTGCTGCTTATATTTTCTTTTATTGATTACGAGATGAAGTGACATGCAATGGAGTCAAACTTGAAGCTTCCATGTTATCTGTTCTCTGATATTAGAAGTTTCAGTTTTTATTTTTTTCCCATCATAATGTTTGTAGTTTGCAATGGTAAACAATTGAAATGGGCACGTGTGCAACTGTACATACATAAGTATACAAACAGAAGAAAACTTATGTATGTGTGTTACATATGTATGAACATTTGCATTATATTGGGTTGTACTTTAGCTTAGAAGGCTTTGTCTGAGCGCAGTAGGGATACTCTAGCTTAGAAGGCTTTGTCTGAGCGCAATAGGGTTAGAATATCCGTTTTAGAATACCATGGACAAGAATAAGTTATCTTTAATAGAGAAGTAACGCGGTAGAAGGAAGAGAGCCTTGAGTATCCCTAACCTTGCTTTGGGTACCCCTTGTGTGCGCCACCTTCGTATTCCTTAATCACACAAATGCTAAAGAGCAATTTTCCATTTCTCTCATCGCTCTCAGTTGCATGGGCAAGGAACCCTTCATTCTCCTTTGTCAACATTTGTCCACAACCATAAAAATGTTACTTTTAATGGGATCTTTTTTTATTTGCACTTATGGCTTGGATGTCCGAACCTAGCGTGATGACAAATGCTATCCGGCCCCAGCCTTGTGATTGTGGGTTCAAGTCATGGAATCGGCCTCTCCAGAAAAAGTAGGGGCAAGACTTTTGTAGGAAATTAATGTATTGATCTTATTGATTGATATTCAATATCTTGATTGTTTGATCTATCTAATTTGTGTACAAGAGCTCTCTTTTATAGAGAGAAATGGGGGATACAATATAAGCCATAATGGAGCACTATAATAGTGGAGCACTAGACTAAGTGGTGTAGGTGGAGTTATAATAGTGGAGCACTAAACTAAGTGGTGTAGGTATAATAGTGGAGCACTAAACTAAGTGGTGTAGGTGGAGTAATTGTTACATTCAACAACTTTCTTTCTATTACCTCTCCCAGTCTTTGCTCTAAGTGGGAGGCCTTGTACACTATGTACAACCATTTACACTTCTTGTCCTCCCATCTGGCAGAGACCTGTAACCAGAATTTATTTGTTTTTTGGATTGTGCAAATTGGGTGTTTATAATTTTTAAACTATGGACTTCCCATTATTCTTTGTGTTCCTGATGCTGGGACTGATTTTTGCTGGCCATTAACAACATGATTTGACGTGTTCAAGGGCAGCTTGATGGTCGTGTTGGGTGATTTTTTAATGTTTTCCCCCTCATCATACCAGCACACTGGTTTTTCTTCATATTTCCAACTGTGGATTCCATGAAATTCTGTTTTTGTTCTTTCTTTCTGCAACCTAAAGTGCTGTGCATCCATTTTTGAGGCTATTCATTTCTTTTTGATTTTTGATCTTTCTAATCTGATATGATATGACCGAGTATCATGTTTAATCCTGAAGTTGTCATTATCATTCATCTAACAATTGAAACTACCCTCTGATGTACACTTACTTTTATTGGTGATATAATTTTTGACAATGGTATCTGCTTGTTATAGGTTAGTCTTCTCGAAAGTACTGCAAAGCTGCACTCATTTGATTTCTTTACCATGAACACATCTTCTATAGATGACACTGTCAATGAGATAGCACTTGCTTGGCCTGAAAGTAGAGGGAGGTTTTTGCATGTAGTTTCTGATTGCAACAAGGATGTGGCTCTTAAACTAAGCAATTGCGGTTGGTTGATCATCATTCTAAGTAAGTACCTCTATACGTCTATATTCCCTTCTAGTGAATTATTCTTAAATAACCAAGAGGAATCCTTCTTAAATGTTAGTTCATGTAAGTTGAGCCTTGCAGAGCAAATTGAGAACTTATTAATGTAACTATCTCACTTGCAAAGATAGATGATGAGCCACATGTTGATTCCATGCCCAAGGTCTGTTCTGTTGGATGCATTTGTGTTATGTTTGGATTTCTATACTTTCAAGTTCTTAGATTTATTTTAGGGATGTGCGCCATCTCTTATGATCTAATGCCTCCGATCATTTTGTTGGTGTTGATTAAAACCTTTTTATCTCATTTCATTTTCATAAGAAGTTGAACTTGAAAGGTAATTCTATTCTAAGTGAATTTATAGACACACAACACTGGTGTAATGATGCACTTGTTGCACATGTACAAGTACTGATCTGCCATAGAATGGGGCTTTCTTGGGATTGCACTTATTAAGTTCTTGACCTGCCTGGGTGATCATAGCTTGGTTTGTGAAACATGCGGCTTCTATCTGTAAAAAAAACGTATGCCTGAATTCATATAATTGGCCTTCTTTTATTTTTTTAATATGCAAGATCTCCCGGGCAAGGATTAGCTGATGGTATGCATTATTCCCTTCCATTCATTAAATGCTACTTTTATATCTTGTTCCAGCTGTATTGCTTATTCTGTGGTGGATTTCATATGTTATATTGCCTCCAATTATACCCTAATTTGTTGGGAAAAACATGACAGGGCTTTCTTGAGTCCTTGACTTAGTTAAGCACTTGAAGTTTAATTCTATACTAAAACTACTTCTCCTTTCCTTTCAGACATTGAAGGTGGTGGTTCAAGTGAGAATTCAAGCATGCTTTACATTCACAAACTAGAGGAGTTGCCTTTAACTGTTTTTCACTTGAATAGAAAGGTTGTTAATTGTTATTTTTGACCCCATACTTTGATATTGGGATGTGAATAGTTGTCAAATAAAAAATTGTATCGTGAATCGAATCCTAATTTTGAGAATCCTGAATCGAATCACTTTAACTAAACTACAGCCTCCTCTACTGCGCCACTACCTGACCCTTCAACTAAAATACATCATAGTCCCTATCATCCTTGATTCCTCTGCTAATCCACCACGCATTTCATCTTCTTCTATACCCCTACTATCATCCATTAAATCCACCCCTACTGAATCCCTGAACTCCCCTCAAGAACTCTTTTTTCCCCTCATAGCCATCCACCTTAAAAAGCTGCCATTTGCCTCAATCTTCGTCTGGTCACTAACCACCCATTTAATTTCCACTGGAACCCTCCACTTGAAGTATCCAAATGCTCCCCATCTCCATAATCACCACCATCTGCTCAACCTATGCCTGCTTTACTGTCTTCCACCTCAACAATGCCCCGCCATCTATTACCTGTTCAACTGACTCACCTACATTTTCCAAATCCAGATTATCCCTTAAACCCAGAGTCCCCGTCTCTGCCTCACGGCCAACCTCTTCCAAAAATGGTCTCTTTTCCTCAAGACATCTACTAATATCTCCCTCTTCATTACTCTACAAGGACAAGATTCCCCAGAATGAACACTACTGCTTTCATGAAATAGGGTTGATGTTTGAAAGCCCAAAGGAGATAGGTTGACCTTGGGCTTAGTGGAAAGTTTCCTATTGGTTATTGGTGTGCGAGATGCTACATGTATAAATTAGTGACAGAAGGACAAGGTTGAATACCAAGTGGTTTACGCAAGAGTTTTTCTTCACTTCCAAAACTATTAAGGGTCTTTTTCTTGTATATCATGACATATTCTCTTATATAGAATCATTTTATTAAAAAAATCCATTTTCTGCTTTCTGCTTTATTGTTTTCGTGATTTAATATGGGATATTGATTAACTTTTTAATGAAATTTTATTTTTTCCTTTATTTTCAATTTTGTTCTACTACATACTCAAACAGGCAATGGGGAATGACAATGTGACGGTTGGTTATATCATGAAGCCATCTCGTGAAGAAGATTTTGCAAAGGTAAGTACTCAATGTAAAATGATAGTAGGTGAACATTGTGGGCCGAGGGTAAAGGGGTAAAAAAAAAAAGGAAAAAAAATGTTAATGGTATTAAATACAAGATGGTCTTATTAGCATATTATATGCATGCCATTGGTTGATATTTTTTGGTTGAAAAGTCCTGCATGATCCATTATAGCGTCAGAATGCCATACTTTTGTTTTGTACCCTGTGGAAAGTACTTAATTTATTCAATTGTTGTAATTTGTTTGGCCAAGAATGTGATAGATCGATGGAGTACCATGTCACAATTCCATGGCCTTGATTCATTTGTAGATTGGGCTCACGAGTTTATGTTCCTTACACCTTAAATTTTTTATATCTTTGATTGTGGCAGAGAGGCTCATTCCCCTTAAATCCTACTCAAAATGGGTTGATATTTATGCCCATTACATTTGAGCTTCCTATATCATCTCAATTACAAGAAATTGACATAGTTCTCCATAAGGCAACTGATGAGATTGTCTCCATCGAAATGAGCACTTCCTCGGAATGCTTTGATAAAATTACTTATACGACAGGCATGCGGGAATTGGAAAGGTAAGTTTCAAATTCTAGAAATTTATTCTTTATAGATATTGGTGGACAGTAAGATTGACATTTTGATTTCAGGAATGCTGTCATAGCCAATCTGGTAGCATTACTTTCCTTTTGGGAATTATGCCACGAGGTTCGTATGGTGGCCTCATGGTTACAATATGTTTTGGGGCCAAAATGAAACCCAATGTTTTATTGAGAAAATTTTGGATGTCAATATGTCATTTGAATCTTTTTAAGCATATCAAAAGTAAAGGTAATGTGCAAAGGTATTAGATTACTAGATTTTAATGGCCGATGTCTGGCCTATAGTGAAGTATTTTTTTTTTTTGGGGTGGTCTAGGAGCATTGCTTGGTGCTATGGTAAAAACTCAAGCTGCGGAACACTGGTTCATGCCTGAGAGGAGCCACTTTCGGCTAGTAATGCCAAAGGTTAGGTCTAAATCTCCAGTCTTACCCATCCCAACACCCTCAGTGAATGGGGAACGAACACTGGATAGTGTCCTTTTATTCTTTTTTGGGGGTTGCATAGAAATAAATTTGCCAGTGTCTCTGTTAGTTCCCAAAATTGTTGGCAAGCTTTTTGCTAGTTTCATAGCAGATCCAAATTTTATTTTGAGATTTTGAATTTTGGAAGCTATCAGCATTCAACTTTGTAGAGAACTTTCAAACCTTGGGTTGTATGTACTCATGCATACTCAGTGTAATGCCATCTAACAGTAATTATTAGTTTCTTTTAGAGGTGAACAAAATGAATTGTACAGGGCTCTTTTTCTGACATAATTAGTATTACATTCAATTCATCTAGGAAGGAACTAATAGTATGTCTTTAAATAAAAGAGACAGAATATACAGGGAAACAGACATCAATGCACAGAACTTTAAAACCAAAAGCACAATTGCAGAAACCTATAGGAGGCATGAAATATGCATGGTCAGTGCTGCGTTTTGATCTTTTATGTCATGGAAATTGAATGTGTCGATTATATTGACTTGGAATTTTTTTTTCTTCTTCTGAAGTAAATCACTCGGACATGTTAGATATAAATCCTCAGTATCATGTGTCAACAACACGTCATCAGCCATGTGTATAACTCACACAAAGGAATCAGAAAAATCCACAATGATTTTGTACTGCTATTGTTTTACTGTATGTTTTTCACTTATGTTTCTGTGTCTTGTATGTTTTGAGATTTTTGATTGTCCAACCAGTAGCTGTCTAACAGATGAACAAATTTTGTCAACTTCCATGGCAAAATTTGTAGCAACATTGCCTTACTGTGGTTCAGTTGAAATGATTTTAGGTTTCTGAGAGTCCACTATATAAATTTTACATATGTTTCACTAAGATCCCTTTTACTATGTTTTGCTTCTTGTTCAGGTATATCAAACACAAGTCAGATATCTGTATGATTGATCCACTTGATAACATTTATGCTGTATTGGATCGATTAAAAATCCAACAGATTCTGCTTGGTTTGGAAAATCTCAACGTGGAAGGTCGCTGTAAAATTAGGGCCCCCCATTTTCTCAAGGTCTTTTGTTGCCAGCGTGGCTTAAATTTATGCTCAGTACTTAATTTCAGAAGTTGATAAAAGCAACCCAGACAATTTACTAATTGTTAATAGTTCTGAAATATCAAATCATCGCAAACTCCCATGCTCCAAAACTATTTCCAAAATATACAACCAAACAAACTAAAAAAATTTCTAAACTCTCTCTCCAAATTTTTTTTGAAAATTTATCTCCCAAAACCAAACCAAACACACCCAATATGTTTAGTTTAATAAAAAAAAAAAAAGAAAAAAGAGTCAAATATTACATGAGATGTAACCCCGCCCATTTTAGTTTGAAAGGTTCTCTTTTCTCATTTCAAGTTCAAGTTGTTAGTGAATCCTCTTTTTTATGTTTGTACAAATTTCAGGCCTGTCAGTTGGTGCTTGATTTTGTCCTTTTTTCTTTGCTTGAGTTGAGTGTGCAATTTGTTTGCCACTAATGCGGGTATTGATGTTTGATGCGCATCATGCCATTCCAAAAGAAAATATATACTTCCTTCCCTTTTACCCAAAAAATCCTCTCCTAATCAGAAAGGGCAAGTTTTCAAATTGCTCTCTGTTTGCTCAGCAAGCACCTAAGCAACCAATTAGCTCAATTGCATGGGGCTTTCCTAGCTACATTTACTATGTTAATCCCTTAGTTTTAATCTCAAGACATCGTTTTTGGTTCTATGTATGCAGGAGATGTTAGCTGTAGCAATATCAAATTCTTGATTCATTTGTTTATTTCTGTTAAAAAAATTCTATCTGCAATGGACAGGCAATTGTCTTTAGAGCTGAAGATTTCAATGGTTTGAGTGTTCCCCTTCCAGCTGTAGTGCAGGTGAGCAAGAAACTTTTGCTTTGATGGTGATGATGGTTTAATATAATGTGATCAGTAGTGGTCTGGTGATTGGTGGCTGAATCACTAACCACAGGATCAAGAGTTGAAGGCTCGTCATTCTCTAAATGGCCCCTTTGTCTTGAACAAGTATCACTACTTTTTTGGTCCACACTGTGTCTGGAAGAGCTACAGCAGAAGTTTGCTTCAATGTAATTAGAAAGGAGAAGATAAAAGAAGCAAAACTAAAATCATTTCTTCTTCCTTTTTTTGTTTTTTGTCCTGCTATTAGAATTTTTTTATTTTTCATATTTTTTTGTTAGATTGGAAAACTCCCTTCCTCAACTAAACTTCTAAACTTTTATTTATGAGTTTCTAATATTCAAATACCTCAATATGTTCAATTATTTTAAGTATTGAGAATGTATTTACATTTATTTAGGCTTTACGTTTTGTTTCCAAACATTTCCATTTTTTTCTCATTTTCCTTAATTTTTTTTTTTGGAAAGGTTCTAAAATGTTTCCAAAATGTTTTTGTTCCCAAGCTAATCAAAACTACTTACTGAAACAAATTTTGATCCTTGTCTCTTACCTTCCTGAGAGCTAAATTATTCATCCCAATCAATATTGAAGCATGCTCTTGTTAATGTCTTATTTAATTTATTCGAAGTATATTGTTTGACGAAGCTAGGATGCTGAAAGCTTAATGAGTTATAATAGAAATTATGAACGAATAATTTTTCAAGCTTTATAGTGTAGCTTAAAGGTTTTAGCAGATTTTGATTCATGTGTATGCAGACATTGAACAGATCAAATGTTTTGATTCATTATAAGTATTTTTTCCCCCATTTTCTTTGTTTGTTGGAGATTGGCCTCTGTAAACTTCCGTCTCAAACCCATCCTCCCTATATTTTCTGGTTAGAAAACAGGTAAAACAAGTTTTAACCTGTTATCGTTGTGAAACATGGTCACATTTCTTAGTGCAACTAACATGATGAACAAATTGGAATCCTGTCCCAGGAATTTTGCCTGACACTGCTACTCTGAAAATTTTAATGTATTATGGGTGCTGGCTACAGACACGTGTTTGTGCCTGAGCATAGTTGTCAAAGGTGTCTGTGTATGATATCATACTTGGCATGTAGGGATTTGTGTTATAACGGACTATCACGGGTCTCTGTTTTGGAATGAATGATGAAAACAACTGGAAATGCAGGAATATGTAGATCACGCTTCTACTCTGTTCAAATTCTATGTCTTGGGCGAGAAAGTTTTCCATGCAGTTAAGAAATCTACACCTAATGCAGATAGCTTGATAAAACTGTCTGAGAAAAATGGACTCAAGCCTTTACTCTTTGACAGGTACCATATGCTTGTTTTTCCTTGAGCTTTATTCTCTCACCCTTGGTTTTCTTAATTTATGTTTCATAACACGTCTTGACTACCCCCAATGGTTTATCTGCAGCCTAAAATCTCTACCTACTGCTAAAGAAAAGCAGCTGACGGCTGATCATCAGCAAATCGATCTTGAGCTAGTGACTGATGCTGCATGCTGGCTTAGGAGAATGCTTGATCTTACCATCTTTGGTTTCGATGTTGTTGTGAGTAGACAGCTTATTTTCTTTAAACAACTATTTATAGCAGTTTGAATTTCAGCATAATAAAATCATCAGAAACACTGAGTCAGGTTTTGTGTAAATTATTTTGAATAATAATAATGATGACTTATGTCATGAAGGACGTAGAAAATTTGCAGATGAAGAAAATTTTAGAACTGAAAAAGAATAAATGAAAAGGTCAAGAAAAAGAAAACTGGTCATGTAAAAGGGACAATCAATTACACTACGATATGAACTTCGAACATTGCAAAATCTTTATGTGGTGCTAAAAAATGGTAGTTGATGGAACTTTTAGAGACATTGTCTGCCATGATTCACTTTATGCAACTCCTTTGCCTTACACCCATTTCAAATTATTTAAAAAGAGATCACTTCCTCCATGAATTCAAAACCTCTTCAAGCATTATTGTCATGCTTTAGCCGAATCATGTAGAAAACCTAAACAGCTTAACGAAAGAGAAATGGACTTAATGATGCCTGACATTCTTTAGAGAACCTATACATATGTTACCATTTTGAATGTCGCCTAAAAAGGAAAGGAATACTTAATAAAAGAAGCGGGTTCATCTTGGTGGGATCCACATCCTTGTTCATAGAAAAATCTATTGTATGCATACTTAGTATAAGTGACTAGAGCCTTGAGAGGGAGCATGGGAGCCTTAATTGTGAATTATATGCACAATGCAAAAGGATTGAAGGGCAATTGCAAGGATGTGATTGTTTTACCTTGACCTGTAAATACCACAATAGTCCTCGCTTGCCTGAGGTCTACCGCTGTGAAAGATAAGATAATTTACACAACAAAGGCGGAAGTAGAGTGTTAATTTTATTCTATATTAGGCTTGATCTATTCATTTTTTCCCTTTTTCTTTCAGGTGAAGTGTATATATATATATGGGTCCTTCCTTTTTTCTTTAGTGGATTATGACAAAAACTAACATGGAGCTTGCTATTATATGCTTTACACTTAATTTCCGGATTCTGTAAGTTCTGATAGAATACCAGGCGCTTTATAGTCAAAGAGGTGATAAAATGCAGTAAATCACAGATTATTTTTTATATATACTTATTTTTGATAAATCAGGTAAATCACATATTATATCTTGGCAATGCCTTTGTATGTGGTATGAAGTTAAACCAATTACCATCTACAAAAAAATGAGCTTTTTTCATCTTACGTTTTGCTATGGTATCTCTGTTTTTCAGAAGCATTTAATTACATGCTGATGTAATATGTTGGTGTATGTGTACAAATATACTTTGGGCAACTTGTTCTGAGCATTTATTTGATGGACTATTTGATTGCTTCAGTAAACCCTTGTCACATCCCTTTTTCCACTCTCTTATTTTTTTCTGAACCAATATGTGGAATTTTCAGATTCAGGAAAGCACGGGTGACCATGTCATTGTGGATGTGAACTACCTCCCATCATTCAAGGAAGTTCCTGATAATGTTGCAATACCTGCCTTTTGGGAAGCTATTCTGAGCAAGTACAAGTCAAAAAAGAGTTAAATAAGCAACACTAACCTGTTCTTTACTCTCATCAGTTTGTGTGTTAGTGAACGAATAAAAGAAAGAAGTCTTTAGTTAAAACATTTGTTTTCGGAATGTAATCTTGAATTCTGAAGTCAATGAAGCTATTGGAACTCAGTTGATAGATTTTTCATCGTTTTCTGATATTTGCTGGTTTTTTAGTTTGTTTTGACCGTTTTCTCCCTACAACAATGCATCACAATTCTGGGCTAATTTACGGGTGATGATGGCATGTTTTCTTACAAAGATTTTATCCTAAATGGATCGAAGAAAGGGGAAGAGAAGTATTCCTTTTCCTTTTCTTTGATTTCTCTCTCTCTCTCTCTCTCCAGCTGACAGAGAAAACAAAACATTGCCCTTTTTAAAATTGGTAATAATCCTATAATATGTTGATATGCATAAAAATCTCGTGTAGTTTATTACATTTGATGGAATGAAGTGAGGGCGGAAGGGAGAGAGATGGATGCATCTGTGTTTATCTTCTATGTATTAGAAAAGCCTTGGTGGTGATAAATATGTTTTGAGAACTCATATCCTAGAAAATGACTCCACCTCTAAGTACTTTCTCATTATCTATCAGTATTTCCTCATTGTCTATCTTGCCAATAATTTAGCGTTTTTTTTTTTTTTAAAATTTAATAACGTGAATTCTTGGGTTGAATGCATGATTTCATTTGAGAGTTTTCAACGAAGTGTGTTCAACCTGTGACTTCAACTTAGGATTTTTCATTGATATCGTTGGCTGAAACCATAATTTTTCTATGGGCTTGGCTGAAACCATAATTTCTCTATGGACTTGTACTATGTGAGACGAAGTTATTTTGGTAGGTTATTTGATGCATTTTTTTTTTTTAACTTGAAGGATGATAATTACAAAAAAAAAAAAAAAAGGAAGCTAAAAGCATTATTTTCAGAGCAAGAGCAAAAGCAACTTTACGAGGCAATGGCAATTGTCATATTAATAAGAGGGGGAGTTTTTTTTAAACATAGTGATAACTTCATTAACAAGAAAGAAACACAATTCATTGAAAGGAGAAGACACCAAACAACGGCATAGACTAAAATAAAACACTATCAAACTCACAAATTGCAAAAACAATGAGGGTCACGGAAATCCAAAGGAGAGCTTCCATCAACATTTATAAGCACCTGCATAGTGGACACATTACAACAAAAGACCATATCTCAAAGGTTAAGTCACCAATGGAGCACGTTGCTTGAGGGGGACTCAAAAAAGACCTAAGCAACTCGAAAAAGGCTTAGGTCTATCCAGCTATCTTCAGTACCATTCTCTCTTTTTCGTTTTTTTGTAATCATTGTCTCGAAAGGATTGATTAGCACCCAGTGTAAAACAATTGTTGATTTTAAATTGACGCGCTTGGATTATCTTAGAACCACCCTCATCACCACCCTCATCATATGACATTACTTGCTTCACATAGCGTTTGGACAACTTATTGACTTGCACAAGAGAACATTAGACAAATGGATCTGGCCTTGGGACATCCCCGATAGGCTGGCAAGTTTGTCCACCCAAAACAACCTTTGGGCTACGAGATTTAGAAGAGTTACCAGTAGAACTTATCTTTGGGTTGGATTGAAGGGTAACCCCATTGGGATTACTTAAATTTTCAGGATGCTAAATACCCATGTCAACCTCCATAGTTTGGTAAATCTGGTTCACTTGAATCTTAGCAACCAACAAACTAGGGCGGTGGAAAAATTCAATTTTGTTGCTAGTTTTTAGAGTCTCATGTAACCTAGAATCAATGAGAAGAGAATGTCTTCCAATGGTCACTTGTTTTTTCTTACTCCTAGGTTCTTTGATGTTCAACTTCTTGTTAGCATTCAAACTTGACCAACTATAATTACCTCGAGATGGTGTAATACAATTGTCACCATCTTGAATTGAAAAGCCTCAAATCCTTATATCGCCTCATGTAGCACATGTATCTTCCTAAACAAAATGGATATGAAGAGTCACGATAGATGAAATATGACCGGTCAATCCTAATTTGTGTATCGAGTTAAGATTCTTGTCAAATATATTATTTAAATCTATTTTGTTAAGAGTGTTCACTGCAACTTCTTAATCATATTCAAAATCATCCGAATGTATATCCTTGATTAAGAGAATTGTTCGGGTCTAACTCTATACATGTCTTTGATTTTAAATTTGAATAAAAAACTTGATTTAATATGAATTACTTTAAACTCTTTTATCAATTTTTTTTTTTTATAAAAAAATTACTCTCTTATTCCAAATTTATCATTTCATTAAATTTAATAAAAAAAATAATCTCCAATGTTTTTTTATTTTATTTTAAATTTCATCAATTTTATATAAGTTGGTAAAAAAAAAATTCTTAATTTATTTGATAAACATTTAATGAATGAATTTTATCAAATTTAAAATGTCAAAAAAAAAAAAAAAGGTACAAAAAAAAGGTGGGGATGGAGATGTCAAATACAGTAGACATCCACATCACATGATCACCATAGGGCAAGTATAAAGTGGGAGCCCGGTACGGTCCTCAAACCGAGAATCCCTCTCCATTGTCTCTCCTCCCCCAGGGGCTCTCTCTTTCGCTTCGCTTGCTTGCTTGCTCTCTCCAGAGGAGACACACACCATTCCCCTCCAAAACCCTAAATCCCCTTTTTTGCAGAAGTAGAACAAAACCTAAAAAAAATAAATAAATAAAAAAATTTCACCATGGCCCAAGACTCGTCAAATTCAGTATCAGAAACCCTAGATTCGTCTCACCCCCTCACCGATCGCATCATCGTCCCCGATCTTCATCAAGCTGCAACTACAACCTCCTCAGACTCACCATTGCCGTCAGATCCATCCCTCTCTCGAAACTCATCTTTCAGTCGACTCAACGCCAAAGCACCCGAGTTCGTCCCTCGCAGCAACTCATCTTCTTCCTCCTCTTCTTCTTCGCCTCGGACTACCGATGTGACTCAGTCCCAGCCCAGGATCGCTCCTCCTCCGCCTCCTCCTCCCGGATTGGTCCACGTGTATCCTGGTCCCAACCCTGCTTTCCATGTCCCGATTGCGGTGCCGGTTCAGTATCCTCATCATGTTCCGGTTCAGTATCGTCCTCATCATCACCACCATCACCACCATCAGCATCGTCCTCAGTACTATGGAGTTGGGTTTGTTGATAATCAGGAGGTTTCTGTGCAAGCTCAGCAATCAGGTCCTGTTGAGCCCGATCATGCGCCTCCGTTGAAAAATGGTCTATCTGAGGAAGCTAGTCAGAAGATTCTCAATCAGGCAAACTCCTATAAGGATTAATTATTTGATACTTCTTTCCTGTGCTTCGATTAACGTGTTTTTGGTAAACTAGTTCAGTAATTTTTATGGGTTTCTTGACATTTGATGAATTTCATGCATTTACATAAGACCTGCATATATTGTGTGGATTATTTCATTGATAATGGGGACTTGTTTGCAAATATTTTGTCTTAGGATTGCTGATCATAGTATATGTCTAGGCACCCTATCATCAAGGTTATTGAAATCGGGATTCTATGTAGGATTGGTGAGAGGATCTCATGGACTGGATCGTAAGATCAGATCGAGGATTGTAATATTTTACTTTCTATTAAAAATAAAGTAAAAACACAAATAAGGATGGTTTAAAATAAAGTGAAAAATTACAAACTCGGTGATCCTACTTACGGTCATACATACAACCCAACATGATCTTACTTGCGATCCTACATACGATCATACATACAATCCCACACAATCCTACTTGCGATCTTGCTATATCACTGATCCCACAACGATTTGGATCATTTACGATCCTACGAGCTGGATTGTGATTTTGATAACAATGCCTATCATAAGTTTATTTTCCTTCTAAATCTATATAAAAAAATATATATATGTAGATCCTCCTTTTTTTCTTTGTAGCTTTCTATTAATCTTCTTAGTAAATATATCACTTCTATAGTTGATCTGCTTGGCATAAATCCAAATTACTTCCTTGAAACTATTGTTGTAATGACACTATTGCTGTAATAACCCTTGAGTGATGCTCAATCACACTCTCATAATTTCATTGTATGATCCATTAGCTTAATGCCTCCATAGTTCTAGTTGAAATTTTGGATATTTGTATATATGGTACTAAAATTCTTTTTCTCTACTTGTCCAGCATTTTCTTAGTTATGAGAATCTTGTTAAACAATTTTGTTAAAGACAAAATAGTGATACAATTACAATTTTGCTAAACATTTTCAAACCTCAATCGTGATACAATTTGTTCCTAATGCCTTACTGTATTTCATCTTCCTCAGTTCATCTTTCTCAGTGTAAATTACACCTCAAACTCACTTAGTTTTTTAGTCAAACTTAATTTTAATTCAGAACATGATGTCCAGAAATTACCACTACACAAGGCAAAAACTTATTTGACATAGTATGTATTTCATGTATATTAGTATACATGAATTTGACTTCTCTAGGGCACTATATATGTCATATTAACAAAGATGAAGAATATAGAAAGTGGATGGGGTAGGGGAAGAAATCTAATAAAGTTAAAGTAGGGTGGAGGTAAGCAAAAGAAAGAAAATAGTTGAATGGCCCATACGGTCTTCTTGTTTTGTGTGTGTATATATATGTGGTCATCCTACAATGCACACCCCTTTTTAGGGTGTGTACATAAGCAATTTTTGTCATTTACCACAAATGGCATGCTATATATCACTTTCAGTCATAACTAAATATATAATGCTTCATATGTATTAGTTGAAACATCATGCACAGCAAGCCTAACCTCAACTCTCAGCCGGCAACACAGTTCATATTGTGCGGATCTGTAGCTTCCACTAACAAAGCAACACCTCTATTATGATGAAAAAGGCAAAGGGTGTTAATTATGTATTCAAGTGCATGTGAATGAAAATATACAGGTAACAAATATATGTGAAGGTGTTCTGCAAATGATAGAACATAGTAAATGAAAATGTTAGATATTCAAACACCCTGGGAAATGGGAATAGATATGTGATCCATTAAGAGATAGAGACAGAGTTTTGAAACTTTCTCTCTTTTGCTTGTCTAGAAGCGTTTAACCATAGCAAGTTAGAATGCAGATAAATAGTCTGAGCTGCTTGTTTCACTAATTTGTTGGATCATGCAAGTTTTGGATGTTGCTTATCTGAAATATTTTTGCTCCATTGGCAATATCAAGTATCTTCTTCTTCATCCTGTAATTTCGTATGAAGTGTGTAAAAATTATGCAAAAACATTTCTGACCAACGAAGTTAGCTTATTTAACTAGAAACTCTATACTTGTTTAGGACATTAGTGGTTTGAATCTCTTCACCTGTCCGAGTCTTATTCATATTTATTGGGATTTCTCCCGTCCACTTTGAAAATTTATTTATATTAATTACATGTTATATTTGATATTCATTATTATTGTAATTTATTAGGTTTCATTATAGGAATTTTTAGTGAAAAATCCTATATATTGAACTTTGTATCCATTAAGTCCCAAAAATATTTTACAAATCCAAAAAGTCTTATAACTATTTAAAAGATCAAAAACCCTTGTTTTTAAATGTAGTATTAAAAATGGTAACAAAAATTATATTTGAGGAGAAAATCAACACAGTTAGAATACTTATTCAATTTGGATCAAAATTTATGTTTTTGAAAAAATCACATAGTTAGTACTTATGTTAATTGGACTCATATATATATATATATATAATATAATATAATAATGTGAATTTCTGGTAAATATAGAAGTTGTAAGTGTAAATAATAAAAAATGGACTGAATAAATTCAGTCTTTCTAACTCTTACCACATAAATTTGCACTAAACGTTCAATCAAATTTTACACTATTTTTGGTTCTAACAAGAAAATAGATTGAATTTATTAACCATCTTGAATGAATTTATGACCTAAAATTTGCCCCATTTAGACCATTTTCCACCAAATAGTAATAGTTGGAATTTCATGTCAGACTACTGAGATTTAATTAATTATTACACAAAAGAAAAAAATTAATGAAGGTTTAAATTTCAATGATAGGGTTGTGTCATTTAAATTTCACCTCTTATTTAATCAAGCAAAACATAGTTTCTAAGGTTGCCAATATCAATATTCCAAAAAAAAAAAAAAAAGTTTGTATTATGCAAAATATGGGACCCCACTTTCAATATGTTATCTTCAAATCTGTATTGTAGCCATTCTAATGAAATGAAGTTCTTCATTTTATCTTTTTTTTTTTTCTTTATTAAAAAAAAAAAAGAAGAAAAGAAAAGAAAAAGAAGAGAGGGCTTCAAACCTTGGCTCTTGCGACATTAAATGTTATTATATTCATCTCTTCTTAAGTTTTCTAATTGTTTTTCATTTTATAGTTTTTCAAAATAACTTTTTCACCTTTCCCTAAACTCTTTATCTTTTATTAACACTCTCAATTCCTCACTTTTTAGAATCTCTTATTTTTCTTTCTTTCAATTTAGTGGAAGTTTGTATTTTTTTCCCCTTTGTTTACTATCTAATTTAATATAAAGATCGTTGTAGGCTTTTCACTTAGCATCTCTAATTGTCCTTTTAACCTCATTAATAGCCAACTTATATATCTCTTAAAAGAATTCTCATTTTTATCCTTTTGTCACTTTTCAAAACATTATTATTTTTTTTTACTACGGCTTGTATCTCATTATTCCACCACCAAGTATCTTTGGATTTAGGGCATTTTCCTTTTGACTCTTCCAGGATTTCTTTTGATATTCTTTTAATGCATTCCGTCATTATATTCCACATGTTATTAGCATCACATTCCAAACTCTACGTTGCTTCCTTAAATTTTTATCCTTAAATGTATATAATTTCTCACATTTAGATTTCACTATGTTGTTCGTGGGTGTTTAATATCTTTTCCACATGTTATTAACATCACATTCCAAACTCTACGTTGCTTCCTTAAATTTTTATCCTTAAATGTATATAATTTCTCACATTTAGATTTCACTATGTTGTTCGTGGGTGTTTAATATCTTTTCCCGTTTGATTTTGCGCTTTGTTGTATATATCTAGTATTGTTAGCATATGTTGTGACATTAAACTCTCTCTGTGGATAACCTTGAAATTTTTACATATTAAACTATTTATTTTTCATATCATAAGTGCAGACTGTATAGAGGATTCATTTGTGGTGTTGGGGACATGAGCAGAGGGGCTTGTGCAGCTCATTGTGGTTTGTGGAAACTGACCTAAGTAATTGAAGTGAAAAACAATAATGGTTTTGCTTCCTCTGTTGTAGTCAAGCTCATATCGTATGGAAAATTTGTAAATTGCCTCCTTTATTATTTTTTATTTTTTATTTCTTATTTCATGGAATTGTGAACTTTTTATTGGTGGAAGAATACAAAACTTGCTTGATTATGTAAGCTAATTTTCTGCTTCTGTTTATTTGTGTTTTCTACAAATGTCAATATATTTTTTTATATTGAATATCATAGATTTACCTCCTCTTCTCCGCAATTAACAACCTGTTTTTTCAACCCTCTCCTTTATAAGTTTGCTCTTATTCTCATATGAATTTAAACCCATTGTAGGTGGAGTATTATTTTAGTGATCTAAATTTGGCCACTACAGATCATCTAATGAGGTTTATCAACAAAGATGCTGAAGGATATGGTATGATTTCTGTGTTTCATGCTTTCACAATTGGTATATGCCTATTATAAACTTTCCTTTTCCCCCCCCAATTAGTAGCAGATTAATTACAAACATGAGAATAATTACATCAAACTAAATAATTATAGTCCAACAACACATAACTAGAAGTGAGGCACTCCTAGGAATTCAAAATATACAGAAATAGACATTTTATGCTAGATCTTTGGGCTTAAATTGATGTCAACAGTTTCCAATTTAATTTTAGGTCTTTAAAATTATTGCCTAGTCGTATTCAATTCTCTTTTTTTTGTTGATGGTTTTTTAAGAATGAATGTTCCATATTGTTCTAACATTTGTCTTGTCCTCGTGTTGTGTAGTGCCAATATCTATTGTTGCATCTTTTAAGAAGATTAAAGCCCTCATAAGTAGTAATTCTCAGCTTGCTAGTATTCTGCGGAACTCAGCAAAGATTGTGAGTTCTTTAATCCAGGCTTGCTTTTTTTGTTTTTTTGTTTTTTTTTTTTTTAAATTTTTTATAATACCCTCTTGTTTGGCAGAGATGCCTTTTCTATATCATTACTGTCATTGTTTATTTATTTATTTTTTGATACTACACTCTGCAGGTGGTTAGTGAAGATGGGAAGAAAGTCAGGCGCCTCCATCCCTTGACTGAGTCAGAAATGGAAGAGTTGCAAGTAGGTTTCATTTGTTGTTTTGATTACGCTTATTCTTACGTGTTTGTGATGTCAACTTGTGTGTGGTGGTTTGTAATATCCATCTTTCTCCTTTGGTTGTGCCATGTTCAAATGAAATTTATGACTTGTGAGCAACTTATATTACATTTTTTCCTGTCATTGTCTTCTTGTGACTGTTAATGTCAAATATTTGTTTGGACTGGATGATTCTTAGATACTCCTAATGTCTTATTTATCTTTTGACTTTTAACTTTCTATACTTGTTCTAATTTGTAGTCACGCATAGTTGTTGCTGAAAATTTACCAGAGGACCATTGCCACCAGAACCTCATGAAGATTTTCTCTGCGGTGGGAAGGTACAGAATTTATCTTTGTCAGAAACATTTTAACTGTATATATGTAAGATTTCCGATAGACAATGTTTATAAGTAATTCTGGTTATTTGTTCATTGATTGTTCTTTGCAAGTGTGAAAACAATTCGTAACTGTCAGCCTCAGACATCCAATGGTGGAGCATCTTCAGCAAATAGATCAATAAAAGCGGACAGCATGCTTTTCAGTAATAAGGTAAAATTATGTAGCAAATAGTTATTGCAGCTTCTCTGTTGGCATTTTGTTTCAGTGCCACCTGATGCCCATCAGCAACTGAATTGTGGTTTGGCTCCATTTCAAGTTTTGAAAATTTGTTCCTAAGACCCATCGTTTCAACATATATTTCTTCTTGAAATTTTCTTTATATTTGGTTGTTTTGTTACTCTCCTTTTTCACTCATCATGTTAATTTGCGTGAAGATTTCATGGAAATCATAACTAATTAAGGTGGGCTAATTTAACTTCCTGTAATTGGAAGGCGTGAATGATTTTTGGTTCATGGATTCACCTTGGATTCAGGGCTTGAGGGCCTGAGGCCCCCACAGATGGGCTCGCTGATGCTCCTTTTTCATTCTGACTGGTTACACAATCTCCAGCCCTGAATGAATACAATACTAGAAGTCTAGAAGTTCAACTGTTTATAGTGTTTGATTGCTATCTGGACTTTGGATTCCTTGAAAATCGAAATAGGTTCTTTTAGTATTGTTAATTAATTGTCCATTGTCCGCTTTCAGGTTTGTTATTAGTGTCTAATATTCAAACTCTATGTTTTGTATGTAGCTGCATGCATTTGTGGAATATGAATCTCTTGAACTGGCTGAGAAAGCGGTAAGTACCAGTTATTTGCTATTATTTGGAGTCATTTTCTTATTTTCATGTTTTATTTTTATGTGTGTTATGACCACCAGAGGAAATAAGATGTGTTGTCTCTTTTACAGGTTGCAGAGCTGAATGATGAGGCGAACTGGAGGAGTGGTCTGAGAGTCCGTTTGCTTCTTAGACGCACAGTACGTTCCAACTGCCAAAGAATTATTCTTCCCTAATTTATTTTGAGAATGCAATCCTTATTGATATGTTCCTTAGGTGGATTAACTAAAAACAGTACACAAGGGTAGTGCATCGGTCCAAATGCCCTAGTCTTTTGTGACAATCAATGCAATAGAAAGCATATGAAGTATCTCAAAATTGATATAATCTCTCTCTCTCTCTCATGCTTGTCTTCCTCGCATGCACACGAAAAGAAGAGGTGTTTTCTTATATGCAGTTGCAATTATGTTATTTTGATAGAGCAAGTTCCTTGTGTTGTTTACTAGTTTCAGTTGATTGTTCAAACTTGATGGTGTTTGTTGATTGATGTCTGTGTTCTTCAACTCAGGCAAAATCTGCTCAAGCACGAGGGAAGAGAGTTGGGCATGAAGGTGATGCTCACTTCGAGGAAGATGACACATCGACTTCAGATCAGCCACAGCCAAATGAGAAACACCTTGAAGATCCTGCTCAACAATTTGATAACCAATCACATGAGTATGCAGTAAGTTTCCTCACAATTTTTTTTCGCAAATATGTGGGCATTCCCCATAGGCATTACTCAGAAAACCATGAGAATGGAATAATTTGAATTCAATTCTCCCAACTTCTGAAAGAACCATTTCCTTCTCACTCTCTCTCTCTCTCTCTCACACACATTTTTCTAACTTTGCGAGGATAGGTAGGAGAGGAGCACCAAAATGATAAAGAGGGAGGGCAGAAGAAGGGGCGGAGTCGTGGCCGAGGTAAGGGACGTGGACGAGCTCAATACCACCATCACAATAACCGTGGAAGTCATGTCGGAACTCCTCCCTCCAGTAATAATTCTGTCAATACAGAGCAGACAAGCAGCATAGCCAAGCAACAGCCTCCTGGGCCTCGCATGCCAGATGGGACTAGAGGGTTTTCTATGGGTCGGGGAAAGCCAGTTACTGTTAAAATTGCATGATAATGAATGGCTATATATTATTCTACAGAGTACAGGTGGGTTTTCTTGTATTGGTTATTGAATGATAATGACTTAATAGTATCCTACAGAGTGCAGGCGGTTTTCTTGTATCAACCAGTGAAGGAAGAGTTTATGTTGGAAGTGAGAAATGTGTCCTCTTTTGTGGATGGAGTTGATGGCATGGTTTTTACAAGGAGCTGTCAAAATCCATTGTAATTGTGATTTGGCATTTATAAAGGTGGACCTAGCAGTGTTTGGGTTGAATAGTTTTTTATTTATTTTTTAGTGTGTTTTGTATCCCAGCCCAATTAACGAGCTTGGAGAAACAACCTTGTTTTTTGAAAATGTGTTATGGAGCATGTCAACAAAATGCAAGTTTCTACTGTTTTGCATGGCCTACCTGATTCATGGGATGTACAAATTTCATTTTATTCTCCAATTATTTTCTTCTTAAAAATCAATTAGATTTGTCTTTTTAATTATATCAATTTTACACTTAACTGTTCTTGGGATCAATTTGACTCGTGGTCACCCACTATCTACAATTAGACAATTTGCTAATCTGGTTCCCAAAACTCTTCTTTGGAGGGGAAATTAAGTGTGTTTTTGGCCTATATACAACAATTTTGCTTGTGAGAAACTGCTCTATTTATGATTTGTAACCCTGGAATAACTCAAACTTCTTGTCCTCTTTTATGTGTTGGGTTGTTGGCCATAGGTTTGAAATACTGATTTTCCCTCCATAGAGTTTGAGGGATCAAATCTACAAATTCATCGTGGACATCACTTTAAATGGCGGATGAGATTTCACATTAGAATGATAATCCTTGAATGTAGGAGTTCTTGAAATTGCATGAGCAGCTTGCCAGTAAGGGTCCACCACGGATTCTTTTTTGATAATCTGAACCGTTTAATGTGTAAATTCATTGAGTATTATATGTTTGTAAAAAAAATCGCGTTAATCAAATATCGATAGTTATCTCATCTTATCAATTTTTTGTTAACTGTTAATTTGTTTACCGTTTATTTTTTTTATATAAAATTGATTTGATCACATAGCTATTTATATCCGATCAACATGATTTTTTACAAATATATAGTACTTGACGAATTTTACATATTGAACGATTCGAATTATTAAAACGAGACCTGTGATGAATCTCACGAGCCGAATAATACCGTCTAATCTGATTAAGGACGGGAGGCAAGTTGCTCCCTTTTTTTTTGAAAGCCTAATCTTTCACTGTATGCTTAGTAAAGCTTATATTCAACTTACTTCTACCAATTAATTTGAAGATAATTAATACCTTCGCTCACAAGAAAAAGAAAATGATAGAATTCTTAAATTGAAATGCCATGTAAAAGTGAGCCGGCCAATTCAACTTATGGGGACAATGAATTTTATGTCCTATGGGTATTTGGGAAGCAATTTTTTTAGTTTTTTTGGCAAAAATAATACTAAAAGACAAAATAGATTAAAATAGTCAATAAGACAAAATATCACATCAAATTCATAATTATTTCATTTTTTATCTTACAAATATCATATTTAACTATAAAAAAAAATCTACCTGCCTTCCCAAACACACAAATTTCAACTTCCTAAAATAGTCAAAAACTAAAATAGCCTACTAAAATAACTACTTCCCAAACATCCATTATATAAGAAAAGGAGGTTTTTTTAAAACACGGACACTATTTGACATCTCCTATATTAACATTTTTTTTATAATCTTTTTATTTTTTTTTAAGTCACATTACCGCTCTATGTTTTTACACTTCTTTTTATAAAAAAAATAAAAATTATATATTTATTTAGGTCATCCAAAATATTAAGACTTGTTGATCTCCACTAACTTGTTTTAACAAGATAAAAATAAGTTAATAAAGTTTTAGATTAAGTTTGACATCTTCAAAAAAAATTAAAAAATCACTATCCTATTTAAGTAACATCATCTTATTTAAGTCATATCACCTCCCTACCACATCACTTCAAACCCAACTCATATTTCATAAAAAGTTAAATTACACTTATTTAGAATATCACAAACAACCCTTAAATACTACAAGTCGGCATCACTACATTGGCTAGAGTACAACCTCATCTCATTGACACTTGAGTGTCTCCTCATGACCACTTGAACTAGAGCCCAAACTTGACTTCATAAATAAAAAAAAAAGTGAAAAAAGCTATTTAAAAATATATATATTTCATTTTTCTTTCCCCTCTCTTCCTTGATAAATCCAAGATCCAAACATAACAATGTTTGATATGAAAGCAAGAGTTTCCCCAAGGATTTAAACAGATAGGATTTAAGCAAAGCAAAATATCTACCATAGCTTAGTGATCGTGAACTCGAGGAGGTGACATTTTAAGCAACACTCCTAGTGCCACATCCAAATTCTTTAAAACAACAAACAAAGCCAAGGGAATACAACCCATGTACAGAATTTTTTCAAGGGTCATTTGATCCTGCAAATATTCATCAATCTTTTGGGAAGTGTCCAAAATAGAGGTTCTCAGACCTTGAAGGTGAGGTGGTACAAAAAGAAGCACAAGCTCAAAACAAGTTGATATTTAGCAAATAACAAAAACTTCATTTATCCCATTCCGAATCCAAGAGCGGAGAAACAACCTTTGCTGACGATGAATTTTCATACATGCTTTGAGGCAGCTGATGGGTATACCGGTCCCAGCCCATGAGGTGGGGCAAAGCAAACTGCAGAAGAAAAGGCCAAATTAAAATGAGAGCTGTGCAAAACATTTGACGCGAATGACATTTTTTTAGAAACAGAAAAGGCAGCAGATAAAATCTTGAATAACTTTATCAATAAAACATTAAGCGAATTTTCTATAAATACATTGGGTAAGGGTATGAGATTCTTCGACACATACTTGCACCTGACACCAGTTCCAGAGTCTATGTAACATAGGCATAAAAATAGGAAATACACAAGCAGTATTTCAGCTAAATGATAATCGAAGGTGAGTAAAGCAACAGTTTGTCATACACTGAAAGCTGTGCGCATCACTGCAAACTCGGCAGTAGTGACAGGAACTGAAAAGCGATCATTCGTTTTTAGAATATTGTTGACAACACCTGCAAAGAAAAATGCAAATTCATAACAAACAATTTTCTAAGAGTGCAATTAGGATGCATAGTTATGCAAACAAACAAAACTATTTGAAGAGAAACCACATCCTATCCAAGAAGTACTTCTTTCCCGCGTCATTTCCTTCCCATGGAAAATCCCTCGTCAATTTTCCAATTCTACTAGCCACACTCACCAGAACTTAACACAAAGAAAACAAGTAAATAGGAACACTAGACACAACTGACTGAACCAAAGTATACCTACCTCTAAAGATCAAAGCCCTCTTCCGTCCCTCAAATTTTTTCCAAATCTTCTCAATAAAGTTATTCCAAATCTTCTAGTCTGATCATATGTCTTTGTTCCCCCATTATGTTTCTTAGTGTGCACTCTACTTCATGTGTGTTTCTGCACCCTAGTCAATACACTTTGTGTTAATTAGTCTCTCACATGCGATGGAGGGTGTGAGAGCTCACTATAAATTCATTCCCTAACAGCTTACGCATTTTTGGGCAACTAGTGACCTAACACACAGCAAATTTCTAACAGATCAAGGGGAAAAAAATCTCACAATAATTTAAAAGAAGCAACGTCAACAGGTCAGCTATGCTGTGAAAATAACATTAGCACTGTGTGCAGACGTATTATATCGATGTTAACATAATTCCAGAATTACATTTTTACAGCTCTAACCTCATATTAGGAAGATAACTCCACTAACTAAACATTCAAAACTTAAGAGCACAAATTTTCACTTATAATGCACTAAATGGTCTATACAAAACTAAAGATGTAGAAAGATGAACTGATTAACATATATAAGAATATGTAAGATGTAGAAAGATGGACTGATTAATATATATATACAAATCATGTTTTGAAACAAAAAGTTCTACATATGCAATCCATGGATAAAAACACTTACTCAGTGAAATAAAGTAGCCATTATCATTTGGCTTAACTGATAAGGTCTTCCTCACCTGTCCTGCATTGCTGTAACATTAAATACTATTTAAACCTTCAATCAATCTTAAACCCAAAAAAAAAAAAAAATCACTATTTAAACCCAATGTGTACTTTAAAGAAGAGCAAACAAGTTTTAAAATATATATATATATATATTATAAAATTAAAAATAAAAATAAAAACTTTCACAACTAGAAAAGAGTGATGCTATGTGACACAAGATTTTAGCATTATGCAATTCTCATGGCAAGTTAAACAAAAAAGCCGATATATTCCATATAGAAACTACATATATTTCTGAAATTACCTTGATAACATTGAAGGATCATGAAAGAATTCACAAGAATCTTTAGAACCCAAACTTATCAAAGATCCAACCTCCGTCGCAGACAAGGCAAACAACTGCAAAATGTAAATGAAATAGGTCAATAACTTTAAGATGTTTTTGGTGGAAGATGTACATGAGCTACTAAGATCCGGTAAGGAATGGTTAAGTAATGAGTCTTGTTCATAGGTTTTCAAGGCAGCTATAGAATATGACAAGTAAGTGACAATCTTGCAGGCAGCTGAAGTGTAATTGACATGCCACATCTAAAAGATCCAAGAAGATTCTATGTCAGCATTTCTTGTTAAAGATTTTCAAAGAAACTAAAAACATATGACACTGTGAATATTATTTGTGAATGTTCCATAGTAAAGAAACTATAATATTGCCAAGGAAACACTAAAGAATTCAACTGTACCTGCCTCTTTTCCCAGTCATACTTGCGTTCTCCAATAGCAGGCCAAAATTTCAACATAATACTGCCACGGCGATCAACTTTAAGACTTCCAGACTATGCAACATAAAAAATGAATGAGAAGCATAGTTCAATTATGCTGACAAAGAAATATATATGCATTATCTCCCTCTGTTTACCTATTTATCTATCTATCTCTGTATCTACACACACACCTATAAACAAGTTCTCTTATGTAAATGATGGCATTCTCTTAATGTCATCTTTAATGAATTTTTTATTAATCAATATATATATATATATATGAACAAGATAAAAAAAATCATACACCAAGTTTACTGAATGTTGGGAGAATAGGGGTAGCAGAAAATGCAGCTTTGCCCTTGTAAATAGAATAAGGTGCAATTATTCGGTCAGCGAATTTTCCTGAAGGCTCAGAAAAGGACACAAAATGATCAGGCTATCAAATAAACTGCAGTTAAAAGAAAAAAGGGGAAGAGAAGGGGAAGGGGAATGAAGATGTTTGATGAAATTGTAAATACCATCAGCGGAAAAAGTTTCTCTAGCAGTAGAAATGAATGCCCGGGACATAAAACCTTGCAACGGTAAAGCATCTCTCACATCTTTTGCAGCTAAGTTTCTTTGAGACAACTGATTCCTGTTTTGACAAGGAATTCAATACTAAACTTCAGAAAACAATCATCACAAAAATTGATGAGCTTCAAAATCCAAGTCTAGAGATTGTTTTTGAATGCATTCAAAAGTATTTAGGGTGATCTACTCCCTTTTTCTGTTCAACAAACTATTCAACTTTAACAACAACCAAAAAAACTTGCAGTCACCTAGTCGAGATGCCCTAATTCAAAAAACAAGCTTAAATTTATTGGATGCCAACTAAATAGTATGTTCTCTATATTAGCACACTCGCTGTTTTTCATTAAATCTCTCACTATTTTTTCCATGAGATAACAAAATAAAAAAATTTTATTAAAAAGAAACAAAATAGATATACAAAAGAGAACAAAGTTTACAAGAAGTCTGCCAAATACATGATGCAAGAAAATAATTCAAATACATGATCAAAGAAACTTGCACTAGAGAATATGCCAAGGGGGCACAACCATTATAGAATCAAATAAAAGGAAAAAAGAATAGGAGAAAAAGAACAAAAAAATACCCAACATCCCCAATACAAGCCAATGACCATCCACGCCTAAAAACTCAAATGTATCGATATTGTGCCAACTTCAGATAAGGCCTTTTTCAACTTCTGACATTGATTTCCATTTTTCTCCGCCAATTTTACCAATGACAATAGCATATGTGATTTCTGGATGCTTCTTTAAGGAAAATGATTTGTGGATGCTCCATACAAGACCACACCCTTTTATCGCTACGTTTGATTAACCAAAGAAACACCCTCAAGAATGGAAATCAAATAAGCAAATTCATTTTCCTCAAGATCAATAGGATTTCTGGGAAATGGAAATTCCAATGAATTGGAGAAGAATGAGATAAAACCATGGAAGCAACTGACGAGATCGAGATAAGCGAATTAGCAAAAGATACCTTTCCCCTCCAAACATCCTCCCAAAAAAGAAGACACTCCCCATTTCCCACATTAAGTCAAGTAAATTGAAAAAAAAAAAAAAACGTTAAAGATTTTGAGGGAGGAATTTCCATGGATATTGGTAGTTCCCCCAATCAACCACACTAAATAGCCCAAACATAAAAGTGAAGTGAAGCAACTGCCCAAACTTATCTTGCAAAAACCCTAAACTTCCCAGGAAACCCAGCAACAAGCAACTGCAGAAAACATAAAAGTAGAGCGAAGACCACACCCGCGTCGAAAATATAATCAACCCATAGCTTTAAAGCACATAATAATGTTTGCTTAGAGATCATGTTTACAACAATGATGCTAGAAATGCTTAAATCCCATAGTCACCAAGTACATACAACTTTTTACCCCCAATACATTTATGACAAACAAAATATAAACCTAGAATAACAGAGCCAACATCAACTACTAATCTCTTCACACATTTCCTGCTCAAAATCAAAACTTTATAAAGTTAAAAAATAAATAAATAAAATTAAAAATCTCTATGGGTAGAGTGAAAAATTGGAGGAAATTTAAAATGGGTAGTTTTCCTTTCATGATCCACTCGCATGAAGCAAATTTACAGCTGAAAATTTTGTCATTTTCTGAATAAATTCTTTTCCAGTGATGAAGAAAAGGTGTCGATAGATTTCGTAGAGATTGAGAAGTTAAGGAGGTTTCTGAGACAAGTATGAGTTGGGTTTAGGGTATTGAGTTTGGTTTACCTGAAGTGGAAGAGGGACGATGAAAGCTTCGACATCGCTCCAAGGTTCGTCAATGGAGCCTCGAATCCAGGAGAGGGGTAGAGAATTCGCACTGCACTAGTCCGGGAGAGTGTGACCTTAGGCACCACGTGGCTTATATGTCGCACTTGGTTTTTTTAAATTAATTTCAAAATTTTGAAATTAATTTGAAAAAAAATAGAAATCAAAATAATACTTATTTTTTAATTTTTAAAAATTTGGTTTGGATTTTAAAATTCACTTTTTAGAAAATTAAAATTTTTTATTTTTCATATTTTTTTAATTTTACCAAACTTTTTTTAATATTCTAAGTATTTTTTTAATTTTTAGATACATCTAACATAAATATACTTAAAAAATATAATATTTGTGAAAAAAATCTTTTGAAAATTCATTAAATATCAAAAATAAAAAAAATAAAATGAGAATTCAATATATTTTTCGTATTTTAGTATATTTATTGATTTTTTAAAATATTTTTCTACAAATATATTATTTTTTAGATATATCTAAGTAAGGTATATCTAAAAAAGTAAAAAAAAATAATTACTTAAAATTTTAAAAATATTTACTAAAAGTAAAAAAAATCACAAAAAATAAAAAACTTAATTTTAAAAAAATTGAATCTAAAAATTTGAAACCAAACATACTGATAATCTCAAAAAATATATGAAAATAATGACTATATTTTGTTTTTATTAAAAAATATTCTAAAACACAGGTTTTAAAAACTCAATCAAACAAATAAATTTTGATAATCTAATATTTTATAATTAATTAATAAAACAACAATATTTCACCCAGAAAATCCACAAAGGATAAATTGGTGGGTCCAAAAAAAAAATTGAAAAAATAAAAGATATATTAATTATTCAAGAGTGCTGCTATTAGCATCTACTTAATTTCTTTGGACTCTTCAATTCTCACATTGTCTTTTATTATAATTATACCCTAAAGTAAAATTACATTAAATAATAACTTTTAACGGAACACCCACCCACCAAATAAAAACAATTAGAATGATACTCTCTAATATTGTACACCCACTTCCATCCTCATCTATACATACGCCTTACTAATTTAACCTTAATCGTATTCTTCTTCATTACCATCATAAACCCACATATTCATTTTCAATGAAAAACATTTGAAACCATCTAATTAGTTAATATTTTGTTTGGTGGTTTCAAATGTATTTGGTGTTTCAAATAAGCTAATGTTGCAAACAATCTTATTACAGATTTCAAATTTTTACATTTGTGATCGTTTTCATCATTCATTGATATATATAGAGCAATGAAAGAGGATGACAACGACTTTGATGAGGTTAATGTTGCATTTAACGATTTTGGGTTGTTTTTGGCTCGGTATTGATTTGCCGACTGTTAAGATTCTATTTAGTAATATAATGTTAAACATAAAGATTTTATTCAGCACTAGAATGCTGAACGGTTTCATTTTGTACCCTATTTTTCTTTTTTCTTTTTTGAGGATTTTTCCTTATAGAACCCCATGTATCGAGGGTTTTACACCAAAATAAACGAAAAAAAATAATATATGATGGGGAGTTAGAGATTGCTTGAGAGAATAAGAAAAAAAACTATCGAAGAGATTTCCAACGAGATTTCTGACTGAGATACCATCGTTTATGGTGACAAGGAAAAATGGACTATCGTTTATAAGAGGAGAAGAGACGGAAAATCGATTCGTCTCTCAATCGTTTGTTGTTCTCAATCGTTTTTTTAATCATTCATTGTTACTAAGAGAAGAAGAAGAGCTGGTATGCAAAATTAGGTGAGTGTACACTTGGGTGTGATATAGGCAAAATTGGTATTAAGTGTAGTATTTTAAGAAAATCTTATTAAAATTTAAGATTTAAGGTAGGGATTTAAAGAAATGGGGGCTCCAAAAAATTAGATAAATACTAATAGGAGCCCCTTATTCAATTTTGATATTGTACAGTTGAGTTTGAGTAACTCTAAATACACTTCTTAAAATTCTCTTTACACCCCAAGCATATATTTTAACTCTTATTGTTGGTGGAAAAATTATTGTGCAAATCGATGAGGAGAGATATTTGCTGGGTTTAAATTGAAGATCTCATATTTTTGTCATGCCCATGTAACATGATTCATAAAGTTAATTGATTATGGGCAGTTTTGGCAATATGGTTAAAAATCAGTTTTTGGTTTTTTAAATTTTTTTAATCAAAAAAATTATAAAAAAACTTAGTTTTTTTAGTCAAAAAAGTCACAAAAAACTAAAAAAATCCAAAAAATCAAATTTTAACCAATTTCCCAAAATACCCTATCACAATTGATTTTTGGCCTTCACAATTTGAATCATTGTTTTTTTTGCATATATAGATATGCTTTTCCATGATTTCTTTTACTCATAAATTTTAGAGTTTTCTAAATATGATTTAAGAATAGAGTTATATTTTGAGTTTGTAAATTTTGGAATTATGATTTAAGTATGAAAAATTGTTTGGTTATGAGTTTTGAAAAAAGTTTGAAATAAATGATGTGACATATAATATTTAATTCAAAAATTTACAACTCATAACCAAACTATAACCCAAAATTCTATTCAAAACTCATAAGAAAATTTTAAAAAATTATGAAAATATTTTTATTTAAAATATAAAAATAACAGGTGCCAAAAAAAAGAACACTGTCCTAGTCAACCAGCCTGACGTTCGAGAGGACGACTGGATTAGTCAAATTTTCCCACCTAGAAAGGAGTTTTCAAAAATGAATGTGAAATTATAATTTAAAAACTCAAAATAAATACCACACTAAAATCAATAAGTAAAAATGTATTTGAAGAGTTTCTTCAAACACAACCTTAATTTATTCTTTACAATATGATTTCAAAACAATTCGATCATCTCACATTTAAAAATAACCAAAATGTCATAGTCCTATCTCGGAACATAAGGGATTAGTAAATATGATCGGTTGCTTACTGATGTTAGGAAGGCATTATAGTCATGTTTGATTCAAAAGATTAATAGTGAAGTATTAATAATCCTATTAAATTAGTGTGGTATTCACTATCCAATTGAATTAATATCCATTGGATTAATAATCCCACCCCTACCCCATTACTAATAATTCTACAAATTTGTTGGATTAATTATCCGTTGGATTAATTATCCTAAACCAAAATGTTAAAACAAACATAGGATAATTGGGCCCACGAATTAATAATCTCAATTCCATGCTCTAATCTACCAATCAAACATGTCCATAAAGTTCTATCATATAATCAGGTCTATAAGCATGCAATCAAATGCTTTACCAGAAATATGCATCATAGGGGTGTTTTGGAAAGTTGATGACTTTTTATCAAGTTTTTTGGTTTTTTTAGAAAGTGATTTGATAAGTTAGTAAAAAGTTATTTTTTAACTTTTTAATTAATATTTGTTTATGATGTCATATCATAATAAAAATGACTAAAATATCCCCATCCAAATTAAGAAATTTACCCTCAAGTTGTAAGCATGAAAGGTAATCTTGTAATTTCACAGCCTGCTTTTTATGGTCTTCTCAAATGATCCGCCTGCTTTTTTAGCTTGTTACGGGCTGCATTTTTGAGCTGCAAAACGTAACTTTTTTTTGAGGTTCCAAATCACCGCATAATAGGTCCAAGTGCCTATTTACAATGTTCAGCGTGATAACTACATGATAACTACACAACTAAAATCCCTATCTAAAAAAGAAAAAATACTACACGATTAAAATAAGGAGTTTTTTTTTAGGGTCTCTGTTATTAAAATTTTATATTATAAAGGATATTCAAAATTTTAATAATGTCTAAGGTCCCTCAAATTGATTCAGAGAAAATTTGACTTTACAGAGAAAATTGGTCCGGAGAAATTCTTCAGAATTTCTCTGGAAAATTTCTCTAACCTTCCCTAGACTTCCTGCTGTAAATTTCTCTGACCTTCCCTTCTCTCCAGAGAAATTTTTTTCTCTGGCCTTCCTTATATTTCCCACTCTCTAGAAAAATTTTGGAGACAGAGATACCCTGGAAAATATGCAGATGAGTACAACAAAAATTTATTGAATTCATTTAGAGAAAATGATAGAAATTTCCCAAACAATTGTAGAAATTCTGAATCAATATCAACAACATAGCATATTCAAACAATGAAATCGAAACGCATTGATAAGAATATAACAAAAAAATTAATAGAAATTATACAACTTAAACGAAAAGTGGCTTCTTTGGTATTAGTAGCTTCTTTGGTATTAGCTTGCTTGTAGACAGTATTAGTATTATACTTATCAAGAGCCTCTTTAAGTTCAGAAGTGGCTTCTTTGGCTTCTTCAAGAGTTGGCACACCACCAAATACAAGTCTCGGCATTGGCTCACTGGAATTCATGATCGTCTCTCCGACTCCGTCGGCGAACTCCTAGTCGTCGAGCTCCTAACACGGCCTCTGCGACGCAACGTCGATCGGATTGTTTTGAGAAGCTGTCAAGACGTTCCGATTCACTTATTCGGAAGCAGCAACGATAGATGAGATAGGACAACTGGCTCTGTAAGTGGCTGAGGTGACTTGATGTTCTGCTGGAGATACTGACGAGACACCATGAAGACCGTCGTTTACGACGGTGATTCCGGCCACCTTCGTTGCGGCTCTCATGGCTCCCCCCCATGGTTGCGATTAATCGAAACCCTTGAACAAAAAAATATCTGTAACGATTTTATAATTTTGATAGAGTCAAATTTCTCTGATATATGAGTGTGGGAGTTGAGGGACTTACGACATTATTAAATAATATTGTAAATCTCTTCCATTACTAAAAATGAGAGAGAAATCTTAGACTAATTTTCCCTTAAAATAAAGAACATATTACCCAAAATATACAAGGCATGGCCATACAAATTTTAAGGACCTAAGCCTTACCTAAAAAATGTTCAACCAATAAAGGGTATGTACATAAATATTGTTGGTGATAATTACAAATAAAACACCAGAAAATACAAATAAAAAAAATTACAATAATTATTGAAAGGGCTAAGGCGCGGGAAATTCGCTCTCTTTAAGGAGATTCAAGCCCTCTGCAGTCAAGCAAAGCCTCACATCGGTGCAGCAGAAAAAACCTTGACTTGTCTCCCTCAGGATACAACAGCCCGACTAAGTCGTATGGTTAACCAATACTGCACAATTGGTTGAACCCAAAGCTTTATCACATACACCCTTTTTTATTTACCTGATAATCTCACAAATAAGAAACTTGAGCTACAATAAGAGAGGTGAAAGACTCAATTTATAGGAGAGGAAAGCTTGGTCACCAAGAAAGCGGTTAACTTGGAGGAAAAGTATAGGAGAGGAAATTGGTGGGAAATTTCCTTGGAGGTGAGGAAACTTGGTAGGAAATTTCCTTGGAGGCTTGATGGATAAGAATGAAGACTTGACTTTGAGACTTGGTGGGCAAGTTTTCTTACAGGAAAAGAAAGGATTAAGTAGGAGAACAAGTTATTTGGAGCCCAATCATACAATATAATCTATAACACATTATAATATTAAAATATCCGTTAACATTCCCCCACATGTTTTAATATTATAGGTAGCAAATCTGAGATTATTAGGAAAAGAATGATATTATGCGTCATGGTAGGTGTGCGCTGCATTGAACCTCCATTAGTGAAATAATAATATCTACTCCAGAGCCAATAGTATGCTCAGTATTGAACTATGACTGCTTAAGGGAAATAAATAATTATTGCACATACATAATATTCTAGGTGTTTACATAAGCTTTAAGAGCCAGCACATTACGACCTTGTGCGATCCCAGGATTCATGAGTGTGTTTGAGAATTAGCCCAAATCTCATAGGTAGCGGCCCCACTACCACACTCACATAGGTGAATTCTGTCAAGGGTGCTCCTGCAACTATGACACCCCACTCAATAAGAGCTACAGAAATTCATTAAGAGTTTTTTTAATAACTCAACCTCTACAACGTTATAGGATAAATGCACTTATATCATAGGGATGGGTAAAAAGTAATTTAGTGCATTTCTTACGGCCATCATATGATTGTTTTTCTCATTGAACCCAGTTACAGGATCTCTGGCCCCTGGGTTGAGTATCTTCATACATGGCTCATGCTATATTTAATGGGCTTCAACCCCATCCCCCTCGATGTATTACAGACTCTATCTCTTGCTAAGGTCTTAGTTAATGGATCTGCAAGATTATTACCAGATTTAATATAGTTCACATTTATGATGCCATTATTCATATAAGATCTCACAGTACTGTGTTTTCTTCTGATAGGTCTAGATTTACCGTTATAATAACAGTTATTAACTCGACTAATTGCTGCGGTGCTATCACAATGAATCAATATAGGTGGAATTGATTTTTCCCAACAAGAGATTTCATTTAACAAATCTCTTAACCAATTTGCTTCTTCACTGGCTGTAGCTAAAGCAATAAGCTCAGTCTCCATTGTTGAATTAGCAATAATGGTTTGTTTTTTCGATTTCCAACTTATAGCACCACCTCCCAATGTAAATAAGTAACCAGTGGTTGATAATGAATCACTTGACAAGGTATTCCAATCGGCATCACTGTAACCTTCAAGTACTGTAGGATACTTATTATAAAACAAGCCATATTTTATGGTACCAGATAAATATTTCATAATACGCTCAATGGCTAGCCAGTGATCACTACCAGGCTTGCTAGTAAACCTACTAAGTACTCCAACTGCATAGGCAATGTCAGGTCTAGTACAGTCAGTCGCATAACGTAAGCTACCAATCATACTAGCATATTCCTTTTGATTAATTACATCCTCATCATTTTCAATAGGAAATAAACGCACATGAGGATCAAAAGGAGTAAGAACATGCTTGCACTTATAAAAATTATATTTTCTCAAAATTTTCTCAATATAATGCGACTGATCAAGAAATATACCATCATAGGTTTTGGTAATTTTCATTTCCAAAATATAATTAGCCTCACAAAGATTTTTCATATCAAAATGGCTACTAAGCATATTTTTAGTTTCCACAATGATATGCAAATTAGAGCCAAATATGAGTAAATCATCCACATAAAGGCTAATAATGACAAGTGAATTTTCTTCAGATTTATAGTAGATACATTTATCACGTTCATTTGTTTTATAGCCATTCTCAATCACGCGGGAATCAAATTTCTCATGCCACTGTTTAGGGGCCTGTTTTAAGCTATATAGGGATTTAACTAACTTGCACATTTTGCTTTCTTGACCGGGTTCCACAAAACTCTCAGGTTGATCCATATAGATTTCTTCACCCAGGTCTCCATTTAGAAAGGCTGTTTTAACATCCATTTGATGAATTTTTAGATCATGAATTGCAGCCACTGCAATTAATAATGTAATGGATGTAACTCTAGTAACTGGAGAAAATGTATCAAAAAAGTCAAGATCTGGTTGTTGTTTAAAATCTTTTGCAACAAGCCTTGCTTTATATTTATTAATAGTTCCATCCGGTTTAATTTTTTTTTTTCTCAAAACCCATTTACAGCCAATAGTTTTACAACCTGGTGGTAAATCTACTAATACCCAAGTTTTGTTGGATAATAATGATTCTATCTCATCATTTACAGTCTCGTTCCAAAAAACAGAGGCAGGAGATGCCAAAACTTCTTGTAAAGTTAATGGAGTTTCCTTCACATTAAAAAACATGATAATCAGGGCCAAAATCTTTTTTTAATCTGACTCTTTTACTCCTTCTAGGTTCAAAAACTACAGTATCTTGGTTTTGTAAAAGAGGGGTAGAGGAACTGGTTTTAGATAAAATATTTTCTTGATAATTTTGACCCCTACCATTTTTAGATTTAAAAAGAAATTTTTCTTCATGAAAAAATGCATCACCTGATTCAAAAATTATTTTGTTTTTAATATCAAAAAATCTATAGGATGTACTATTTGTTGCATATCCAAGAAAAGCACAAGTGGCAGCTTTCACACTTAATTTAGGTCTTTTATGGTCCACAAATCTAACAAAAGCTAGATAACCCCAAACTTTCAAATATCTCAAATTTGGCTTATACCCTTTCCACAACTTAAAAGGTGTAACTTTTGTTTTTTTTTTTGTGGCACTCTATTAATAACATAACATGTAGTTAAAATTGCTTCTCCCTACAAATTTGAAGGAGCACCTGCTTCAATTAGCATAGCATTTGTTAAATCTATTAATATTTTATTTTTCCTTTCTGCTACACCATTAGATGCAGGTGAATATGGTGGAGTAGTTTCATGGATTATTCCCAAAGACTGAGCAAACGAGTTGAATCCAAAATATTCATACTCCCGGCCTTTATCACTTCTATATCTTTTAATCTTTTTACCGAATTGATTTTCAACTTCAAGAAGGAATTCTTTAAATTTTTCAAAAGCATCACTTTTATTTTTCAACAAGTATACATAAGTGTATTTTGAAAAATTATCAATAAAAGTGATAAAATATCTATTTCCACCACGTGTTAAAATTCCTTCAAATTCACAATTAATTCTAATAATTCAGTATTTTTCACCATACTTTTATGAGGCCTTTTAGTTATTTTTGCTTGATTGCAAACTTCACATTTCTCAAGCTTATTTGTTAGTCTGGGAATTAATCCTAAACTACTCATGACTCTCACATATTGGCATTAATATGACACAGACGAGCATGCCAAAAATTCATAGAAGACAGTATGTAAACAGAAACATGTGCTTTCTTATTCTTAACATTTAATTTAAACATTCCATCATAGGCATACCCTTTCCTTATAAATATGCCTTTTTTAGTGATTACATATTGGTCAGATTCAATAGTCTGCTTGAAACCAGCTTTGTTGAGCAAATAACTCGACATCAAATTTTTCCTCATGGACGGTGTGTACAACACATTTTTTAAAACAAGCACACGTCCAGAGGTAAATTTCAGCTCAACATTGTCACGACCCAAACCCGTCCCTATGGGTTTAGCACCGTCACCGGCCAGTAATCCAGGATTACCGAAGACCTGCTTAACAGTAAGACAGTATAACAGAGTACAGGGGCATGGCGGAAGCCAATACAGTAATAAAATAATGTCCAATGAGCTATAACAGTCTGCATGCAAAAAGACTTTTTATACATTTATACAGGCAGTGACAAAACAGTATGTACAACATTTACAGTCAGTCAGGACAGGGACTTAATCCCTATTTAACGGTACAGTGCAGTGCTGCCAGTTTATACAACATTACAAAAACAGTACAGAGACAGACGGGGAAATAAAAACACCCCTAAGCCATAGCTTGGCAGGCTCGGAACCTCGCAGTGAGGCACAGTGGTTGGCTTGACAAAATTGGAGTTTACCCCGACGCTTCTAGCATTGGTTCGGTGCCTGTACACCTACATATATATATGAGCAGTGAGCTAAAGCCCAGTGAATAACACAATGCGTAAAGAGGTTTAGAATGAATGTCCTTACAGTAATGAAAACAGTTCATTTCAATCAGTATATCAGTTGTTTGGTACAGTAATCAGTCATATGTGGTACATCCATTAGCATAACAGTACAGTAAACAGTAAGTCTAAAAGACTGAACAGTAAATGATGGCCATCAATCAGTAAACAGTAGTGGTTCCAACGAGGGAAGCGACAGAGATCTCTGTAACAGTAACAGTCAGTAACAGTAGTTGCTAAGGATGCCACAATACAGTTCAGAATATAGGACATACATTCATTCAGTTAACAGTATCAGTTCAGAAACAGTTCAGTTTAATTGTTCAGAAGATAATCATTTTGAACATATCTTTACACAGTTGTTACTCATAGAGTTCTGGGCTACAGTAGGCTAGAGCGTCTTCTCGAAATGCCAACCCTAAATAGTACAGAATGAACACACACTAAGCTATACAGTTGGGAAGAATAATAATAGTTTAAACCCTAATTGCCTTGGTGTGTTCTACATCTATATCCACATTAAGATGTCTTAAACTAGGCCTAAGAATGCCTAGGATGGAATGAGGATGCAAAGATGTATTCAGAAAATATTTTCAGAATTTTCAGTGAAACAGGGTCCCGCTCAAGCGTAGGTTACTCTGCTCGAGCGGACAGGCAAACAAAGGTCCCCGCTCGAGCGTCAACTTACCCGCTCGAACGGACCAAAAAGTACTGGATAGGTGAAATTCACGCTCGACGCCCGCTCGAGCGTGTCACCCAATCCTCCGCTCGAGCGTACATTCCTTCGCTTGAGCGGACTGATGAACAGTGCAAAGTACTGGGAGCTCAAATTTCCCGCTCGAGCGCCGTTCTCCCCACTCGAGCGGAAGACTAAAATCTGGAAAATCCAGATTTGAGCTCCAAGTTCAAAATCATGTTTTCAAACACCAAATTCGATCCTCTTGGGCCTATTTTCTGGAAAAACACTTGTAAACACATGATATATTATATTTCAAAGGTCAATTTGTAAAAAGCCAAGGCCCAAGGGTGTTTAATTAAACTTATCCTCAAACCAAATTTCATGAACGATATTCAAACATGGCCTGCATGAATTCAAACCAATTTAAAGCTTCAATACATGCTCCAATGAGCTCAATCTTTTCAAAATAAGATGAAATCATGGACTTATACATAAATATGAGCATGCATGTAACCTTTTGCCATGAAAACAACTCAAAACTCTTCAATATACACATGCATGCATGGAATGAGCTTCAATTCAACATGCTAGAACTAAATCATGCCTTAGCTCTACAATTTGACATGAATCATGCAAGAATCAACTTAAAGACAACAATGAGAGGTTGAATTCCTACCTAGGTCCTCAAATACAAGTCTAGAGGCTCAAGAAGGCAAATCTCCTACAATTTCTTCAAGTCTTTCAAGCCAATTCAAGATGAAGCAAGATGAACTCACTCTCTCACTTCCTCTCTCTCTCTATGGTCGGCTATGCTCTCAAAATGAGCTGAGGAAATGTTTGCTAAGTGTATAACAAAGCTTCAAAAAGGTTTAGATAGTGGGCCACTAAATGGCAAAATAGTAATTAAGTCTAATTTATGCATTTTATCAATATTTAATCTAATTTATTCATACCAAATCAATTTTCAATTAAATACACCATAAAATCATACAAATTCTAATGAACACAGAACATCAATCAATTTCAGATTCGGCCGCCGATAAGGCCTTCAATTTGCAGTTTAAACACAAAGACATGAACAGATAATCAAACGATTAACAGATAGAATGCACTTAAACAGATACTGTCAATCAGTCAGTTCAGTATTTCAATCAATTCAATTATCAATTATAATCATTCTCAGTTTAGCAGTAATCGACAATTAATCAGTGATCAGTGACGAGGGTTGTTACAAACATTCCCACACCCGAGCACCTTGGTTAAACTGTAGTCACCAAGCATAACAATCCCCTTCTCATTAAAATGAGTGAAATCTTTGAACCAATCTTTATCATAGCAGACATACTTATTGGTACCAGAGTCTGCCCACCACCCTTCCACAGATTGAACCATAAAAATATCTGTGATCATAGCCACAAATGGTTCCTCGGTAGCATTAGCCTGTGGTCGAGACTGTTGTTTCCGAAATTTGCAAGTTCGAGGAATATGCCCACTTTTGCCATATACAAAACATGTCACGTTTGTCAGATCTTGTGAAGGGGGTTTTTGGTTCCATTTCTTTTGTCTCGGGTAATTTTTATTTTGTGGCCTTCCAGTATTTTTCCAGATTTTCTTAACTGGCTTCAAGTGACTATTTTTATGAAATCGACCTTTCGGTAAAGTATTTCCAGAAGTTAAATTTACCTTTGTAGTGGAATACTCTTGTGTCATAAGCGCATCTTGTCATCGTGCTTCCTCCTCCACCCGAATCCGTGTGATTAGAGTCTCCAAGGATGTCTCTTTTTGCTTGTGACGCATTGACTTCTGGAACTCCCTCCAAGATAATGATAGTTTGTCAATAATACATGCTACAACAAGATTGTCTTCAATTTTGATGCCTTTGGATTTAACTTCAGCCACTAGCATCTGAAAATCTTGAACTTGCTCTACTACTGATTTTCCATCTATCATTTGATAGCGAAAAAAACGGCTTGCAGCATATTTTTTAGCGTCTGCCTCTTCAGTGTCATATTTATTCTGCAAGGATTTCCAAATTTTCTTGGCAGTGGTATAAGTAGTATCATAATAATCATAAAATTGATCCGAAAGAAAATTCAAAAGATAATACCGACATTTATACTCATTTGTGTTGTATTTCTCGATTTTTTCAAGATAAGCGGCATACTCCTCGTCGGTCATCTTTTTAGTGGAGACTTTGTTCGAATTTTCCTCGTTCAAGATATAGGCCACCTTGAGGAGACTGAGGTAGAAAAGCACCTTACCTTTCCATCTCTTGAAATGGGCTCCCTTGAATCGGAAGGGCTTGTTGAGATCACCGATATTCTCGTTGGGCTTCTCCAATATTGGCTCCATGAATTTTACTGTTTGAATCTCCTTAAAATTGTTGGTGATAATTACAAATAAAACACCAGAAAATACAAATAAAAAAAAATAAAATAATTATTGAAAGGGTTGAGGCACGGGAAATTCGCTCTCTTTAAAAAGATTCAAGCCCTCTGCGGTTAGGTAAAGCCTCATACCGGTGCAGCAGAAAAAACCTTGACTTGTCCCCCTCAGGATACAACAGTCCGACTAAGTCGTATGGTTAACTAATACTGCATAATTGGTTGAACCCAAAACTTTATCACATACACCGTTTTTTATTTACCTGATAATCTCACAAATAAGAAACTTGAGTTACAATAAGAGAGGTGAAAGACTCAATTTATAGGAGATGAAAACTTGGTCACCAAGAAAGGGGTTAACTTGGAGGAAAAGTATAGGAGAGGAAATTGGTGGGAATTTCCTTGGAGGCTTGGTGGATAAGAATGAAGACTTGACTTAGAGACTTGACTTGGAGACTTGGTGGGCAAGTTTTCTTAGAAGAAAAGAAAGGATTAACTAGGAGAACAAGTTATTTGGAGCCCAATCATACAATATAATCTATAACACATTATAATATTAAAATATCTATTAACAAATATCATGAATAAACAAGTTTTCAAAACACAGTTTAATATATCATTTACAACAAAATTCGGGTAAAACATGTAACATGGTTTTCTATCAAGTTATATTGTAACATGGACATCACAAATAGGTGGCTCACACATAGTACATGATAACATGAGTGATGTTTGCTTTTGGTAAGCATCAATGGATGGCAGTTACAACAATAAGTTGAGTTGTCAAAAGTTTATTATGGATTTTTTTCATATAGAAAAATATATTCAAAGCATTTCGAATACAATGTTTAATAGAGTACGGTCTCATTTTGAAAATAGATTATTTTAGTAACTTTTTAATTTTTTATAAAAAGATATACATAAAAGTAGAGAGAGTGATATAACAACTTATAATGATGTTGGCTTTTTTGGTTTTCGAAGGTTATTTTTGTAATTGTGAGCGTGCCAGTAAGGATCAATCAGTCCTTATAGAATATTAATTGCTAACCAATTATCAGACGATTGTGTTTTAGTTCTTTTAACCTCAATGAAGAGGACTTTTACTGGTGGTTTTACTTAGGAGAATTAACTAACAATGATTAAATGAAGAACAATTGCAGCATTTCATTAAGTAAAAATGAAAGACTTACAATGATCCAATTCAGCCTCGTAGAGGTTTACAGCAACAATCTACTTGAAACTACTCCTATGAACGAAGTGCAGTGCATGAATTTTAAAGTACAGCAATGTAAAGAACAGGAAATGTAAAAATTGGAAAAGAAATAAAGTTGATAAAACTGGTTTTCTGGATCTGAGTTTGGGGCTTTTTCTGGGACCTTCTCTGCTATTTATACTTCTCAAGGATAACCATCGAACTGCACTTCTAACTGTCGAACCGCTCCTCCATGCTCGCTGATCATGTTGCCTTATAGTTAGCTCCACTATGTCAATACCTGCAGTTAGGCTTCCCTCTTGATTTTGAATTTAAATGTGAGTAATCGTTGAAGCCACATCACTTTGCATCTCTTTGCTGATTCAGTATTACGCAGATCTTGTGAAAACCAATACTAACTGCCACGTGTATGATCACGATCGAAGATTTGAATTATCTTCTTGAATTGCCCTTATCTTGCCACGTGTCGAACTGTGATTGGCTTATACAAAATATATAGCCAACATTACCCCATGTACTAATATAACCAATACTTGGTGATATTAGTAGATCAAGGTATTTTATCCACGTCTTAGAACGTGCATGGGCTTTTGCATTTCTCAGAAATGCAACTGTCATTTATCATTTGCATTAAATTCTCGTCTAACCCTTGAACACTCTCTCTATCTCAGTATTCGAAAAGACTGATACATCCTTTATGGCCAAGCCAATCTTCTCTTACATTGATCATGCATACGAAGAGTTATTTGATGACACTGTTCGTCCTCGAAAGAACCTTCATTTATTGATTAGCCATCGTTATCCACCTCCATTTATACAAGTTATGGAAGCTTTCGCAAATCACCGTCCTTCGAACCAAGAATCTACTACTTACGATTCTCTAGAACACAAATTTGCAATCATGGATATCGGAAGCTCTTCTTCTGGAACGAAACTATCTGCGTGGGACGAAGCTACTGCTACTTCTTCTTCTTCTACAGCTTTTGGCTAGGGAACTTGGTCCACTACTGCTCAACCTCAAACAAGGGAACGCATTCATCATCGTTTCCCTGAATTCGATGACCCTCTTGACATTCCTCATTCCAAACGCAGTTCAGTAGTATATCCATATGTTTCTATTAATCGTAGCCGCAGTCTTGAAGACAATCTGCTTACATCATGGTACACTTCTACCTTGCCATCTTGGATGGTTCGAAGTGTTCCACATTCCGTTGAAACTCTAGGGATCAGCCCTACGCTTTTAGCCAAAAAGGCAAAACTTTACCCCTCTAATTGGCTAGAATGTGTGACCAGGCCTGAATTTCTGGACTCACCCAGGGAACCTCCGACTGTTCCTCGTCTCCTTTCTAACCCAGATTGGATTAATGAGTTGAAGCTCACTCTCTCTGAGGGCCAATCCTTTCCCCCTTACAAAGTCTCAATGCCTCTAATTCCCTATCAGCAATTCAGGGCTCAGATATTGGCTGCTGCATTCTCTCATTTATCCTTCGAGGTCCTTCGAAATGATATTCCTCACCAAAACTTTCTATGGGCTTCTGACATTATGTCTCGAAGCCATCTCCTTAACCCTGTGGCCCAAATGGACCTCCCCTTCTGCTTAACTGGCACTTCCATGTTTCCATTACCAGTGAAGTTCTGGATGAAGCCAATTCTGCTCGAATCCAGGTTCAGTATGAGGCAGAGAACCTTCTTGATGAGTATGAATCCTTTAAAAATCAGGATTCTGAGTATGGGGAGGATGCTATTATGAATGAAGTGCATGAAGAGGGGGAAATGGACGCCACAAATAAAGCCTTAAAGCAAATAGAATGGACATCAAATAAGCAAATTCATTTTCCTCAAGATCAATAGGATTTCTGGAAAATGGAAATTCCAATGAATTGGAGAAGAATGAGATAAAACCATGGAAGCAACTGACGAGATCGAGATAAGCGAATTAGCAAAAGCTACCTTTCCCCTCCAAACATCCTCCCAAAAAAGAAGACACTCCCCATTTCCCACATTAAGTCAAGTAAATTGAAAAAAAAAAAAAAAAACCATAAACGTTAAAGATTTTGAGGGAGAAATTTCCATGGATATTGGTAGTTCCCCCAATCATCCACACTAAATAGCCCAAACATAAAAGTGAAGTGAAGCAACTGCTCAAACTTATCTTGCAAAAACCCTAAACTTCCCAGGAAACCCTACAACAAGCAACTGCAGAAAACATAAAAGTAGAGCGAAGACCACACCCGCGTCGAAAATATAATCAACCCATAGCTTTAAAGCACATAATAATGTTTGCTTAGAGATCATGTTAACAACAATGATGCTAGAAATGCTTGAATCCCAAAATCACCAAGTACATACAACTTTTTACCCCCAATACATTTATGACAAACAAACTATAAACCTAGAATAACAGAGCCAATATCAACTACTAATCTCTTCACACATTTCCTGCTCAAAATCAAAACTTCATAGAGTTAAAAAAAATTAAAATAAAAATCTCTATGGGTAGAGTGAAAAATTGGAGGAAATTTAAAATGGGTAGTTTTCCTTTCATGATCCACTCGCATGAAGCAAATTTACAGCTGAAAATTTTGTTATTTTCTGAATAAATTTTTTTCCAGTGAAGAAGAAAAGGAGTCGATAGATTTCGTAAAGATTGAGGAAGTTAAGGAGGTTTCTGAGACAATTATGAGTTGGGTTTAGGGTATTGAGTTTGGTTTACCTGAAGTGGAAGAGGGACGACGAAAGCTTCGACATCGCTCCAAGGTTCGTCAATGGAGCCTCGAATCCAGGAGAGGGGTAGAGAATTCGCAGTGCACTAGTCCAGGAGAGTGTGACCCTAGGCACCACGTGGCTTATATGTCGCACTTGGTTTTTTAAAATTATTTTCAAAATTTTGAAATTAATTTGAAATAAAATAGACATCAAAATAATACTTATTTTTTAATTTTTAAAAACTATTCAGTTTATTTGGTTTGGATTTTTAAATTTCACTTTTTAAAAAATTAAAATTTTTTATTTTTTGTATTTTTTTAATTTTATCAATTTTTTTTAATATTCTAAGTATTTTTTAATTTTTAGATATACCTAACATAAATATACTTAAAAAGTTTAATATTTGTGAAAAAAATCTTTTGAAAATTCACTAAGGTTGTTTAGGATGACCTAAATAAGTGCACTTTTTGTCTTTTTACGAAAAGATGTGCAAAAAAATAGAGAGGTGATGTGATAGAAAAAATATAAAAAGATAAATTATTTTAGAGTTGCCAAACTTGGAATATCAAAAATAAAAAAAAATAAAAATGAGAATTTAATATATTTTTCATATTGTAGTGCATTTATTGATTTTTTAAAATATTTTTCTACAAATATATTACTTTTTAGATATATCTAAGTAAGGTGCATCTAAAAAAGTAAAAAAAAATTACTTAAAATTTTAAAAATATTCACTAAAAATAAAAAAATCACAAAAAATAAAAAACTTTAATTTTCAAAAAATTGAATCTAAAAATTTGAAACCAAACATACTGATTTAATCTAAAAAATTATATGAAAATAATGACTATATTTTGTTTTTTATTAAAAATATTCTAAAACACAGGTTTTAAAAACTCAATCAAACAGATAAATTTTGATAATCTAATATTTTATAATTAATTAATAAAACAACAATATTTCACCCAGAAAATCCACAAAGGATAAATTGGTGGGTCCAAAAAAAAGTTGAAAAAATAAAAGATATATTAATTATTCAAGAGTGCTGCTATTAGCATTTACTTAATTTCTTTGGACCCTTCAATTCTCACATCTATACTATATATTAAGCAAAATGGGGTTTTTAACTCTAAGCCTTGTGGGAGTTTCAATCTCCCAACCTAAATTTCCTGATTTTTTGATTTAAAAAAAAAAAAAACCTTAACATTTATTAATTTCTCCCAACACCAAAGTCTTACTCTCATAATAACACTTTAATGCATTAAAAACAAACATAAAAAAATTCTTTGAAATCCAACACATATAAATTTCTTGAAAAGTCCCAACATATATGATTATTATCCCTTATAATAACACTTTAATACATTAAAAACAAGTATAAGAAAAATTTCTTAAAAATCCAACACATATGATTATTATTAAAATATTAAACTTTAATATAATATAATAAAAAAAGAAGACATTTAATTTCCTGAAAAGTCCAACACATATGATTATTATCAAAATATTAAACTTTAATATAATATAAAAAAAGAAAAAAAAGATAACATTTAAAAATTAAAAAAAAAAGACATTTAAAAATTACAATTCACATATATAGATAATTGTAAATATATTAAGAAAAACGGGGTTTCTAAACCCAAGCCTTGTGGGAGTTCCAATCTCTCAATCTTAATTTTCTAAATTTTTTATTTAAAAAAAAAAACTCAGTATTTATTGATTTGGTCAAAATTTCCTGATCAGCATTTGTTAACTTTTTCCAATCCACATGCCTGTATTTATTGATTTGATTAACATCCCTGATTAGCATTTAAAATCTCCTCATACAAATAATTATAGATACAGCCCGTACATAGTTATTGCAGTAGCCTTTTTAATTTCTCCTGTACACTATGATTAACGATAAGATTGTTAAATTATTTTTATAAAAAATCTTAAAAAACATAATTTATATATTAAAAATAAATTAAAACAAATATAAATATCTATAATTATCCCGTGCGTAGCACGGGTGATAAGCTACCTATATACTATATATTAAGCAAAATGGGGTTTTTAACCCCAAGTCTTGTGGGAGCTCCAATCTCCCAATCTAAATTTCCTGATTTTTTGATTTAAAAAAAAAAAATCTTAGCATTTGAAATCCAACACATATGAATTTCTTGAAAAGTCTCAACACATATAATTATTATCCCTCATAATAACACTTGAATGCATTAAGAACAAGCATGAAAAAAATTTCTTGAAAAATCCAACACATATGATTATTATCAAAATATTAAAATTTAATATAATATAATAATAATAAAAAACATTTAATTCCTTGAAAAGTCCAACATATATGATTATTATCAAAATATTAAACTTTAATATAATATAAAAAAGGAAAAAAAGAAGACATTTAAAGAGGGGGTTTTTAACCCCTAACGCTTGTGGGAGCTTCAATATCCCAATCTGAATTTTTTTAATTTTTTATTTAAAAAAAAAATACAGCATTTATTGATTTGGTCAAAATTTTCTGATCAGCATTTATTAACTTTTTTCAATTCACATGTGCCTGCATTTATTGATTTAGTCAAAATTCTCTGATTAGTATTTAAAATCCCCTCAAACAAATAATTATAGATACAATCCGTGTATAGTTACTGCAGTACCCTTTTCAACTTCTCCCATATATTATGATTAGTGATAAGATTGTTAAATTATTTTTATAAAAAATCTTAAAAAACATAATTTATATATTAAAAAAAATCTAAAACAAATATAAATATCAATAATTATCCCGTGCATAGCACGGGTGATAGGCTAGTTGTCTTTTATTACAATTATACCCTAAAATAAAATTACATTAAATAATAACTTTTAACGGAACACCCACCCACCAAATAAAAACAATTAGAATGATACTCTCTAATATTGTACACCCACTTCCATCCCCATCTGAGAGGGTAATTTATACCTAAATTGGGCCAAGCTGGGTAAATGGGCCGTTCTTTGGGCCACAGTAAGAAGGGTTGGATGAAAGGGGCTTGTAGTTAGCCCGGTCCCAGTAAGCCCTATTGTTATCCCGGTCCCAGAGAGCCCTCTTGTTATCCCGGTCCGAAAGAGCCTTGAAGTTAGGCCGGTCTAAGGAAGCTTTGCAGTCAGCACCAGTCACCATCTTCAAAGTTAGCACGGTCATAGCGTAGTATGGTTAGCTCAGTGACCATACTCAAAGTTAGCCCGGTCATGGCATAGTGTGGTTAGCTCGGTCAGAACCTTGCTCTTTTCTAGCTCGGTTTAAGCATACCACGGTTTGTACAAGAGGAACTGAGGTAAGGGCAGTAAAAGGAAGAACCAAACTAGGTATAGTTCGGTCTACTCTGCTGCGCAGGATAGCCAGGCTTACCTCGGTCATATTGACATCCAACCATGGTAAAACCATCTCACTTGGCTTAAGCAGTGAGGGGGATGTTGAAGGATAAGCATTATCTTTCAAGAGTATGACTCCTAGGAGGACTCTACATGGAGGAGTAAAAGTCTTACTAGGATTGTGCCACGCGAAACCTATAAAAGCTCACAACATCACCTATGGAGAGGTAACACAACTTTGATTTCCGAATACACAGAGCTTTTGTCTATTTGTCTATTTTGCTGACTTAGGCATCGGAGAGGTATCCGGTACATACCCGCCGGCTAGCTCACGTTTGTGTTTTCAAGGAGTAAAGCGACGTCGTACGGAGGAGCGCAATCTTGATCAACAGGATTATACGAGAACAATATTTCGTGCTTGTACAATTGGCGCCGTCTGTGGGAATAAATAGAAAGAACAAACCTCTTAATCAAGTTATCCTCACTAATCGGAAGTAATGGCACACAACGAAGAGTTGCCACAGTCTGCCATTGACGGACAAACCCCAGAAGGAGGCGGGAGGCGCGAAAGTTTACCTCATGTCCCTCCCATGGCAGACTTGGAGCCCCAACGACAGAACCCCCGGAGGGATGCAAGGGGGAGGCGGAACAACAGCCCCCGTCGATCTCAAAGTCCTAAGAGGCAGAGGCGAAGAATCGACCCTCAAGCTCTTGAGGATCGCGTGAAAGAGCAGGATGAACTAATAAGGAAGATAGCGGCGGATATGGAGGCCATGAAGCGCCAGATCAAGGGAAAATGAGTGGTGATAAGAGAGTGGCGTAAAGGCAACACGCCCCCTCGCCACTCAGAAGATCGCAGTAGGCATACCACGCCATCGCAAGCAGAGAATAGGAGCCTCAGAACAGGCGACACTCAATCCAGGACTTCCAAAACTCGTCACTCCAGGTCTGAGAGGACGAGATCTGAGAGGTTATACACAGAGGAAAGCACCTATCGGCCCTCGCGCACGCACCAGACATCATCCAGGCAGACGGAGTTACCTAGATCGTCCGACTTACGAACTGTGCTAGAAGAAATGGCGCGATGGAAGGAGGATGCCAGGGCGCCGACCCACACAGAGTTTCTGCTCTACAGCAGTTGGCTCCTCGGACACATGGAAGCGTCGAGGTAGGAATGCCAATACCGCACCCTGCTTACAAACCTACGGACAAAGCATTAGCGAGGCTGCAGACTTCGCCGTTCGTTCCGGCAATTGAGAACGCACCCTTACCTTCTGGCTTCCTGCAGCCCAAATTCACCACATATGAGGGGAAGACGGACCCCTACTCGCACTTGAGCCACTTTCGCCAGGTTATGGTTGTATACCGACGAAACGAGGCTTTGATGTGCATCTTATTCCCATCCAGCCTTGGCGACCTAGGATTAACCTGGTTCGAAAGGCTACCAGAAGGCAGCATCACCTCTTGGGCACAATTAGCAGAGGCGTTCGTGACAAGGTTTAGGACGAACACCAAAACGCCAGTGGAGATCGACCAGATTCTCTCCATTGACATGGGTGACAAGGAGACATTAAGATCCTACAATAGTCGCTACTGGGAGACTTTCAACCAGATTGGGGATTGCCCTACCAATCTCGCCATCGCACAGTACAAAAGAGGTCTTCCAGTCGAGAACAGACTGAGGGACTCAATCACCATGATGTCACCCCTCACAATGGAGGCCTTAATGGAGAGGGTACACCAGCACATTCGGGTGGAGGAGGATGGCGCCCGTGCTAAAATGAAGTCTAGCACAACCACAGTACCGAATAAAAAGATCGCGGTAAAGGTCAACACGGTAGAACGTCCAAACAAAAACGGACGAGGCAGGCGGGACAACGGAGAAGACCAAGATAAAAGATGGTTGAAAGTCCACACTGCCATTACTACGGTATTCAAAAAGCCAATCTACCGGATTCTAAGCGAGATACGCGATGAACCTTTCGTCAGATGGCTTGCCAAGCTAGGAGAGGCTCAGAAGGACTACAACGAAAGATCACAGTGCACCTTCCATAAAGAAAAGGGGCACCGCATTGAAAATTGCACACCATTGAGACAACATCTAGAGGAGTTGGTGGCAGCCGGTCACCTAGACAAGTACATTGAAGGAGGGGTGCAGCCAACCCCCCAGAATGACAACCACCCGAACGGAATGCCAATCAACGCCCCACCTCAAGGCGTGATAAACGTAATACATGGAGTATACGAACCTGAGCGCGTATGTGAGCTCAGGGGCATGATCAAAAAGGCTGAGCACTTAAGGGAGGTACTAAGTGCACAACCTACAATCAAGAAGGGAAGAATGGAGGCCACCAATGTCATCTCTTTTTCAGACAGAGACTTGGCAAGGATATACTGCCCTCACAATGACGCGCTAGTCGTCACTCTTCGTGTCAAGGATTACGACATCAAGCGGATTTTGATAGACCAAGGTAGCTCGTGTGAGATAATGTACTACGACACCTTCAAACAGTTAAAACTGGAGGACAAAGACTTGGCACTAGCTGTATCCCCCCTGATCGGATTCAACTCAATGCCAGAGTGGCCAGTCGACAAGATAATCCTTCCAATCAGGGCAGGAAGCGTGACAAACAAGTGGAATTCTGGGTATTGAAGGTCCTTTCCACTTACAACATAATCTTGGGAAGAACATGGCTGCATGTCATGCGATCGGTAGCTTCATTCTACCATCAAGTAATGCGATTCCCCAATGAAGCCGGGGTAATTGAAGAGGTCTTTGGAGACCAAATTATGTCCAAGCAGTGCTTCGTCACGGTAAATGGCAGCCGAGCTGCCAAGGGGTTTGTACAGATGGTGGAAGAACCTGAGAGCAACGAATTGTTCACAGATGTTGGCAAAGCCGCTGAACAGAAGGTTGTGGAAGACTTGGTACAGGTAAGAATAGATGAAAAGAACCCGGATAAGTTCTTTTTGCTTGGTTCATTTATGTCCAGCGCTGAGAGATTAGAGGTCGTGGAATTCTTGACCTCTAACATCGAAGTGTTTGCCTGGACACCGTATGATATGCCAGGCATTGACCCAAGCTTCATCTATCACCAATTGAACGTCCACCAATCCGCTAGACCGATCATTCAGCGCACTCGCAGATCGGCACTCCACCACGCCGAAATAGTGGTGGAAGAAGTGAGAAATCTTCTAGAGGCAGGAGCTATCAGAGAGGTGCACTACCCCAGATGGATCTCCAATACAGTCGTGGTGCCAAAGAAGAATGGCAAATGGCGTGTCTGTGTCGACTATAAAATAGTCAACAAGGCATGCCCAAAAGACAACTTCCCCCTACCATAGATAGACCAACTGGTAGACCTAACGGCGGGGCACAACCAGCTTAGCTTTCTTGATGTGTACAGAGGCTACCATCAGATCGCTATGTATGAACCAGACTATGAGGTCACATCTTTTACCACACCAAGAGGACTATACTGCTACAAGGTCATGCCTTTTGGCCTAAAGAATGCAGGGGCAACATTTCAACGGATGGTCACCAAGATGTTTGAACCATTGTTAGGCAGAACAATGGAAGCTTACATCGACGACATGGTGGTCAAAAGCAAGGATGAGAACGACCATCTCAAGGACCTAGGTGAGATGTTTCAGATCCTTAAGAAGCACAAGTTACACCTCAATGCGTCTAAGTGTGCATTCGGAGTAAGATCTGGCAAATTCCTAGGCTTCTTGGTGACCAACCGGGGTATAGAAGTAGACCCCTCTCAGATCAAAGCAATTCAGGATCTGGAGAGGCCAAACACAGTAAAAGAAGTACAACATCTCACCGGCATGGCAGCTGCACTCAACCGATTCATAAGCCGGTCGTCAGACAGACTACGACCATTTTTTCAAGCATTGAAAGCCAAGTTAAAGTGGGACGAAGAATGCGACCGTGCTCTGGAAAGCTTGAAAGAATACCTGTTTTCTCCACTACTGCTTGTGACCCCAATACCTGGAGAAGAACTCTTTATGTACCTGACAGTTTCACAGCACGCAATTAGCGCAGTGCTCGTCCGAGCGGAAGGAATCCAACATCTGCCCATCTTTTATGTCAGCAAGACATTGCTGGGCGCCGAAACAAGGTACTTGCCACTGGAAAAACTGGCCTTGGCCTTGATGATGGCTTCAAGGAAGTTGTCACACTACTTTCACGCCCACACCATAGTCGTCCTCACAACTTTTCCATTAAAAGCTTTGTTTGAGAGGGCGAACTTTTTTGGGCGAATCTTAAAGTGGGCAGTAGAATTGGGACAATTCGACATCAAGTTTCAACCTAGAACCACGATAAAGGCTCAAGTTTTGGCAGACTTTGTCACATAATTCACCCCAGGAAGTCATCATATCTGCCCAGTCGACCTGACTGAAATAACCGAACTAGGGATGGAAGTTGATGCCGGAATAACGCAACCCCTGGTGCAGGTTACCCAGACAGGTCGCAAGACAGACCAGAGTAAATTGGGAGAGGAAGAAGCAAACCATGCTACACTAAGCCAAGACTCACCAACAAATAAAGACTTGGTACAATCAGACAGCGAGGGGCAAACAGCAAGCATGGACCAAGAAGAAAACACCAGCAACACTCATGACCCCAAGGTATCTTCTGATCCCTCCACTTGCTGGAAGCTGTTCGTCGGAGAGATGTGGAAGCTATTTGTGGATGGAGCATCCAACAGGCATGGAGCAGGACTTGGCATAGTCCTCATCTCGCCAGACGGCCTGGTCGTGGAGCAAGCAGTCCACTTTGGCTTCCCCGCATCAAACAACGAAGCGGAGTACGAAGCGCTTCTGGCAGGCTTAAAATCAGCATCCTACATGATGGCTACCGAGCTAATGGTTTACAGCGACTCACAGCTGGTGGTAAACCAAATTTCAGGCGACTACGAAGCAAAGGATAACAGGATGGCCAAGTACCAAGACTTAGTCAGAAAAGAGATCAAGAAATTTGAAGTAGTGCGGATAGAACAGATTGGCAGGGAGGAAAACAGCAGAGCAGACGAACTAGCAGGTTTTGCTTCAATGGCAGATACATCCATCCCTCATCCATTGCTTATTGACTACTTACCAAAACCAAGCATTGAAGACCCTGAAGCAGAAGAGGTATGTTGCGCCGAGCTAGGCCCTTCATGGATGGATCCCATCATAATGTTCTTAAAAGACGGCGTCCTACCGGAAGAAAAGAAAGAAGCCAACAAAATTAAAGCAAAGTCGCAGCGATTTTGGCTCTCCACATCTATGGCATTGTACAAGAAGTCATTCACAGGACCTTATCTAAAATGTGTCCACCCCAGCAAAGTGGAAGCATTCTTATTCGAGATACACGAAGGCGTATGCGAAAGCCACCAAGGAGGAAGATCGTTAGCTTACAGAGCTATTTCGCAATGATACTGGTGGCCATACATGCAAGCAGATTCGGAGAAGTATGTGAAGAAGTGCGAGAAATGTCAGAAGTTCGTACACCAAATACATCAGCCAGCCAGAGAACTCCTACCATTGACAAGCCCATGGCCTTTGCAATGTAGGGCTTGGACATAGTAGGACCACTTCCAACGGCACCCGGCAACAGAAAGTTCTTCCTTGCAGCAACAGACTACTTCACAAAGTGGGTGGAGGCAGAAGCATTGGCATCAATCAAAGAGAAGGATGTGAAAAAGTTCGTCTGGCAAAATATCACCACTCGGTTCGGCATACCAAAAGCTCTAATATCGGACAACGGCATTCAGTTCGATGGCAGAATCTTTAGAGGCTTTTGTGAAGAGTATAAGATATAATTTTACAATTCTACCCCGGCATACCCACAAGCAAATGGCCAAGCAGAAGCATCAAACAAAGTGGTCTTGGATGGATTGAAGAAAAGATTAGAGAAAGCAAAGGGCAAGTGGGCTGAGGAGCTTCCCCACGTTTTATGGGCTTACCGTACCACACCTCGGCGGTCTACTGGCGAAACACCCTTTTCCTTGGCCTATGGCATGGAAGCAGTAATCCCACTGGAAGTTGGCCTCCCCATAATTCGAAGTGAAAATTTTGATCCAAACTTAAATGGAGAAGCCATAGCATTGGAGCTCGATCTTGCGGAAGAAAGAAGAGAAAGAGCACTGGTTCACATTGCCTCGGACTAGCAAGAGTTGTCCAGAAAGTATAACAAAACAGTACATCCAAGACAATTCAAAATCGGAGATTGGGTACTGCGCAAAGTGATGGGAAATACCTTGGTACCCGGAGATGGCAAATTAGGGCCCAATTGGGAAGGACCTTACAAAGTGGTTGGGTTAGCCGAAAAAGGGGCATGCCAATTGGAAGACAAGGACGACAAAGCTATTCCCAGGCCATGGAACACTGCCAATCTCAAACTATTTAATTGTTAGCTTTTCAGTACTTGTAATTTTTCTTTTTCTCAATAAAACAAGTAGTTTTCTTTTCAGTATAATTATTTTATTCTGTAAAAGTTATTTTAGTAAGCCAGGAGCAACAAAAACAAAGTTGGCCGGAATAACCAACTTTATCCCTTCCTAAGCCCAGGATAAGGATCCAGGCTGCAGCACGTTTGGTCGGAATAACCAAACACTTTACTCTAGTTTGGCAGGATAAACCAATCTAGGGGTTGGCTGGAAAAACCAACACCTCTCCTAAGCCTAGGATAAGGATCCAGGCTGCAGGAAGTTTGGTCGCAATAACCAAACACTCTACTCTAGGTTGGCAGGAATAACCAACTTAGAGGTTGGCTGGAAAAACCAACACCCCTCCTAAGCCCATGATAAGGATCCAGACTGCAGGAAGTTTGGTCGCAATAACCAAACACTCTACTCTAGGTTGGCAGAAATAACCAACTTAGAGGTTGGCTGGAAAAACCAACACCCCTCCTAAGCCCAGGATAAGGATCCAGGCTGTAGGAAGTTTGGCAGGAAAAACCAAACACTTTACTCTAGGTTGGCAGGAAAAAAAAACTTAGAGGTTGGCTGGAAAAACCAACACCCCTCCTAAGCCCAGGATAAGGATCCAGGCTGTAGGAAGTTTGGTAGGAAAAACCAAACACTTAGTACTCTTCAACCGAGATAAGGACTCAGGTTGAAGAGTGGTTGGCTGGAAAAACCAACACTTAGTACTCTTTTACCGAGATAAGGACTCAGGCTGAAGAGTGGTTGGCTGGAAAAAGGTTGGCAGGTATGGCTAGTCAAATTGCAAAGTTAAGACCGGGATAAAGTATCTCGGTCAGTGAATGTTATACTTTACTCAAATTACAGTTAGAAAGTAAGTATACGCATTATTCAGATTACAGTTAGAAAGTAAGTATACGCATCATTCAGATTACAGTTGGAAAGGTAAAGCAAGCATAGATTAAACCGGGATAAGAGTTAAAACAAAAGAGGCATTCATTCAAAGTTCAAAAGTATGTTACTTCAACCCGGTTACAATTGTCCAAAAGCAGAAAGAAGAAAATACAGAAATCAAGCAAAAAGGTCATCTATTTCTGCGTCAAGTTTAACTCGGAGCCCGGTCTCATCTGGTAGCCCGGTCTCATCTGGTAGTTCGGTCGTCAGATCTTCAACCGGTGGCTCCAACTGAACTAATTGAACAGTAGGGTCATTAACAACCGGGGTATTGTTTGGCTCGGTCTCTTATTCGTCATCCTCAGCCTGAAGAAATTATTGCTGAATGGCAGTAGCATACTCCGACATCGAACCCGGGATAAAATACGGAGGAGGGTTGAAGACCTCGGTCTCTGACCCATGACCGAGCTGTTCCACGGCTGCCTTCCATCCGCATTTAAAGAATAAGTCTTTTGCCGCCTCACACTGCTTAATATACAAGGCCTCACCTTCTTTGAAACCGAGGTCCTCCGTATCCTTGGCCTTTTTTTCCCACTCCTTTATCTCGGCATTCTTCTTCCCTTCAAGCTTTGCAAGCTCGCGCAGATACTTGTCTTTTACCACGGCCGCGGCCTTTTTCTTCTCTACCTCAGTCGAGCTGACAAGCCCAGTCAGACGAGCCATCTCGGTCTGTAGCTCAGTTGTTTTGGCATCAACCTCCGCCATGGCCTGCCTTGTGGCTTTTCACAGTTCTAACACTCATTTGTGAGCGATATGGTTTTTCTATATGGCCTGCAAGAGGATGGTAAGAAATTTTAAAGTAAAACCGAGCAGAAAGTTGTAAAGATTAAAAAGATGAGCAAAGGGGCAACTTACCAGCACCATGGACTTTGTGGAAGAACGGATTGCTTTCAGCTCGGTTAGGTGGTCGTGGTGTGACATGTCGGCTGGAAGGCATACGTCTTTGGCAAGATTGAATGCCATTAAGTGGTCTTTTTCAGCGACCACTGAATCAGTATCCTTGATAGCTTGGCTTTGGAAAGTGATCTTTGGAGCCCACTTGGAGGAGCTAGCCTGGTCTGAACGCTCCGGTTGTGGGTTCGGTGGAGAGCGTAATGGAGTGGTTTGAGGGACCACGGTTTCATCTTCATCAACGAGGCGCTGCTTGGTTGGGGTAGTCCGGGCACGCTTATTTGGGCGAGATGTTGAGGGTTGGCGAGATGGAAGGGCCACAACGGTCTCCTGAGTTTGACCGGTTGGTGGTACCTCGGTTTGGTTGGTTTCGGTCAGAAGGGCTCGCATGGCTCTTTTCTTGGCCATTTCTTGTTCGGCGGTTAGTGGGATAAGATTGATTTGGGGCAAGGATGAGTCCAGTTCAGGCGAGGCTTCCAACAAGAAGTCAGTTACCTTGGACTTTCGCCTGCCGTTGTATCTATACGTCGGTTCAAAATTCAATAGCTCGGCCCAGCCTCTGGTAGGATATCGTAGCGCGGCACGAAGAGTGGCTAAGTTGGGATAGTTGTACTGTGACTTGAGAAAGTTCAAATATGCATAAAAGAATAGAGACAATGGTTAGTCCGGTTCAGAATGTTAAGACCGAGGTAAAAGAAAAACGTGGAATTCAGCCGAGGTAATCCTACCGGCTACACCCTTGTTCCAATTTATTCTATGGCCTGGGATCTAGGCTTGGTGGTCCTCAAAATTCCCAGAAACCCAGAAGAAATCATCATCATTGACGCCTTTATCCAGAGTATTTTTTATTATTTTTTCACGCCGGCATCTTATTCTTAAGTAATAGACCCAACCATCTTCGCCCGATCCTATGGAGTATTGGTGGAAGAGCTCGGCTAGACCGAGATTAAGGCTAGCCTGGCGGTTTAGCTCGGTTATGCCGTTTATTATACGGTAAGAATTGGTGGAAAGTTGGGTAGGGCAGAGCTTGGTTTGCCTAAGGAATTCACAAAGGAGGGGCTGTACAGGGAATCGCAGACCGCACTCTACGATGGAAATAACATTAAAAGGGACAAAGCCTTGTTTTCCCCAAGGAACGGTTTCTGGTTCGGCCAGTGAGAGGTGGACATCATCTGGAATTTGGTAGTCCTTACGAAATTTAGCTATGGCCCCTGGTGAGTTTACTAAAAATCTATACTTCCCCATTTGTGGTTTAAGTTATGTACAAGTTAAACTGGAGTGTTAGCTCGGTCGAAGAATGGTGCTGAGTAGCTCGGTTGAGTGCTCAAAGGAGTGCCTGGGCAACCTAAGTCTGCAAGGTGAAAAACAAAGTTGTGTTAAGCACAGATCGTTGGACCGTGCTAAAAGAAACAAAGGTAAGATAAATGAAGTCCTAGCTCGGCTATGTGTACGGATCTTAGCCCGGTTTGAGCAAGGGGATTTTTTAGCCCAGTTGAGCCTCTAGGGGCAGCATTCTTAGTTCGGTCTGAACTAAGAGGGCTGGCTTAGCCCCTGATTGTAGCTCGGCCGTGGTTAAGGCTTTCAAGCGTGCTATTGCGCGGATTTAGTAAGGTTCGATAGCTCGGCTAATTGAAACAAAAGATGGTTTGACCTGATGAAACTACTAGTTTAGCGTGAAGTGCTAGTCCGGTTGGTAGTCTGGCTAGACTGACATCAACTACAAACAACTCCCTAGTTTGGTTACATGGTGATTTTGGATCAAATGCAGTATTTTACAGATTGTTTCGTGAATACAAATGATTCTTACAAGGTTTCTTCCAACAAACACAAGGTAGAGCAAAAAATTGGGAAACATGTGTTTTGCAAAAACGCCAACAATATGCTGTGGATTAAACAAATGCGAAAACAAGGAAAATAACCAAAGGAGAACAAATCTGTGTAGCTTACCAAGTCGTGAGGAAGGAGCTGGAAGAAGGAAATGGCACTAGGAGACACGCGCTTTGCAGTTGCAAGGTTGAGAAACAATGGAGGCTCAGAAACAACAGAGAAAGAAGGAGATGAATAGTAATGAGGATGATTAAAAAATGCTAGGGTTTGTTTTGTAAAAGGAAGGACAAAAGAACGGGACTGTTCAAATTTTGCGAGATACGAAGACGGCGTGACAGCTGCCTTGGGCCAATCAGAGCATGCCACGTGTCATTGGAATGAGAAGCGATTCAGTTGCTGTGATTGAAGAGACGTTTTGACCGGACGGACAGAGTCTAAGGGTTTTAGCACGATTGAAAGGCTAAAGCTTTTAGCTCGGCTGGATATAGGTAATCCCTATCATGCTGCGCATATGGAATTAAGGGGCAATTGAGAGGGTAATTTATACCTAAATTGGGCCAAGCTGGGTAAATGGGCCGTTCTTTGGGCCACAGTAAGAAGGGCTGGATGAAAGGGGCTTGTAGTTAGCCTGGTCCCAGTAAGCCCTATTGTTATCCCGGTCCCAGAGAGCCCTCTTGTTATCCCGGTCCGAAAGAGCCTTGAAGTTAGGCCGGTCTAAGGAAGCTTTGCAGTCAGCACCGGTCACCATACTCAAAGTTAGCCCGGTCATAGCGTAGTATGGTTAGCTCGGTGACCATACTCAAAGTTAGCCCGGTCATGGCGTAGTGTGGTTAGCTCGGTCAGAACCTTGCTCTTTTCTAGCTCGGTCTAAGCATACCACGGTTTGTACAAGAGGAACTGAGGTAAGGGCAGTAAAAGGAAGAACCAAACTAGGTATAGTTCGGTCTACTTGGTCTACTCTGCTGCTCAGCATAGCCAGGCTTACCTCGGTCATATTGACATCCAACCATGGTAAAACCATCTCACTTGGCTTAAGCAGTTAGGGGGGTGTTGAAGGATAAGCATTATCTTTCGGGAGTATGACTCCTAGGAGGACTCTACATGGAGGAGTAAAAGTCCTACTAGGATTGTGCCACGCGGAACCTATAAAAACTCACAACATCACCTATGGAGAGGTAACACAACTTTGATTTCCGAATACACAGAGTTTTTGTCTATTTGTCTATTTTGCTGACTTATGCATCGGAGAGGAATCCGGCACACACCCGCCGGCTAGCTCACGTTTATGTTTTTAGGGAGTAAAGCGACGTTGTACGGAGGAGCGCAATCTTGATCAATAGGATTATACGAGGACAATGTTTCGTGCTCGTACACCATCTATACATACTCCTTACTAATCTAAACCCTAATCGTATTTTTCTTCATTACCATCCTAAACCCACATATTCATTTTCAATGAAAAACATTTGAAACCATCTAATTAGTTAATATTTTGTTCGGTGGTTTCAAATGTATTTGGTGTTCCAAATCAGTTAACGTTGCAAACAATCTTATTACAAATTTCAAGTTTTTACATTTGTGGTCGTTTTCATCATTCATTGATACATATAGAGCAATGAAAGAGGATGATAACAACTTTGATGAGGTTAACGTTGCATTTAACGATTTTGGGTTGTTTTTGGCTCGGTATTGATTTGCCAACTGTTAAGATTCTATTTAGTAATATAATGTTGAACATAAAGATTTTATTCGGTACTCGAATACTGAACGGTTTCATTTTGTACCCTATTTTTCTTTTTTCTTTTTTGAGGATTTTTCCTTATAGAACCCCATGTATCGAGGGTTTTACACCAAAAATAAACGAAAAAAAAATATATATATGATGGAGAGTTAGAGATTGCTTGAGAGAATAAGAAAAAAAACTGTCGAAGAGATTTCCAATGAGATTTTTGACTGAGATACCGTCGTTTATGGTGACAAGGAAAAATGGGCTATCGTTTATGAGAGGAGAAGAGACGGAAAATCAATTTGTCTCTCAATCGTTTGTTGTTCTCAATCGTCTCTCAATCATTCATTGTTACTAAGAGAAGAAGAAAAGATGGTATGTAAAATTAGGTGAGTGTACACTTGGGTGTGATATGGGTAAAATTGGTATTAAGTGTAGTATTTTAAGAAAATCTTATTAAAATTTAAGATTTAAGGTAGGGATTTAAAGAAATGGGGGCTCAAAAAAATTAGATAAGTATTAATAGCAACCCCCTTATTCAATTTTGATATTGTACAGTTGAGTTTGAGTAACTCTAAATACACTTCTTAAAATTCTCTTTACACCCCCAAGCATATATTTTAACTCTAGGGATTTTTGGTCAAAACCCCCTTTTGGGCCTTTTTATTAGAATAAAGGATAATCTAATTAATTTTCTTTTAAAAAGTCCCTGAGTAAGAAATGCCTACCTCAATAAGGACATTTTATAATTTTTATTTTTTTTAATGACAATATTGCCCTTATATATATATATATATAGTATCATACGTTTGAAAATTTGAAATCACAGCTAAAGATCTCGCAGCCGATGAAGAGGATGAAGCCGATCTGCAAATCGATCATACTTCACAAAATCGATGAAGACGACCTCCAGATCTGAAGATCTCGCAGCCGAATATCTCTCAATTGTTCAACAATAGACGATCTCGCAGCCGAACAACTGTCATTTGGTGGCCGATGATCAACGCTCTCAAATTAAACGAGAGTTTCATTCAATTTTGTGATTGTTGATCGAGTACAGGTTTTTCTTCTCAATTACTCGAGTTGTACAGATCTGTTAATTAATTTTTTTTTGTTTTTGTTTTTGTTCGTTTTTTTTGGTTTGATTTATTTTTATTTTGATCGAGTTCGTTTGTTTTTGTTGATTTGTTAATCTAACAATAGACAGAATTTTGTTTTTGACAAAAGACACAGAGTAAAATTGACTTGTTAATCTAACAATAGACAGCAATAGAACCAGAGTAAAATTTTACTCTGGTTCTGTTGCTCTGTTTACAATTAGAGTAAAATTTTGATTATTGAGAAGATAGGGGAGATATGTTCTTTTAGCTTATGCATTTTAGTTATCAATTTTTAACTAGCAAAAAAGTTGCACCAAACAAGTTAATTGTCTGCAAAAATTTTAGTTGTTTTTCAGAGTAAAATTTTACTCTTATGCAGAGTAAAATTTTACTTTTAGATTCCTTTTGTAACATTTTACTCCTATATCAGAGTAAAATTTTACTTTGGTGCAGAGTAAAGTTTTACTTTTAGATTCATGTTTCAATTCAAACTAAACCAAAATTGTAGTGACAGTAAAATTTTACTCTTATGCAGAGTAAAATTTTACTTTTAGATTCCTTTTGTAACATTTTACTCCTATATCAGAGTAAAATTTTACTTTGGTGCAGAGTAAAGTTTTACTTTTAGATTCATGTTTCAATTCAAACTAAACCAAAATTGTAGTGACAGTAAAATTTTACTTTGATATTGATAGTAAAATTTTACTTTGATAGTGACAGTAAAATTTTACTGTTAATTGTTTGCAGATTTGTAAAATGGTTCCACCTCTTATGTTGTTATGCAAGTATGGTGATCGTACCATTGTGTTCAAGGTTGTGTCAAACTGCACGTTGAAGGATTTAACTGATTTCTTAAGTTGTAAATTGAAGAAGTTTGACAATAGTGGTTGCATACTATTATCGTACTGTTTGCCTGGACATTCGCAATGCATGATTGATGATGATTCTGATTTTCAGAATATGTTGTCGCTTGTTTATCCCCTTGGTGTTGACCGGGTTGATGTGACTATTACTGAAATGGGCATTTCAAATGAAAAACATGGAGTTGGAGAATCAGGGGACGCTACTGGATCCAACATTACTGATGATGAAATGGATTTACTCCCTATGTTTTGTCAACATGAAGAAAGGACTTTGTTGTCTAGTGGATGGGTGAATGGAATTACTCATGTAGGTCAAAGATTTATTGGAGGTGCAAAGGATTTCCGGACTGCATTATGTAAATATGCTATTGAGATAGGATTTGAGTTTGTGTATGTGAAGAATGAGAAGTGTCGGGTCACTGCTGTGTGTTCAATGCGGGAATCGAAAGCTTGTTTATGGCGAGTACATGCATCTCTAGAAAGTGCTAATAATTTTTTCTACATTAGGACTCTACATGATGAGCATACTTGTGGAGCTGCAGTTCGTACTTCTAAAAACTCAAGGATGAGTTCAAATTTGGTTGCAAGTTTGATTGTTAATGAAGTTCGTGGGAATCCCCAAACTCGTCCAATTGATGTTGTGCGTCAATTTACAGATCAATACGGGCTCACCATTACGTACAATCACGCTTGGTTGGGAGTTGAGAAAGCTAGGACTACTAGTTTTGGAGATTTCTCTATGTCCTATGATGAGATTCGATGGTATATGGATATTGTGATGAGCACAAATCCTGGTAGCTATTTGCGTCTTGACTATAACCATCAAAGTGGACGGTTCAAGAGGTTTTTTGTTGCATTTAATGCTTCCATTCAAGGGTTTAGGCATTGTCGTCCTCTATTGTTTATCGATGGAACTTTTTTGAAGGGGAAATATAAGGGCACCTTGTTAACAGCTACAGCGAAGGATGGGGATCAAGGTAGATATTACTATAGTTTATTCAAAAGTAACAAGTTACTTATTCTGAGCTCAGATTTGTCCTTTTTGTTTAATATACTTACTAATTGTAAAATGTTATTTTTCAGGTTTTTTCCCTCTTGCAATGGCAATTGTCGATACGGAGACTATAGACAGTTGGGAATGGTTTTTTATGCATTTGTCGAATATATTGTTGGATGAAAGACCAATTACCTTCATATCTGATCGGAACGCTGGACTTTTGGAGGCTTTACCCAAGGTTTTACCTACTGCTTACCACTATTTTTGTCTCCAACACTTGAAGGCCAATTTGAGGGATAGGTTCTCTGGTCCAAGTTTCAGCAATACTTTCAGGAGTAGAATAGTTTTTTTGTTTTCTTCGTGTGCTTACGCTCCGACAGTGGGATGTTTTAATCAGTGCTTGAAAGAATTACAAGATGAGGGAAAAGGGATCGTTTGTGGGTTTCTATCCAATTTGCCCTATGACAAGTGGACTAATGCATATTTTAAAGGACAAAAATACGGTGAAATGCACTCAAATGTGGCAGAGTCTTTCAATTCATGGATCCGTCAAGCTCGCCATTTGCCCACTACAAAGATGATTGATTCAATTAGGTTGAAGATCATGGATTTGATGTCGAGAAGGAGAGAACAAGCTAAGAAATGGAATACTTTTCTTTGTCCGGAGATGGATTCAACATTAGTAAATGCTCTTAAAAGTGGAAGAACTTGGTTGGTTAGTCGTTCAAGTGATCATGTTTTTGAGGTTCAATCCCGGCCATCGGTTAGCGTTGACCTCTTGAATAGAACTTGCTCATGTTACCAATGGCAATTGAATGGATTTCTTTGTGCTCACGCGGCGACTGCTATCCAAAAGAGCGGAGGTGATTTGTATGCACATGTGGAACCATTTTATTACACTAGCAAGTTCAAAGATTGCTATGCTGAGTCCGTTTATCCAATACCCACTGTTGAGAAACCTCTTGTAGCTATGGATGATGTTGTTGTCCTTCCTCCAATTTGTAAGAAGCCACCTGGTAGGCCAAGGAAGAATAGGATCCCATCTAGGGGTGAGAAGATAAGACGAGTACAGTGCGGTAGATGCGAGAAGTACGGTCATAATAGGAAGACTTGCAAGGAGGCATTGCCGTGAAAGACATTATTGATTTTGTAATAGAAGTATGAAAATAATGCAGTTCTTCTGCAATAAGTAGTCCATAGCAATAATAGTATAGTCTTTTAGAGTAGATTTGTAAGGAAACATTGCAATAAAATACATTTTTACTACGTCCTTGAATGGTTGTCTGTTCTAGTTTCTGATATGTTTTGTGGTTGAATGGTTGTGTATGGGTGTGATGAGCCTGTGGTTTGACAATAAAATTTTACTATGTTCAGAGAAAATGTTACTTTTAGATTAAAATTTTACCTTATTTCAGAGTAAAATTTTACTTTAATGGAGGGTAAAATTTTACTTTAGTGCAGAGTAACATTTTACTTTTAGATTTAGAGTCCAAATTCAACTCGGCCCTCAGAGTAAAATTTTACTTTCATACAGAGTAAAATTTTACTTTTGTTCAGAGTAAAATTTTACTTTTATACAGAGTAAAATTTTACTTATTCAGGCTGTAACATTTTATTCTTATTTCAGAGTTAAATTTTACTTTTATGCAGAGTAAAATTTTACTTTCATGCAGAGTAAAATTTCACTTTTAGATTTAGAGTGCAACAATTTACTCATCTTTCAGAATATAAAGTAAAATTTTACTTCAGTTCAGAGTAAAATTTTACTTTCAAGCAGAGTAAAATTTTACTTTTAGATTTAGAGTGCAACAATTTACTCATCTTTCAGAATATAAAGTAAAATTTTACTTCAGTTCAGAGTAAAATTTTACTTTCAAGCAGAGTAAAATTTTACTTTCATGCAGAGTAAAATTTTACTTTTAGATTTAGAGTGCAACAATTTACTCATCTTTCAGAATATAAAGTAAAATTTTACTTCAGTTCAGAGTAAAATTTTTCTTTCATGCAGAGTAAAATTTTACTTTTAGATTTAGAGTGCAACAATTTACTCATCATTCAGAATATAAAGTAAAATTTTACTTCAGTTCAGAGTAAAATTTTACTTCAGTTCAGAAAATATGTTAGTCCCCTTAGAAAAACATTTCCAACCTGCACCAAAGTTTACCACAACACACAAACTCCCCTGATGATCATCATGCAATCTTTGTGCAAAAAAAATCTAACAACACAACTAAATATATCATCAACATTCATTCCCAGTCAAAACAACATTCATAGCAACATTCATTCCAACATTCATAGCAACATTCAGTCAAAAAAAATTTAAGCCTCTATCTAATACTCTCTTAGTATTCTTTCACTTACAATCACTTTTTCACTGTTCTTTCATTTACAAAAACCAAAATTACATATATCATTCACAGTACTTCCCCAAAACTTGTCCACATTGTCATCCTTGAGGTCTTAGCTCTAGCGCATTTTTTTTTTGAGGTTGAACTGTTCCTCAGTCCATGCTTTTGGATAATCATTCAAAAATTGATGCACTATTGACGCTCGGAAATTGTTAATTTCATCCTCTTCCATAGAATTTGCAATAGGCTCATCTCTTATGATTTGGCGCATGATATAACATACAATAATTCCACAATCAACACTGTTAAATAAAAATCAATCGCTTGTTAGATTTACTCAAATTTGAAAACTACCAATTCAAGCATATAATAGTAGCGTGAAATACTTACGATGTTGGGCGTTGTTGTGGACTATCTTTCACCGAAACTAAGTTTGAAAACTTTCTTGTACCTTTCTTCGTTTTGTTGCCCAACTTGCTATCCACATATGTTATCTAACATCATTGCATAATTGTTTGGTCAGGATTAAATTCAAGAATAAAATACAGCAAAAAATTACTGTTAATATGATGCAAAGCACTTACAATCTTCTTTGCATCCTTAAGGTAATCATCTTCTCTGTTGTCTCTTGGCCTTAAAGAATTGTAATGTCTCCACTCATCAAGTTCAGTGTCAAATAGAAGGAGTGTCCAGTGGTAGGGTTTTTCTTCCTTTTTGTTCCCATTGGAATTCATGCAAAAATGAAGGTATCTATATCCACTCAAATCTTGTGCAAGGACTTCATCAATTAGATGATTTCTCAGCTCCCCATAACCCCATTTCACTAAAGACTGCATTTAATCGTATAAGAGACACTGATATGTTACACTAAACCACAGTAAAAATTTATCAATTCAAACTAAATACAAATTGATGGCTTACCCAGCAAAGGCTAGAGAAAAAGAATGATTTATTCTTTTCTGGCTTCTTGACTTGTTGCTCAATCTCAAGCATTTCTATGAAGCTGTCAATCACCTACAAAACAAAAATCAATTAAATATATATTAATAAAGTGAACTATTTTTAGTTATTGAAGTGAACACTAGTCATTGAAACTTGTATTGCCACTTACATTATTTGCAGTATCACCATCTCTCAGAATTGCATCCACATCATGCAATGTAACATATACTCCATGTCTTGTGCCGGACCATATGATTGCACTAGTCATAAGGTAAAAAAAATGTTGATTAACATGCTGCAGTTGGATAATAGTAAAAATCTGTTGTTTGATAAAATTAACATGGTCTTACTCTGTGGTTTCCAAATTGTAAATCTTGTTCAGTAGATACTTGTCATCCTCATCAAGCAATTTGCATATTGCAGCCTTATCTGGAAACAAAACCCTTTCAACTGGCTTTGCTTGGCTTAGAGGCAAGTTTTCAACACAAATGACTTCTTTTGACATCACTTCAATTCCTTGTTTTCTGGTTTTTTTTTTTCTTTGCTTCTCTTGGCTCACATTCAAAATCAGACATTTCTTTCTTCTTCCTCGACTTGATTTTGATTTTCCTCACCATGGATGTTTGCAATGGCTCTACGACTATGGGTATTTCTTCCAATGTACTTTGAATCCCAATGTTTTCCTCTTGTTCTACTCCTTTAGCATGTGGCATTTCTTTGGAAGATAAACCTTGGGTAGCCGCATGAACTGCATTTTCTTCAATCTGTTCAACCAACTGTTTATTTTCAGATTCAAGTACTTCAATCTCCTTTCTCATTTTCTCCATTTCTTTCTCTGTGTTGCTCATCTTTTCCATCGTTTCTTTTGTTTTTGCCTTTTGCTCCTCTTTCATTTTTTGCATTGTTTCCCTCAGTTTCTTCAGTTCTTCAACCAACGCCAGATTCTCACTTTTCAGCCTCTTGTTTTCCTTTTGAAGATCAATGAAGTTCTTCAAAGGTTGATCATCTCCTAAAATTTCAGCTACATCATCTTCATCTTCTTTAGTCTCCAACTTTTCCTCCATGTCCAATGCATCTTCTTCAGTCTCCAACTTTTCCTCTATGTCCAATGCATCTTCTTCAGTCTCCAACTTTTCCTGTGTGTCCAATGAATCTTCTTCAGTCTCCAAATTTTCCTCTATGTCCAAAGCATCTTCTTCATCATCATTGCAAATGAGTTCCATTTCTTCTTTGGAAACGGGCTTCAGTTCATTGTGATTTACCTGCAATTGAAAAATAGAAAAAGAAAAGAAGCCAGCAATTAAGCAAACTTTAACCACTAGAGTAAAATTTTACTCTGATTTAAAGTAAAAGTTTACTCTGATTTGAAGTAAACTTTTACTGCGTTCAAGAGTAAGTAAAATTTTACTCTGACTGTAAGTAAAATTTTATCTGATTTAAAGTAAACTTTTACTTTGTACAAGAGCAAGTAAAATTTTACTCTGATTTGAAGTAAACTTTGACTGCGTTCAAGAGTAAGTAAAATTTTACTCTGACTGTAAGTAAAATTTTACTCTGATTTAAAGTAAACTTTTACTCTGTACAAGAGCAAGTAAAATTTTACTCTGACTCAGAGTAAAATTTTACTCTGATTTAAAGTAAAAGTTTACTCTGATTTGAAGTAAACTTTTACTCTGTTCAAGAGTAAGTAAAATTTTACTCTCATTTAAAGTAAACTTTTACTCTGATTTGAAGTAAACTTTTACTCTGTTCAAGAGTAAGTAAAATTTTACTCTGACTGTAAGTAAAATTTTACTCTCATTTAAAGTAAACTTTTACTCTGATTTAAAGTAAACTTTTACTTTGTTGAAGAGTAAGTAAAATTTTACTCTGACTGTAAGTAAAATTTTACTCTGATTTAAAGTAAACTTTTACTCTGTTCAAGACTAAGTAAAATTTTACTCTGAATGTAAGAAAAAGTTTACTCTGATTTAAAGTAGAAGTTTACTCTGATTTCAAGTAAACTTTTACTCTTCGGGCTGAGTTTGGAAAGATGATACCTCTTCGGGCTTTAGTGTTTGCAATGACCTCTTCATTAGTTTTTTCCTCAATGTTGATAAGTCCCATCGCAGGAGCCTTGGACACAAATTTTTTCCTTCAGGTTGAATGAGGGTAGTATGCTCGCATAACCAGTACTATAAAATAAAAAATCGAAATTAGTTAAATTCTCTAAAGATAGATTGCATAATATTTCAAGTAGTTCAATTTACTTACCAACAGAAGAAGTACACATCCAGTGACATTTTCAGGACTTCCTAATGAAGAATGGATTGAAGTAGTCAACGTGGATGCAACTGCAGTCGACCATGCATACGAATTCATCATTTCCAAATCTTCTACAAGGGCAACAAAGGCCCATCCAACTGTTAGACCAGTTGTTGGTAATAGCAAAGTCGCCACAACAAATAGACACATTATGCGTGCAACATCCTCAATATCAACTCTCGTTGTGCCTTCCAACGCATCACCTAACGCCTCTCGCAAACTCTTTACAGATATTCTTGACAAATTACGAAACCTTCTCTGCACAAAAGCTGATTCTTGTTTTTTCCCATATGACACATCTACTTTTTTCGTTCCCGATTTTATCCCAAAAATCAAGGTAACGTCACTATCCCGTATGTCACATATCTTCCCCGCAAGCTTAAATCCCTTTGCATGAAAGTCATAACATTTGATCACATCCATCACATTATCGTCAACTTTCTTGAAGTTCTTTAACTCCACATCATCTTTCTTCCAAAAACATTTAAACAACATTCCAAAAGGTGTTCTCTCAAGGGTAGTAATGTGTCTTTTAGTGAACCTTGTGTCTCGCATTACGTTTATCAATGAAACAATATTTGACCTATATTGTTTCATATAATTCTCCCTCTCCCGTACTCCATGCATAATATTCAACTTTGAAGGACTTTCTTTACTACTTTTGCTCCCTTTTTTAGGGACTTTCTTCTTTTGTAAAACAGTTGGTGGAACTTCAAAATCATCATCATCATCATCATTACCACATTTGCTTCTTGTAACAACCATTTTCAAACACAAAAAAGTTCCCCTATATCAACAGTATAAAATTTTACTTTAAACAACGTCACAAAACAAATAAGCACTAAACAAAATGCACAAGTATTGTCATGAGACAGTAAAATTTTACTCTGTTTGGCAAAAGTAAAATTTTACTCAAATTTTACTCTGATTGGACGTAAAATTTTACTCTGATTGGAAGTAAAATTTTACTCTGAAAAATTCATGAAGCAAGTATATTTGAAAGCATTGAAATGGCAGGACAAAAACACTACAGAAATCAAAGCGTAATGAGCAAAGGCTAGAGTAAAAGTAAAATTTTACTATGTAATAAGTAAAATTTTACTCTCATTATAAGTAAAATTTTAGTCTGATTGGAAGTAAAATTTTACTTTGAGAAATTCATGAAGCAAGTGACTTTGCAAGCATTGAAATGGCAGGACGAAAACACTACAGAAATCAAAGCGTAATGAGCAAAGGCTAGAGTTAAAGTAAAATTATACTCTGATTGGAAGTAAAATTTTACTCTGATTGGAAGTAAAATTTTAATCTGTTTAGAAGTAAAATTTTACTCTGAAAAATTCATGAAGCAAGTGAATTTGAAAGCATTGAAATGACAGGACCAAAACACTACAGAAATTAAAGTGTAGTGAGAAAAAGGCTAGAGTTAAAGTAAAAGTTTACTCTCTAATAACTAAAATTTTACTCTCATTATAAGTAAAACTTTACTCTGGTTTTGGAAGTAAAATTTTACTCTGGTTTTGGAAGTAAAATTTTACTCTGATTGGAAGTAAAATTTTACTCTGAAAAATTCATGAAGCAAGTGTATTTTAACATTTTACTCTGAAAAATTCATGAAGCAAATTGAAATGGCAGGACAAAAACACTACAGAAATTAAAACGTACTGAACAAAAGGCTATAGTTAAAGTCAAATTTTACTCTGTAAGAAGTAGAACTCTCATTTCAGAGTAAAATTTTACTCTAGTTGGATGTAAAATTTTACTCTGAAAAATTTTACTCTAGTTGGAAGTAAAATTTTACTCTAGTTGGAAGTGAATTTCAAAGCATTCCGAAAATACCTAAATTAGTTTTCAAACCAATTTTTAAATCACCTGTAAAATGTGTGTCCAAGAGAGAGAGTAAAGCGTTGCTAGGGTTTCAATCCACGAAACTGTAACGAAGTAGCTCCACAAAGCGAGAGTAATAAGACTCAGAGAAGGGTTTAAGAGAGAGAGTAAAGCCTAATGCCGAGTTCGTTGCTAGGGTTTCAATCGAAGAAACTGTAACAAAGTAGCTACATAGAGCGAGAGTAATAAGAGAGAGAAGGGTTTCAATCGAAGAAACTATAACGAACTAGCTATAGACAGCGAGAGTAATGAGACAGATAAGGGTTTCAATCGTTCATAGGGTTTCGAACGATCATATTCAGAAGAGAGAAGGGTTTTGAATCGATGACACAGAGGAACGGGAGAGAAACGGTGTAATTATTTCGTATTTGCACCCTTATATGGATGGGCATTTCAGTCAAATCACGATATTTTTTTAATCGAGGGACTTTTGGGGCAATTGTTTTCATCCGTGGGCTTTACACCTAATGGGCCTCATGGAAGGGGGTTTTGACCTAAAATCCCTTAACTCTAATAGTTGGTGGAAAAATTATTGTGTAAATCGACGAGGAGAGATATTTATTGGGTTTAAATTGAAGATCTCATATTTTTGTCATGCCCATGTTATATGATTCATAAAGTTAATTGATTATGGGCAGTTTTGGCAATATGGTAAAAAATCAGTTTTTGGTTTTTTAATTTTTTTAGTCAAAAATCTAAAAAAGTCACAAAAAGCCAAAAAAATAAAAAAAAATTAATTTTTAACTAATTTCCCAACATACCCTATCACAATTGGTTTTTGGCCTTCACAATTCGAATCATTGTTTTTTTTGCATATATAGATATACTTTTCCATGATTTCTTTTACTCATAAATTTTAGAGGAAATTTTAAGTAGTGTTTGATAGAGTTTTCTAAATATAATTTGATAATAGAGTTATATTTTGAGTTTGCGAATTTTGAAAGTATGATTTGGGTGTGAAAAATTGTTTGGTTATGAGTTTTGAAAAAAGTTTGAAATAAATGATGTGACATATAATATTTAATTCAAAAACTTATAATTCATAACCAAACACATAACCCAAAATCCTATTCAAAGCTCATAAAATTTTTAAAAAAATTATAGAAATATTTTTTATTTAAAATATAAAAATAACAGGTGCCAAAAAAAAAAAGAGCACTGTCCTAGTCAACCAGCCTGACGTCCGAGAGGACGACCGGATTAGTCAAATTTTTCCGCCTGGAAAGGAGTTTTCAAAAATAAGTGTGAAATTATAATTTGAAAACTCAAAATAAATACCACATTGAAATCAATAGATAAAAATATATTTGAAGAGTTTCTTCAAACACAGCCTTAATTTATTCTTTACAATATGATTTCAAAACAATTCGCTCATCTCATATTTAAAAATAACTAAAAGGAAAATGTTTGGTAGCTCAAATTTTTGTGATTCAAATGGCTCAAATCTGTCAAAATGACGTCGTTTTACACTAATTTACACTCAAAACGACGTCGTTTTTGAATGATTTGAGTCATTTGAGCCACAAAATTTTGAACTACCTAGCATTGTTATAACCAAAATGTCATAGTCCTATCTCGGAACATAAGGGATTAGTAAATATGAACGGTTGCTCACTAATGTTAGTAAGGCATTATAAGTTCTATCATATAATCAGGTCTATAAGCATGCAATCAAATGCTAAACATGAATCATAGGGTGTTTTGAAAAGTTGATAAAGAGTTAATTTTTTACTTTTTATCAAGTTTTTTTGACTTTTTTAAAAAGTGATTTGTGAAGTTCATAAAAAATTATTTTTGGTTTTTTTAGTTAATATTTGTTTATGATGTCATATCATAATAAAAATGACTAAAATACCCCCATCCAAATTAAGAAATTTACCCTCAAGTTGTAAACATGGAGGGTAGCCTTGTAATTTCACAGCCTGCTTTTTACGATCTTCTCAAATGATCCGCTTGCGTTTTTAGCTAGTTATGGGCTGCGTTTTTGAGCTGCAAAACGCAACTTTTTTTTGAGGTTCCAAATCACCACATAAGATATACAAAGGAGGAATAGGTCCAAGTGCCTATTTACAATGTTCAGCGTGATAACTACATGATAACTACACGACTAAAATCCCTATCTAAAAAAGAAAAAATACTACACGATTAAAAAAAGGAGATTTTTTTTAGGGTCTATGTTATTAAGATTTTATATCATAAAGGATATTCAAAATTTTAATAATGTCTAAGGTCCCTCAAATTGATTCAGAAAAAATTTGACTTCACAGAGAAAATTGGTCCAGAGAAATTCTGGGAAGAATTTCTTTGGAAAATTTCTCTGACCTTCTCTACACTTCCCGCTGTAAATTTCTCTGGCCTTCCCTTTTCTCCAGAGAAATTTTTTTCTCTGGCCTTCCTTATACTTCCCACTCTCCAGAAAAATTTTGGAGACAGATATATCCTGGAAAATATGCAGATGAGTACAACAAAAATTTATTGAATTCATTCAGAAAAAATGATAGAAATTTTCCAAACAATTGTAGAAATTCTGAATCAATATCAACAATATAGCATATTCAAACAATGAAATCGAAACGCATTGATAAGAATATAACAAAAAAATTAATAGAAATTATACAACTTAAACGAAAAGTGGCTTCTTTGTTATTAGCTTGCAGACAGTATTAGTATTATACTTATCATGAGCCTCTTTAAGTTCAGAAGTGGCTTCTTTGGTATTAGCTTGCAGACAGTACTAGTATTATACTTGTCAAAAGCCTCTTTAAGTTCAGAAGTGGCTTCTTTGGCTTCTTCAAGAGTTGGCACACCACCAAATATAAGTCTCGGCATTGGCTCACTGGAATTCATGATCGTCTCTCCGACTTCGTTGGCGAACTCCTAGTTGTCGAGCTCCCAACACGGCCTCTGCGACGCAACGTCGATCAGATTGTTTTGAGAAGTTGTCAAGACGTTCCGATTCACTTCTTCGGAAGAAGCAACGATAGATGAGATAGGACGACTGGCTCTGTGAGTGGCTGAGGCAACTTGATGTTCTGCCGAAGATACTCACGAGACGCCGCGAAGACCGCCGTTCACGACAGTGATTCCAGCCACCTTCGCTGCGGCTCTCATGGCTCCCCCTATGATTGCGATTGATCGAAACCCTCGTACAAAAAAATATCTGTAATGATTTTATAATATTTGATAGAGTCAAATTTCTCTGATATATAAGTGTGGGAGTTGAGGGACCTTAGATATTATAAAATAATATTGTAAATCTCTTCCATTACTAAAAATGGGAGAGAAATCTTAGACTAATTTTCCCTTAAAATAAAGAACATATTACCCAAAATATACAAGGCATGGCCATACAAATTTTAGGGACCTAAGCATTACCTGAAAAATGTTTAACCAATAAAGGGTATGTACATAAATATCATGAATAAACAAGTTTTCAAAACACAGTTTAATATATCATTTACAACAAAATTCGGGTAAAGCATGTAACATGGTTTTCTATCGAGTTATATTGCAACATGGACATCACAAATAGGTGGCTCACACATAGTACATGATAACATGAGTGATGTCTGCTTTTGGTCAGCATCAATGGATGGCAGTTACAACAATAAGTTGAGTTGTCAAAAGATTATCATGGATTTTTTTTCATATAGAAAAATATATTCAAAGCATTTCGAATACAATGTTTAATAGAGTATGGTCTCATTTTGAAAATAGATTATTTTAATAACTTTTTAACTTTTTATGAAAAGATATACGTAAAATAGAGAGATTGATATGATAACTTATAATGATTTTTTGACTAAAACTAAGGTCTTGTTTGTCATTTTTTAAAAAAGTTAAAAAGTTAAAAAGTCACTATCCTATTTAAATCACATCATTTTATTTAAGTCACATCATCTCTTTACAACATCACTTCAAATCTAATCTATACCCAATTCATATTTCATAAAAAGTCAAAAAGTATATTTATTTAGATCATCCCAAACCACCCCTAAATGTTGCCAAATGAGGCTTAATTAGTAATAAATTATTGAATTTGAAAACTTAGTGCAAAAGGTATAAAATTACTCACATTAATTGCACAATGTACACTCAGAATATTTATACATAATTCACCCATTAGAAACATAAGATAATGTAAAAGCATGATTTCTACATTCTCCAACTTGACATATGCCCTCACAAATACAAATTACTAGAAATTATTACCCTAAATATGAGATTATGATATTTTACCATATAAATTATAATTATAAACAAATAGCATGCAAAAACTTTCATCATTTTATGAGCTTCGAAGATTAATAAAATCCAAAACAAGGAGTTTAAAAAACATAGGACTTAGCTCAACAATCAAAGTACAAATCGGTTCAATAATTTTATAAAATTCATTTATACAACTTTTGCTCTTAAAATTGTATACAAGATTGTAGATTCCTTATAGAGGATAACTCATAAAATTTTCATAAAATTCCAATATGTGTAACTAGTTGTAAAAATTCAAGAACGACACATTAGAATTTTAAAATTATGCTTTAATAGTCAAGCAAAGTATAACTTAGTCCAAGTTTTTACAAAATTCACTTATAAGCACTTTCCTATTAACATTTTACTCAACATAATAAACTCACAGAGGAATATGATATAATTTTCTCATAAAATTTCAACATGTTTAATTATTTTTAAACATAAATAATAATAAAAAATTTATGATGTTGCCTGAAATTCACACCTAAACACATGCAAGCTTAGATTACACTTTCCCCCGCTATAAGAATCAATCAAGGTTCTCAAAATCAATCCAAAAGCATGGTGGATTGGATAAATGCTTGTATTGTCACATACAAGAATGAAATTACATTAAGACTGTTTTTGGATCATAAATTTTGGTAGGAATTTGAAAAGATAAAAAAAAAGTTAAATGTGAATGAATTATGTTTTACCTAGCTTTTTCCTTTTTCTTTTTAAATCTCTACCAAAATTCGTAATCCAAATACAACCTAAGAATATCTTAAAAATGTTTTGTAAATTTTATGAATTTTCTTTAGGCTTTGTTTGATTAGATATAAATAAATGATAAAATTGAAAATAGTAGAAAGTAAAATAAAAGAAAAGAAAATATATTTTATCATATGAATTTGATTTGGATGAAAATTTTCTAAAAAAAATATGAAATTTAATTATAAGTAACTACTTTTATAATAAATTTAATTTAATTTTTTTGTATTTTCTTATATTTTTTTGCAAGAAACTGGAAGTTTAGGGGTTGTTTGGGATAATATAAATAAGTACACTTTTTGACTTTTTACGAAAAAACGTGAAATATGGGTTGGGTTTGAAGTGATATGGTAGAGAGATGATGTGATTTAAATGAGATGATGTGACTTAAATAAGATAGTGACTTTTTGACTTTTTAGATTTTTTGTATTATATAGTAACCATGTCATTACGAGTTATACAAGAAAATTAACTTTCTTGTAACTTCCACCACTTTCATGCTAAACAAACTTAATTTTTTTTTATTTATTTAATTATATTTTACTTTCTACTATTTTCATCATAACCACCATTTTGAAGTAGGCTATAATCCACTTCTCAGATTATAATCCACTTCCTCTCTTACAAAAAAACTGCTTATAAGCAGTTTTTTATCAAAAAGCTGATTATAATCGTTTTCCCAAAATAGCCCAAACTAGAGGCCTCAAATTTTTACAAAAACCATTTGTTTAGTTCTGATTTTTAGAAAACAGTTTTTAGAAACTTTAATTTTTTTATTTTTAAAATTTTAATGTTTTCAATGATTTTTTTAATATTTTAAACAATTTTTTTAAAATTTTAGACACATCTAACATAAATACACTTAAAAAGTATAATATTTGTGAAAAAATCTTTAAAAAATATACTAAATACAAAAAAATATAAAAATTCAGTACATTTTTCATATTTTTGTATATTTATTAATTTTTTAAAATATTTTTCACAAATATTTTACTATTTAGATACATCTAAGTAAAGTGCATCTAAAAAAGTAAAAAAATTCTTTAAAATTTTAAAAATACGAAAAAAACTCAATTTAAAAAAAATTAAATTCAAAAAATTAAAACCAATTCAATTACTAGTATATTAATTTTAAAACTAAAACCAAAATTAAAGAAAGTACGTAAAAATTACAGTAACCAACATCTCCATAGCCATAATTACTTGTCCATTAATTTTAAAATTGTGATTATTATTTTTGATACGAAAAAATATAAGTATATTTTTGTTTGTACCAAAAACAAGTGACTTCTATATCGGACTCAAAATCAAAAGCATTACCTTCCCATTCCTACAAACACTCCCAACTTTATCTTCTCTGCTTCTCTCATCCATCGTTTCTTTCCTGGATTCGGGTTTCATTTTCATTTTCATTTTCATTTTCAATAATTAAACAATATATATAGATTTATAAATAATTGGAATCATAAATTGTTGGCACAAATCCCAATCTCGCATCATCTTTCTTCCACTCTCTACCTAAACAAAAACAAAACAAAACAAAACCAAACCGAAAAAAAAAACTTTTCTTTCTTGTTGTGTCTAGAACTGTGTGTAAATTTTCTGGTGTGTATGTGAATGTTAGTAAATTGATTTTTCGGAGGATGTCCGGGTTCGGAATATGGAGATGGAAGACCAAGCTCAGAGAAATGACAGTCACATCGTCAACATCTTGGGTATCTTCAGCATCAACGTTGAATCATCATCATCATCACCGGTTGTCTCAGATACCGAATCGATCCTCGAATTGTCTTCTTCACATGGGTTCGTATCAGATTCAGCCGACGAGGACGAGGACGAAGATGTCGGAGTCTCTGATCGGAGGAGTTCAGGCGCGGAGGTACAAATGGGACCACGGCGGCGGCGGCGGTGACGAAACTCGCAGAATCAGGGCCGAAGCCAACTGCCCTCGCTGCTCCAAACACATGGATCTCCTCTTCTCCAATCGCCACCTCCCTCTATCCCCCATTCCCGCCGGCGGCGGCGGCGGTGGTGCGCCGCCTGACTCTGATAGACATGATAATGGTGGTGGTGGAGGAGGGGCGTATCAAGCGGTGAATCTATGCCCTAGTTGTAAAACCGCTTACTACTTTCGGCCGTACAAGATTGCCCCACTTCAGGGTAGCTTTATCGAGATTGGGAGGGTTAAAGGGAAGGACTTACCTGAGAAGAAGACCGGGAGTACTGAAGATTGGCTCAGAGTGTCGTTTTGGGAGACTGTGAAGTCGTACGGTGGTGAGCCGCCGGAGAATTGGCCGCCTCCTCCGCCGGCGGGGAATGGGTTGGCGGTGCACACGCCTCCTGGTCCGCCTTTTGCCCCCGGAGTTAATCTCATTCGTGCTGCAGGTCTGAAGAGAGGTGGAAATGGTAACGGTGGTAGTGGTAATGGTAATGGTAATGGGGGTGGTGATGGTGGTTTAGAGAAGAATGGTTGGGGCGGGTCGAATTTGGGGAAGGATTTGCCGACGCCAAAGGAGATCTGCAAGGGACTCGATGAATTCGTCATTGGCCAGGAACGCTCAAAAAAGGTATCGACTTGATCAGAGTTTTGCTATTGTCAATCATTTGATTCACTATGCTTTCACTTAAAATTCAAGTCTATTGCTAGTGCCATTCTTACATTGAGTAAACGATGCTTTCTGTCTTTTTATATACAAGACAAGAAACGAAGGACCAGTTTTGATTAAAATGAATGAATACATAGCAATAGGGGATGGGAAATCGGTTGAAGACACGCCATTCAGTGTTAAGACGTAGGAGATATTACGTTGTTGCCTGCATCATCTTACACAACTAACACGGGTGGTCCCAATTATTAAAACGTTGCCATACTTGATGATTGGTTGTTTTTGATCAAAATTAATTTGGTAGACCTCAACTCAAATAGAATAGTGGTTTAGACGGGTATTGTAACTCAGGACTGAAAGGTGTTAATTTGAAAGTTAATTTTTAAATTAATTCGACAAAAGAGAGATGCATTGAGAAGTAAAAGTAAATTGTTATTCAAATTGAGGACTTGGGGCATCGACTCTATCCTAGCTTTGCAACTAAGGTTATGGTATCAGTTTAGGGAATTGGTCAGTTAAAGCATTAGTGACCCATTGTAGCTACAAGTCCTAACGGTGTTACCAAGAAGATTCAAGTAGTTTAGAATTAGGTATTTCCCTGTCAAGCATGAAGTGGCTACAAGTGAGTCAAGCATGACTCGTCTAAACTAAGCATAGATTATCTCAATTCTCAATTACATGTACAAGTAACACCATTGTCATGTTTTTGAAATAATATAAATCAAACACATTAAGCATGATTGCAAGAATAAACTTCATTATATAAGGTTTGGTCACAAGTTAGCCTGAGCTACCTTGGTCGACCAACCTCCAATTTTGGTCGACCAAGCCGATCAACAAACATTGCTAAGTCCTCTTGACATGGTCTTCTTGGTCTTGGCCTTGTTGAGAGCCATCTTCATGTTGGTGGTGAAGCTATTCCTTGATTTCTTCCAGGAATCCAGTAGCTTACCAAGACGTCTAGGCTTGCCCATGTACTTCCAATTATAGTGGCTCAGGTCCTTATCTAAGGTTGCACATGGTCATGAAATTGCCAATTTATGGTACGCCTAGTAATAACAGAAGCAATTGTGTTGGCCATCCAATTGGTGAGTGTTGAAGCTGGCTTGAGGGATATAATATTATCACAATTTATTCTTCTTTTATATTGTAGGTGTTTGAAGGATTGAGTTGTCCACTTGTTGTACTAAATAGATTATCAGACAATATTATTGCCCTTCTGTTAGTGTAGGCAAAAAAGACGTCCTGCTTTCTGAGAATATAAAGGTGAAAACTTTATGGTTCAGTGAGAATAAAGAGGAGAAAATATTAGAAGAGTGAAGTCTACACAATCACACTTATCTTCTCAGGCACACATACTGAAGAAAGATGCATCATGGGTCATACAATACATCCAGAATTCTTCAATCCTCTTGTTTTTTAATGTCTTCCCATTATGAGCATCTAGAAAGCATGGATGCCTACTTGGGTGCCATGCCCATGTCTGAATTGTGTTTGACACACATCCAAACTTGTTCAATTAATTTTTTGTGTCTCTTATAAAACCAGACACACTTGGATCATACATGAGAACTGCATGTCTATTATCTAGACACACATCTAGGATATTGACACAAATTTGAAGGAAGAAAAATGGAGGCTAAAGATAAAATTAAAAAGAAGTATGAACTGTTACATGTTAGTTGGACCTTTGATGTAGGACAAAGCGTACTGAAGGCTTCCCTATGACCACATACAGTGGGATTGGGCTTTAATATTAGAGTTTTCAGTTGAGAAGGTAAATTTGATGTTTAGACCAGATCTAGGCTTGAATTTGGGTAAAGTTTAGGCTGGATTTTGTCATGGAACTGAAGTTTAATGTGTACTGGAAGTTTTGGACAGCAAGGAAATTCAAGGACTAAAATCTACAAAAAGTAAATAAGGGTAGGGTTTCAGGTTGAAAGGCTTATGGTTTTAAGGTTGCAGCTAGGGTGATGTAGGGCTGGTTCTGGTTGATAATTATGCAAAGTAGTACAGGGAATTAAAACAAAGATATGAAATGAAGAAAAATACGAAGAAGAGCATATAACCTTGGAACCTCTCTAAGGCTATCTAGAAGTCTCATCTACAAGAAATCAATGGAATCTGATCAGCGATGCCAAAATCCATAACTTATCAAAAAGAAAGATACCAAAAGATGCAGAAAATATTTTATTAATCAAAGAGAAAGATGCACTAGGATTTCTTTTCACTTATTTTCGAACATATAATTGTAGAAAACAAATCATTTCATACTATTTTTATGTAATATATAGACATGTAGATGTTGTTAAAAATGTATTTTTTATTGTTGTTGTTCTGCTTTTCTAATTTTTACTGCTCCCTTGGCACCTTCTTTAATCTAATATTTGCTTAGTTTTAAAAAATGGGTCAATTTTTTTATTTTGATTCTTTAAAAAAAAAATAAAAATTTATAGACATACATGCACACGCATGCGCGCGCACACACACATCAATAAATATATTTATTGTTGTGACCTTGTCCTTGTTTGTTGGAAATTGCCATTTGTCAATGTGTCCATGTTGTGTTGCATTTGTGTCTGTGTTCATATCCGAACTTCTTAGGTGATCATTTTTTTCTGAACCTTTCTAATGGCCTTTCCAGTATCCTAGTTAAGTGTCTATTTATTCTTCTAGAATATAATTTTTGTCAATGTTTGTGAGAGCATTTTAAGATTTATAAAATTAAGTAGTTTTCACTTATTTGGTATATCCAATTTTTCCTTTAGATTAAATAGTTTTTGGCTACATGTTTCTCATCTGGGTTGTTTTTAATGTTGCAGGTACTTTCAGTTGCTGTTTATAACCACTACAAAAGGATATATAATGCCTCCTTGCGGAAAGGGTTAGTTCTTAATTGTCTTCCTGTCTAATCATATCTGGCCCCACTACTGAGATTTATGCTGATAGTGGACAATTTTGTTTATTTCCAGCCATCCTATTATTAGTAACCTTTTTCTACTTTATTTGGTAGCGCTAAGTGTGTTTGAATATTAGGTCAGGAGCAGAGTCAGGAGTATCTGGCACAGAAGATGATGACGATAATGTGGAGTTGGAAAAGAGTAATGTACTGTTGATGGGTCCAACTGGTTCAGGTATGGTTCCTGTGTTGTTGTTTCTGAATTTTCCTCGTGTGTTGCATTGAAAATCAGTGGTGTCTAGGAAAATTTAAATATAACTTTATTACTTCAGACAAGTTGTTAACATCAAACAAGCTGCCCAATTTAGATTGCTCCACTGACACAGTTATTGTGAACCAGGGAAGACATTACTTGCGAAATCCCTTGCTCGTTTTGTGAATGTGCCCTTTGTTATTGCTGATGCAACAACTTTAACCCAGGCAAGTTGATTGCTGATTTTTTTAACACCCTTTGTTATAAAAAGTAAAACTGCACAAAATCATTATTGATTTATTTGTTAGCATTCCATGTTTGTATATTGAATTGTATGGTTGTTGTTGATATTCTGAGTAGGCCAAATTTCCAATAGTGGTGAAGAGAATGTGACTCTTGGTAAGGCTTGCACTCGCCAAACCCCTTGAGCCTATGAAAGCCCACTCAACCACTTGTCCACACCATGCATCCAAAATGAGTCCACGAGCCAATGAATTCCTTTAATTTCTGAGCCCCACTTCTAGGAATCCAAATGGCTAAATTCGATATCCCACGTGGTTAGATGAATGTGAACTAGGGTCGTATCTCAATAGAGTCCCCATTTAGTTTTAGGTTCCAACAAACCACATCCTCAAAAGTGACTCCATTCAAGGCGCAGTCCCTTTGTCACTGGAGAACCTAGGTGGGAATGGTTTAGGCACTCATCTTACCAACCAAAAGGTTGTCCTCTACTTATCACCCATTGGCTCTTATTTTAAACTTAAAATGAGCAACAAATAAATCATAATATAAAGAAAGTGAGTGAATAAAGAAATAAGGCAAGTAAAGCAACATAATTAACTAAAAAACAATGTCCAATTAGTCCACATTAATATGTGTTTTGGGAGAGGAAAGATTGAATTGAGTACACACCTAACTTTTGGTATCATGTACAAAGTGGTGGCGCCAAGACTTGAACTCATAACCTCATAACCTTTGGCATAAAGCAACATAATTAACTATAGAAACTAATATAAATGGATTAGGAAACCCAAAGAAAAGTGCCCAAGACTTATGGCTGGTCAAATGGGGTGTCTATAGGTTTAGCTAATTTTTCACAAAAATATTTTGGTGAGCTTAGTGACTATGTTCTAGTAGGTAATGGTAAAGCTTACTGAATTAAATTCCATTTCAAGTTTGGTTCCTAAGAAAACTCCAATAACCAATGAGCATATCTAGATAAAATCTGGAAGGGCATTACAATTACAATAATAGATAGCATTCATGTACTACTGTGCTTTGTAAAATCTGTCTCTCTTTTCTTTTCTTTTTTTAATAACTTCATACTTGATTTGCCATAGCTGCTGTCTTCGAGTTTGTACCTTTCTCATATCGCTTCCACTCATAGTTAAAGAGGAAAATTCTGCTCTTTTGCAGGCTGGTTATGTTGGAGAAGATGTGGAGTCCATATTATATAAACTGCTTATGGTATGGTTGATGTTTTCCATTTGTATTATGATGAACAGAGAGTCAAAATTGTTATTTATTCTTTGAATGTTGGGAATTGTGTGCAAATGTTATGTTCCTAAATGTCTGCAAAATGTTTTTTTTTTTTCAACTTTGTTGCTCTTATTCTTGGTGGATTGTGTATGCATAGAGTTGTAGCATTTTTCCCCCTATTTTTCATTTACTTTCTGTTCTCTCTTTTTTCTTTTTTGACTTTGTTGCTCTTATTATATCATTTTTTTTCTTCATTTCATCTTTTATTATTTTTGTGGTTCTATTGTAATCTATGCATATAGATACGTTTGAAAATATAATTCTCTATTTTTTTTTTCCCGATAAAAGATCATGTTATTTTTATTTGTTTTTTATAATTAGAGACACTATTGTTAGTTTTGTTGTTTTGTTTGTTTGGTCTTGTGTGTTGTGTCATACTGTGTCTGTATAAGATATGCACTTTTCTCTCACCTTTCCAGTTTTGGAATATATCCATTTGTTCCTTGCATTTTAAAAAATAAATAATAATTTATGTTTACTTTTTATTTATTATATTTAGAATCTCTTGCTGCCTTTTCAGTTTTCTCACTTGCGAGAATTTTCATGAATCATTAGAATATAATTCTGCTCTCAAATTTGGCATGAAGGTTGCTGAGTTTAATGTACAAGCCGCTCAACAAGGGATGGTTTACATTGATGAAGTTGATAAGATAACCAAAAAGGTTCTTCCTTTTTTTCAGCTTATATTTTATTTTCTATTTAATCTGTATGTTTTTCCAGTCCCAAAACTTTCTTTCTGTTGGGTATTTCTGCAGGCTGAGAGCTTAAACATAAGCAGAGATGTTTCTGGAGAGGGTGTCCAGCAGGCATTACTGAAAATGCTGGAAGGAACTGTGAGTGCTTTAGGTGCTGTTTGATAAAACTAAAAACTAAAAATTGAATGTTGATTTTTTGACTTAGGTACAGTACAGACGGATGGAAACAAAAGAAAAGTATAAATAGCAATTTTTGACATGAACTGGTTGACAATGCTTTCTTACAATGTGCTTTTGCATAGTGCTTGACTTGAAAATGCGGTCAGGAATGAAGTTTTTACTTCCGAATGAACTTAGAATTCAGTATTTATTTGAAACCTTTTTTGGATCAAATATTGGGTGATTTATGACAATATAAAATAAAACGTATACTTAATTAGTGCAATGGCATGATATTTTCCTCTCTCTTTTTTTTGTTGATATGTCAATGCTTTAGCCCTGGCTTCTTGAATTATTTGTATGTTCGGGTGATTATCTTAGTATTTATTTGACTGGACAATTCTTCCTGGCCCAAAAAATTGGGTCAATCATGATGCTGCTTAAAATAACATGTATCACATTATATTCTTCAAAACATCTAGTAACAGGGAAAAAGTGCATCAGCATGATATGTTACTTCTGTAATTTCTACTGTTCAATTAATCTTTATTGATATCACGAACCTATAGCCATTGGTTTGTTGAATTAGTTATATATTCACATGGGTTATTTCATTCATCTGTTTCAAATGCATTTTTGGTCCAGATTGTGAATGTTCCTGAAAAGGGGGCAAGGAAGCATCCTCGGGGTGATAGCATTCAGGTATATCATAAACCTAATAATGTCCTTGTCATCCTTTTGTCTTTGCGCGTCTCAGATGTAGTTGTATGCTTATGATGTACAACTATTGCTGCATTGAGAATATAATATAAATAATAAAGTTGTCCCTATCTCTAACAGCTTAATCTTTAAATGAGTTGGCGGTCAACAAGTCAATATTTAATGACAATGATCGTGTTTTTTATTATTATTTTATTTTATGTGGATGTGATCATTTTTATTGCCCTCAAACTATATGGTTTGACATAACAAATTTAATTAAGACCTTTCTTATTGCAACATCAAAAGCTCATATTGTCAAGCGTGTGCATGTATTGTCATGTCTGTGGCAATGTGCTTTTCATGAACATAGACAAAGACTAAGACTAGGTCTGTGGAGAGCCTATGCTGAGATCTTGTAGGTAGAGATTGCATTGTGGGTTAATGATCTAGGTTGCGACTGGCAGTTTTTTCAGTTGAACTAGCTTAGCTTTAAGAGTTTTTTTTTTTTTGTGCGTGTGTGTGTGTGTGTGTGGAGTTGGATCATGAAATTTGGTGATTAGTGTCCTGGGGTTTTGGTGGTACAAAGAGAAAGTAGAGAAAGGGAGAGATAGGTAGTGAAGGTGGTGATATAGTGGCTACAATGGTTGGTAGTGGTATGATAGCATTTATTTATCAAAAAAAAAAAGAGTGGTACTATAGCAATTGCATCGTCTTATATATTTGCATTATTTAATATGAGCTGTTACTTTGCCCATCTAATCTTCTACTTGTAATAAGGTTCCCATTGAATGGGGCTCTGGAAAGGGTAGATGAGGGACAGACCAAGCCTCTGGCATTATTTGCAGAGTCTAATCTTTTACTTATGTTCCAATATTCTGCAGATCGATACGAAAGATATCCTTTTTATCTGTGGTGGAGCATTTATTGATTTGGAGAAAACCATTTCAGAGAGGTTAACTCTTTCTTCTAATTATTGGCTTGGCTATATGTGGAGTTTTGAGATAGGTTCAAGCGATTAGATTTTATGTGGTTGTTTGCCAGACGGCAGGATTCTTCTATTGGGTTTGGAGCACCTGTTCGTGCTAATATGAGAACTGGTGGATTAACTAATGCTGTATTGACATCATCCTTACTAGAATCTGTGAGAATAGACACCTCCTCATCCAAATCATTTGGAATTCTGAAATATATCTGTTCCTGGTGCTATTTTTTTTTTTTTTTTTCTCTGGACTACAAATTTCCAACATAATATTTTCTATGACATGCCTGAAAGAATCTGATTATTGTATTTTCAGGTAGAAAGTAGTGATCTTATTGCATATGGGCTCATACCAGAGTTTATTGGACGTTTTCCTATTTTGGTTAGTTTGTCAGCTTTAACCGAGGACCAACTTGTTCAGGTGAATTGATCTGTTTGTAATCTAATACATTCTGTTGACTGTGTCCTTGGAAGTTGGAACTTTTTATTTGGTTGAAAGAAAAATTTAAAGAGGAATTTGTATTGGAAAACAAACAAGTACATGTGTTCAGATTTATTTTATGTGGTAACTTAGTCATTAGTCTCAGTGTTTAGGCTATGTAAGTAAATAAGGAACTGGTGCTTTCAGATTGTTTGCTACATTATGAGGATATTTTTAAATTATTAAGAATAGTTTCATTGTTGTGGGCCTTGTGGCAAAAAAATAAAAATAAAAAAGTGTACAAATAAAAGCTAATTTATGAAGTAATCATTTATCATTATATATACTGATAAAAAAAATATTACGAGTAGATATACTTACTTTCTATGGTAATGGGGCTGTACATCAGTCAAATGGTTTTCCCATAATATAGATAATTTATGGATTCTGCTTGGAACATGACGTATGCAACAATTCATTCCTTTTTTTCTTACTCTTTCCCTTGATTTGATAGAATTTCAGTCTCTTCACCATCCTCAGTGGCTCTTAATAGATATCTTCGCCTTTTGCTTTCATGACAGGTCCTCACAGAACCAAAAAATGCTCTTGGTAAGCAGTACAGGAAATTGTTAGGCATGAACAATGTAAGCATTTGATCTATGCATTTCTCTCTCTCTCTCCCCAATAATTGTTCAACTCAAATATATTCTTAACATACAAACCTATGTCATCTTCAGGTGAAGCTACATTTTACAGAAAAAGCTCTGAGAATGATCGCAAAGAAATCGATGGCTAAGAATACTGGTGCAAGGGGTTTAAGAGCCATACTGGAAAGCATTCTAACTGAGGCTATGTACGAGGTATGTGAGGCGGCGCAGTGCTTAATTGTGATTAAAAAATGTGCAATTTCGGCATGCAGCTGATTGTTTTAAAACTCATGATATTTGCTTATGGTGGCGGCATTACTTGTATTTTTCAGATTCCAGATGTGAAGACGGGAAATAACAGAGTAGATGCTGTTGTCATTGATGAGGAGTCAGTAGGTTCAGTAAATTCCATAGGATGTGGGGGCAAAATTCTTCGTGGAGAGGGAGCGCTTGAGCGTTACCTGGCCGATGCCAAGTTGAAAGATCAAGTGGTATGGAATCGAATTAGCACAATGTTGTTTTACCTTTGAAATTAAAAGAAGAAAAGGAATGCTGTGAATAGCCCCCTCTTTTCTTCTTTGGACCCTCATCTCCTTCATTTGTTTAATTACAATTTTACCCTAACATAAAATTTTTAATTTTATCACCATCCTTAACCCACCAAACCCTAACCCTACACCCACCCCAACCACCACTAGCTCTGGCCAGCATCCTCCCCACCCATCCCCTGGCTTTGGCGATCCTCCCAGTCCCTCCCCCACCCTTGCCTGCCCCTTCTCAACCTATCCTTGCCACCCAGCTGCCGTTGCTGTCACACACCCCATGGGGAAGGGGGGCTGCAGGGGTTTGGTGTTGCGAGTGTGAGGGGTGGGGGAGGGGTTCGCTGGTGGCATCTGGGGAGGGTGCGATGGGGGTTGCAGAGGTGACCGGAGGTGAATGTGGGGGCTAAGGGTGATTGGGGAGAGCTGTTGGAGATGGTGGTGGGGGAGGGGGGTTGCCAGCGGAAGGTTGGGGGCTATTAGCAGCAGAAAATATGTATATATATTTTTAAAAAAATGTTAGTTCTTTGTTTGGAATCTATCTGACTTTTCCTTGTATACTTGCAGCAAACTGGTGAGGCAGCTGATGGGGAGTTGCAGGAGGGTGATTCAGAGGTCTCTTCTAGAGCAATGAGCATGTAATATTATTTTTACCGCTGGTCATTGTTGCCCACGTGTAAAATGTTGTGGTTTTCCATTGAATTGTAAAGATCACATTCATAATTTGGTGTAATTTTCCCTTTGTATAACAGCATATAGCATGTAGGTCAAATTCAATTCACTATAAGAAAGTAAAGTAACCCTAGAGAAAGAAAGAATTGGTTGTTCCATTTTTAATTTATATAAAATGATGTTTTCAGTTGAGGCAGAAAGGAGCGATTGAGTGGTCTTTAACTGTTGTGTGTGTTTTGTTTTTGTGTTTGTTTTAAGTAAAAAATTAAACAAATAGGGTGCGGTTGGCCTTATTTCTCAAAATCCCGGTAAATTTTAGAAACACGCTTTCTTATTGATAGGGCAAAATCAAATATGTGAAACATCTGGAAATTGTTAGACGCAACTTTACTAGTAAGCAAGTCTATGAATGACGCGACTATACTAAAAAAGTGAACTTAGAAAGTTAGCTTTTAGGATTATATATGAATAGATGAAGGTCAAGTGCCTCAAAATTGAGAGAAATATTGAGAATTGCAAGAGTACTCCAATATTGCAAAGGTGATTAACTAAATCAGAATTCAGAAACATGTCTGTCTAATCAAGTACTTGTACAATACTGTTCATTCAAAAGTACTCAGATCAAAGGCACATGCATTGATTCACAGGGTAGGAGCTCTTTCAGCAGATCCAGCAAGCACAGTGAGCAAGTTGTTTCCAAACGGATCGCTTAGATGTTTGGCGAGGTTTTCAACTGGACCTTCTCCCGTTACATAAGCTTGGATGAAGAAACCGAGCATTGCAAACATTGCAAGTCTACCGTTCTTGATCTCCTTCACCTTCAGTATCGCAGCCTGGTCTGGATCCTTTGCAAGCCCCAATGGATCGAATGGACCGCCTGGGTGAAGCTTGTCCTCCAAATCCTGTACAATTCATTAAGAAACGCGATACAATGTAAGAGAACTATCTCTTAAGCAATGCAATTAGGTAAGTAATTACATACCAATCCATTGATGATTCTGTAGTATTCAGCACCACCAACAAGAACAACTTCAGCGATGACAGCGAATATAAGATTAATGGGGATGTTCTTTCCAAAGTAATTCAGTGTGTTACCATCCAGGAGTAGAGCTCCTGTCTGTAATAGCAACAGCAACAGCAATTGCAATAGCATATGTAATAATATGTACATGCAGAGATCTTCAAATTCATATATATAATTGAAAAAATGTATATAACTGAACCTTGAACCAAACAGCTTCAGGGCCACAGTTAGCACCAAATTTGTTGAAGGCCTCAGGGATGATGAAGCCAGCAGCCCCCAACATTGCCCACCTGGCATGAATTAGCTCATATGCTTGGTACCTGCCATCCATTTTTGTTTATTTAATTTTTAAGTAGAAAATAAAACACACACACACACAAATATGTATAAACTGAATTAACAATCCATATTACTACAAATCCCTTATTTGAAATTCTTTTTTACAATATATAATTAGAGAGAGAGAGTTGAGCAATTACTTGGCAAAGTCATCTGGTTTCTTGCTAAGCCCAAAAGGATCATAACCATAACTGTCAAAAGTAAACCAAAATTAGTTTTCTACTTACATAAATTATATAAATAATAAGTATGAAGAAAACTCAAGCAAAGAAGGGGGGTGAAGATAGATATGTCTTACTCTCCAGGGACTTCTCCGGTGAGGTATGCCGGAATTTCTGATCGGTCCAACAGCCCCTCCGGCAAGAAAATTCTTCTGTCAGGACCTGCTCAATAATGTTTTCATCATCATTTTTATTCAATATCCATCATCATCCTTTATTCAATAATAATAAAATCTCATGTTAAAAAATTCTTAACATGTTAAATGTATAAAGATTCTTAACATGTGCTCTAAAGAGAGAAGTTAATTTTATTTTAATTTATATATATACACAATTATGATGGACTAGAGTGGGCAAAGGTCAATTGTTTGGTGAGCGTCCCTTTTTTTCTTTTAATTTAAATGGTTGCTCCTTTATATCTATGAAGCAGGAGGTCGAACTGTCAAAAAAAAGAAGAAAAAAAAAAAATTAAACAAAATACAATCTCCAAAAAAAATTAATTTCTTATAGCTATTCGATTACAAGTCATGACTAGACAAAAGGCAAATGAAAGTTCACAAATTTAGTTATCACATTTATTGAGAAAAATGTTGTACGGAATATCAATCCTATACTAGACTTTTTTTAATGTCATTAAAAAAATATTAAATTCAACTTGTCATATTTTACTTTAATAAATAGACGAGCTTTCGATTATTATCTTTTATAACTCAACATAAATAAAAAAAATATATATGTTTCGTCCCCTCTATATTAAAATCATGGGTCCGTCCTACACGTACCGTACCACTTGGCGAGCTCGTCGTCAACGGGGGCGGCGACAGCCTTTTTGGGAGGTGCAGCCTTCTTCTTGGAGAAAAGTGCGACGGTCTTGAAGGTGGCAGGGCTAGATGTCGCGGTGGGAGGAGGTGCCGATCTCGTTATGCCGCTCCGGAGAGGGTTTCCTAGCATTTCTGACATGCCAAGCGAGGCAGCCGCCGTCGATGCTGCCAGTGAAGCCATAGCTCTGCTTTGCTCTACCTTTGTTTTTGAAAATTAAAAATGTGAATGAATGAAAGTGATGAAAATAATGTACACTAATAACAGGGCTCTTGTGGAGAGGAAACTAAATGCCTGATCTGGTGGATGTAGACGTGCCACGTAGGATTATTGTGCTTGGGTTTTGATTGGTTGTCATGGACGAGGTGCAATCTGATGCAGGAGTCTGATAGGACGATTTGGATGACGTGGCAGATTATAGTGCTGCCGTGGAACACTCGCTGATACTTGGCACTCTACTAGCAGATAAGATAGATGGATAGAGAGATAGTGAGGGCATTATGTGTCATTAGGGTGTGCGCGGTGCGGTTCGGGTAATTTGAGGGGAAAATTACAAATTGAATGGCGGGTTAGCGGATTGACAAATTGCGGTCTGGGCGATTTTTGACGGATTGACGGATTGAAGAATATTTTAACTAATTATCATATATTTGCATAATATATAATACTAATTTGTATAATATTTTTTAGATATATAACATAAAGTAATTTTACATAATATGTTATATATATATAACCACTAATTTGTAATAAATTTCATATCTTAAATCTCTCTCACACTCATTTTTACATTGATATTTCATTAGAAGTTAAAAAATATATATGTATTAACTATAGCGGAGCAGTTCGATTGGCGGATTATAAATTTTAAAGTTTAAACCGCGGTTAACAGTTAGAGCGGTACAAATTGATGCGGATCGGTACAGTTTTAGCGGATTGAACGGTATTTTGCACAACCTTATGTGTCATCATATCAATGTGGCATGTGTCTCATTTTATAATTAAATTTTGTGTTTTAAGTTTTTATAATAATGGTAAATAAAATATAATAAAAAATATATAATTATTGTACATTATTGGTTTTATTAATTGCAAAATATTATTCTTGAAAAAATTTTGTATATAATTTTTTCTCTTGATGCATTTTGTGTATTATTATTATTATTATTATTATTAATTTGGATAACACGAAGAAGATGTGAGTGATATCCACATGACATGACATGACATGGGAAATTTCTCTTACATTTTTTTTTTTTTTGTTCTTTTGGTTTGACATGGAAATTGTGGGGTGCTTTTGAATAAACTTCAAAAATATTATTCCACTATTCACATTGTTTGAATTTTTTTTAATGATGATAACTCTATTCAAATTATTAGAAAGGACAAATTCTAATTTATCTTCAGACTCTATTGTATTTCTTTTTATCCCATTCAAAGCCATTACTTCAAACTTTTTCGCCATTGCTGCCATCGATAGCTATCCCAACTCCCTCCCTTGCTCTACCGCCACCCCAACACTTCCTCACCCGATCACTACTCCTATACTTGTCCATCCTTGCAAACTCTCTTTACTACTCCCAACCACTTCCATCTCTGACTATTACATTTCAATCCCTTCCTATCAGTGATTACCACAAACGGGCCCTTTTCTTCCCAACTCCCTCACCATTCCTTCCCACTTCTAATCACCACATCCTATCGGAGGGGAGAGAATAAGGGGGCTGATGGGTGACAAGAAATGAAGGAAAGAAGGAGCATTGAATAATTAGAGTGTTGCTTTCGACCCCTAGTGACGTGGCGTGCTACCATTCGCTGAAAAAAGAAAAGAAAAGAAAAAAAAAAACAGTTTTTTTTTTGGGCCAATCACGGGTCTACACGCACGACCCCCCAGTGACCCCCACTGGGGGTCTTAGGCATTTTTCAAATAATTATTTTACTTTTCTTGAGGTTTGAAAAATATACAACAAGTACTATAATTTTTGCATAAATATATCGACGATCTTTATAATGAAGTTAAAAGAGACCGAAACTCATGTGAATGATGTAAAGATACAAAGACAAATAAGATAAAATATACATTTCACTATAAAATACATAACAAAATTATTTTTCTATTTATTAGTAATAGTAAATTAGGTAAATGTTATATGAACTAAAATTTTTAAAAAATTCAATGTAATTATATGTAGAAAATTGATTTTACATAATAATTTTGTTTAACACCAATCCAAGCAAAGTAGCTCCAAGTGACAAAAAAAGATGGTGAGGATGAGAAATGAGTGGAGGAGAATAGTTATGGATTAAAGAACAGAGAGATTAAATATTATACAGATCCACATACAAACCAACTTTGGATTTCCAAAGCAGAGGATTGAATCCCCATCATCCCTATTTTCAATTTCAGAACAGTTTTGGCATTTCCAAGTTAGTAATATTTTTTTTCCCATGGCTTCAAGTCTTACTAATCCATTATTACTGGTGGGTGGTGTGGACAAGTCTGTTCCCAACTGTTACAACCCCAAAACCATAACCAAACACTCTTTCTTATCTTTCTTGAGTTCAAAGCCTCCTCCTCCTACTCCTAGGGTTAGGGTTTTGAAATTGAGGAACAAGAAGAAGAAGAGCAGAGGCCAGGAAGAGAAACTGATAGTGAGGGCAGCAGGAGCAGAAAACATGAGCACAGCAACAACAACTACAGAGAAATTGGGAATTAAGATTCAAAAGAACCCTCCTGAATCCAAGCTCACCCAACTCGGTGTTAGAAATTGGCCCAAGTTAGTACCCTTTTTTTCTCTATGTCATGTTTGGTTGTTGGTTATGATGTTCATAAATTACAATTGGAAATTGAAGTAGTTTTACCATTGAAAACCCTAGAAATTGAATCTCACACGCGCCAAGGTTTTGCACAATACTCTATCCATAATTGCAAGAGAAAAACCCTAGAAATCATCGATCATGTTTTTATTCTTTTGTTTTTTGTTTATTTTGTAAACATCTGTGCCTGCTTGCCAAGCATGTTGTTTTGTTTTCTTGGCAAATGAATTGGAAAGAATGTTTCCTTTTTTCTATAAACGAAAAACAGAAATCTGATTTCATTATCAAACTTGTGTTTTCAAAAAATTTGCAAATTAGAAATTAAGAAGTAAAATATGTATGGGACTTGTTTCTGTTTCCAAAAATGTCAACAATTTTTAAGGAAAAGACTATCTTTATGCAACATAAAAAATGGGACTTGCTGTATTGTTCCAGGAAAAAAACCATCTTTGTGGAAGCTGGCTCTTCCTTTTGTATTTTTCATTGGGTTGGCTCTTCCTTTCACTTCTTCTTGGCTAGTAATTCTTGACATATATACGGACTTGGATTAACACACTGAACTGGGAATTAAACTTACTAGACATAGAAATCCTTAGGCTGTGTTTGGTTTAAGGATTTAGGGATGGATTTAGAAAGGGAAAGGGAAAGGGAAAATGACGGTGAAATATGAATAAAATATATTTATATTTCACTTAATTTCATTAACCTTTTCCCTTTTCCTTTTCAAATTCCTCTCCAAATCCATGAACCAATCACAGCCTTAGAAAACTTGTCAATCTTGCAGTGGAAAGCAATATAGGAGGACATTCAATGTATATGAGTTTTAGATTGCTAACTAAAGAGTTATACTTAAAAATTTTGAGAATGTGCATTTATCTCCTGTTGCTGCTGCTTAACAAGTTCACCTTTCTATATGGTAGTGAGAGATTTTGAATGTTCCTTCTTTCTTGTGTATTTGAATGAATGCATAGGTGGGGATGCCCTCCAAGCAAATTCCCATGGACATACAATAGCAAAGAGACATGCTATTTGCTCAAGGGAAAGGTGAAGGTGTACCCTGATGGTAGTGATGAGGCAGTTGAGATTGGTGCCGGTGACTTTGTTGAGTTCCCGGAAGGAATGAGTTGCACTTGGGATGTCTCTGAGACAGTCGACAAGCACTATAACTTTGAGTAATAATGCTCTGCTATTATTACGTAAACCCCTACTATTTTAGCCACAAATTTATCAATAACAGTTGGCATGGAGGCTCCATGCTGGAGGAGTTCAGCATTAAACCAGGCATGCATCTCATAAATCTTATCCCTCAATTGAGAAAGGGGCGTGTCATCAAACAAAAAGCCGCGGAAAGAGATTGTGTCATGTGTAAAAGTATGTATCATGTGTCACTCGTAATGTGTCATATATTTTGTTTACCTATGCCTGTTTTTGGCCTCTCTCTACTCTATCCAGTGACTTCAAGTCATTCCTATGTTCTCTGTGATGACGCACTTGCTATATGTATGCCACTTTTATGAATGTTTATCTTAATGCAAAGTAAACTAAAAAAATCTTTATTTCATAGAATATGTTTGCTATTTCTTATACGCTCTCTCACTCTCTGATTTTTTTTTTGTTTTTGTTTCTTTGGGGCTGCTGTGGATATAACATGAATAGGCATAATTAGAGACGACATGTAAATAACAATAAGTTAAGAAAATTTACAAATCTAGAGCATATAATTGAAAGGACATATAAACCACAGGGAGAATGACAAAACTTCAAGCTTAAGAAAATTTATTTGGAATGATGTTATCTGGTCCATGCATAATAGAGTCCTTTTCTATGAAAGCAATGCCATTAACAAAATTTACAGTAGCGGCAAAGATGGTTGGCTAGATGATGTAAATGTATTCTATTATCTTCAAGCTTTATGAAGAGATGTGCCCTTGTTCTGATGCTTCAATTCAATTCATGGTCTTCCTTCCTTCCTTCAATAGGAGAAAAGGTTTCAGTTTAAACCTGTAAACAGGCTTCTTCCTTTTTGGGGTGAGGTTGTCAATAGCCCAGCTAATACAAATTTGCTTTTGGTCCTTTTGGGTGAAGAAAGGACTAATCATAGTAAAGTATGTTTTATATCCAAAAAAAAAAATTAATTCAACTTTGGTTACCGATGCACATTAAACTATTTAAAATTTTACCAACTACTCACATTCTGATGGATTCTACACATTGTGGAGACCACTACCACGCGAACCTGGGGATGCTGCTGTGCAGCAAAATGAGTTCATTTCAGGGCCAATTTTGATAATTCGAATCGTTCATATTTTAGCATATATCAAGTAGAATATGCCTGAAAAAAATTAAGTGAATCAGATATCGTTTACCAATTCATCCACTCACATTTGTATTCATTTTAATATTTTAAATCACAATTATTTTTTATTTTTATAGATACAAATGTGAGTGGATGAATAGATAAATGATATCCGATTAACTTGATTTTTTACATGCATATTCTACTTGATGTATTCTAAAATGTGAATGATTCGAATTATTGAAATAGTCCCCGAAATAGGCCCATTTTGCTGCATAGCAGTTACTGCTGCACAGCCCGCGTAGCAGCATCCCCAATTGAGTAGTTGATAGAATTTTAAGTAATTTATTGTGTCTCTATTTTTATTCATTTTAATTTGCACAAGTAACAAAATGGAATAATCACCTAATATTCTACAATTACTCAAATTATACAAATGTTTCCTAAAGTATATCACTTACTTCATTTCAGTCACTAATTTTTAATTTGTATTAATTGGAACCCTAAACTTCACACATTAATTTAATATAGCCTCTTATCTTAAAGAAGGGACGAAAAATGCTTATGTTAGGCTCAAATCAAGGATTGATAAACATAAGATGACATTTTAACGTATTGATCTATGCCAAATACTATCATTCAAATAGACAAATATTTGATTCTCAATGATGGAGTGAAACTTTTATTTTCTAAATAATGTACATTTCACGTGTCTCGCAATTTATTTAGATAAGAAATGGGATAAATTCCTGTATTACTTTCCAAATGCATATGAGGTTGATGTAAGTATTTTTTTTATATGTTTTTTAGACAATATTTAGGGTAACTTGTATTAATATCATTAGGTATCAAAATGAAATTCGTTGAATTCTTTAGGAATTATTTGAACCCCAAGGGGTTGACCTAGTGGCAAGACCTTGGGTTGTAAGAGTATGCTTCCTCCAAGATTTAGGAATCAAAACTGAGAGGGTAATTTGTGTAGCCAAATTGGGCTGAGCTAAGTTGGAGTGGCGGTAAAAAATGTTTGACCGAATTAGTAAATGCCCATATCTCTGGACCTTACTACTTCCTAGTGGATGTCAAAGATGTTTGACCGAACTAATAAATACCCATATTTCTGGATCTAGCTACTTTCTAGTGACGGTTAATGCCATGGCCGAGCTGCCAAGTAAGGTAGTCAAACAAAGAGGAGAGCCGCACAATATCAGCTTAGTGGCGTACTGTGCAAACATTGCACGGCGTTGCGTGTTGCACGACTAAGCCATTGGCAGACAAAGTAAAAGTAATCTGGTTGTATGGCAAAAAGTTGAGTAAAGACTTGTGTGCTCTCACTTGGCTTGCCGTGAGGGTGTTAAATGATAAACATTATCATTTGGGAATGTGATTCTTATGAGGACTCTACATAGGAGAGTTGGAAGTCTATTAGGATTATGTCATGCGAAATCTACAAAAGTTCAAACAAAACTTTAATATCAAATATTGCAATTCTTATTCCCGAATTCACAGATACTTTTTTTCATTTGTCAATTTGTTAACTTAGGTATTGGAGGAGTTTCTAGCACACACCTGCCAATTAGCTCACGTTTGTGTTTTCAGGTAATTGAACGATGACGTTTAGAGAAACGAAAGCTTAATCGATATGATTATACGAGAAATATTATTTCGCGCATATACAAAAACCTATTAGGTGTTAAACAATTATTTAGGTCATCAAACTGGAAAAAAATCTTTAAATTAACTATGATACACTTGCGAGAAATTTCTTACCGAGAGTTTGTACACCTTTGGGGATTAGTCAAGTTTTTATCCAAAAAAAAGTGTATATATATATATTTTAGGGACTGTTTGGACTGGCCTACGGGCCTTTCGGCCCAGCCCATATCCTCAGACTTAGGCCGGGTCAAACCCGATGGGTGCAGGTCGCGTCGGGTCATGGCCTCTGCGTTTTTTGACGAACAACATAACATAACCCTCGACCAAGGACAAGAACAAGGAGAAAATCGCAGAGAAGGAAAGAGAAAGCAAAGGCCAGAAACATGGGAGAAAGCAAACAAATCCCTCCTCCGCAGTTCGATCTGAATGCAAAGTGGGACGCTTGTATGGATTTGACTGTCCGCCGATTCGTTTACTCCTCTTTCGCCGGTGCCTTCGGTGGTCTCCTTCTCTTCAGTATGTTTGTTTTCTTCTCTCTGTGTTTGTTTCCCGAGAAAATTCTATAAATAGAAATGGGTCGGAGAAAGTTTTGAACTTTACCTTGATTTGATTCAATATTTTGGGGCTTACTTGTATTGAAGCACGATGATTTACATTTGCGTACTGCACTTTTTAAGTAGAATAGTTGTTTATCGGAAACCAATTGCTGGAAGATTTATTGATGTTGTAAATTTAGGTGGTTTTTTGTAAATTTGAGCGTGGGTTGTGGCGGACTAGAAGTTTTCTGGTTGACTTGAGCTGAATTTAAAATTTTTAAGGGTATAAAAGCATTGATTGGCTGTGTTTTCAACTTGGGAGATTGAGGAAGGCTGGAGGGTTGGGATGATAAAGACATTATTGGGTTGGACTTTGTTGTACTTTTGGCTTTTGAAGGGTTCTGCATCCTTTTATTATTACTAGAAAACTGAGCACACTACATGTGCAATTGAAATTCTCAATATCAAGATCATCTTTGGATGAGAGAAAGAGTGTATGTGTGTGTGTTTGTGTGGTGGCTAGCAGTTGATTTTACTTTTTAATCATTACAATAACTGCTAGGCAAAAGTAAAGTTGTTGTGGTTTTTTAGGAATCAAAATTCTGTGACACAGGTTAACACCAAATGAGTTGTGTGCATTGTATAATTGATAGATAGATGATTATTATTTGGCTAGGTTTTGAGCAAGCACTATATAATTTATATATGCTATTTCTTGTATTTGATAGTTATTTGTAATTTAAGGTCATGCTTGATGTTAATTACCACGTAAGGTCTCAATATTATGAAATTCTCACACGCATTGGTTTCTACATGTTGTGGCTGTTGCTCTTTTCAATTTTATGCTTTTCCATCATGCCTCGTTGTTCAGATTACTATTTTTCACATAAATACTAAAGTTTTGCATTTCTTTGACCAACATCTGAACCAAACCGGAAAATTGATTAGTTCATTCACTTGTCTTGTGTTGGTGTGGTGATATCAAAATTTACCATGTAGATGACCATGTCTGATCTTTGGATGGACACATGGTTATTGAATTAATGAGTATTATAGGTTACATTGTTCTGGTTTTCTCTTGGTAGCTACATTTGCGGGAAACAAATTTTGCATGTTTGAAATTGAAATCTTGATGGAGTTTTTCTCATTTGTTGTGTTAGGGAGTCCTGTGACACGCTGGGCAGCAGTAACTTTTGGTGCTGGGATAGGTCTTGGATCTGCATACACAGAGTGCTCTTACAAGTTTGATGGATCACCTGCAAAGTTGGCCACCCCTAAGATTTCTGATACTCCCACTTCTCCGGTAGGTCTCATGTTTTTAACTGACTTTATATGATTTATATAATCTTTGCTTGGTAGCAAAAAACGGAAAAAAAGAAAAAAAGAAATGGAAATTGTTCGCAGACCCCTCAGTGGCAGGAGTGTTGTGCACTGGGCTGCCCTTTAGTAGTCTGATTATTTTAAGATTAATACTAACAAAACACTGTTTCTAACATCCAATTATACTCATTTAGCCATGCCAATTTGTGGACACGTCATTTCTTGCTGCGTTACAATTTGCCCCAACATTGTATGATTGGATTTATAGCTTTTCTTTGAGATTTGAGAGGTTGGTGTTGGTCACTCAATATTGCTCTCATTTCATCTTCTTTATGAACAAAATGGGGCCTTGTCTTTTCTTGTAGACTAATGTTTCCTTTTCTTTTTTTCTTTTTTTGGTTCTTTCATTTTGGTGGACACCTTAGTTATTGGTGGTGATTTCAATGGTCATGTAGGAGTAGATAAACTAGGGTATGAGAGGGTGTATGGTAGGTATGGTTTTGGTGATAGAAATGAGAGATTATTTTAGATTTTGTGTTGGCTTCTGACCTAGTGGTGGCCAATACTATGTATAAGAAGAGAGAAGAGCATTTGATAACCTTCAAGAGTGGGTCAATTAGGAGCCAAATAGATTACTTTCTAGTAAGAAAAGGGGACCGTCTAAAATGCAGCGACTGTAAGGTGATTCCTGAGGAGAGCTTGACGTTTCAAGATAGGATTTTAATACTAGATTTATGCTTTAAGGGCAATACCAAATTCGAAAAGATAATGGGCGTCGTAGAACTAGATGGTGGGACCTAAAAGGAGATAAACTAGACATATTTAAGAATAGAATAGATAAAGAAAGTATTTGGGATTTGGAGAAGATGCTAACATTATGTGGAACTTGATAGGCAATTGTATAAGGAGAATCTCAAGGGAAGTTTTTGGAGAGTCGAAAGGAAAGGGACCCAACTTTAGGGTAACTTGGTGATAGAGGGAGGAGGTCTAAGCGGTAATAAAGACGAAAAAAGAAAGTTTTAAAAAGTGGCAGATTGATAGAACTGAGGAAAACTTCAAGCACTACAGATTGGCCAATAAAGAGGTCAAAAAAGTAGCAGGGGAGACTAAGTTGAAAGCCTATGATGACCTATATACTAGACTAGATATTAAGGAGGGGGAGAGAAGAGGATATACAAACTTGTTAAGATAAAAGAGAGGAAAATAAGAGATTTTAATTAAGTTAAGTATATCAAGGGTGAGGACTCTAAGGTATTGGTGAGGGATGAAGAGATTAAGGAGAGGTGGAAGAACTATTTTGAGAAACTATTAAATGAGGAACATGGAGGTAGGTTAAAAGGGGAGGAAGTAGGCAGTAATAAGGAAAACCAGGACTATAGGTTCTATTGTAGGATTAGGGACTTTGAAGTGGAGTTTGCACTTAAGAAGATGAAATTAAGGCCTAGTTTGGCATGTCCAACAAAAGAAAAAAAGTCAAAAAGTTACTCAAAAAATTTAAAAGTTATCACTATTCACAAAAAAAAAATATTAAAAAATTAATTTTACATACAAAATTACAAGACAGATCTGACCGGTTCAGATCTGTGCCTACGTTTCTTAAGAAAAATTGGACAGTTGGGGTGCAATTTTAACACACTGCTGTTCGGCCCATAGGGCCCATCACCGGTCTTGTTTTGATAATTTGAACCGTTTAATGTGTAGAACTCGTCGAATACTATATGTCTGTAAAAAAATCACATTGATCGGATATCGCTAACTACATGATCAAAGTAGTTTTGTATACAAAATATTGATGGTGTTATAGTTAACGGTTAAAAAAAAACCAATATGATCAGATAGCTATCAATATCCAATCAACGTGATTTTTTACAGGCATATAGTACTCGACGAGTTCTACACATTGAACGGTTCAGATTATCAAAACGAGACCCGTGATGGCCCCCACGAGTCGAATAGCATCGTTCAGTGCAATGCCCGAAAAGTAGCCAATCATTTCTTAACATCAATTCAGCTACGCAGATAGAACGGCTGTGCACCTCACACTTTTAATCTTCTCCTACATACTAATTTATACAATTTTTTAATACACATTTTTCCATAAAAAGTCAAAAAGTTAACCTAAACAATCATCTTTTTTTCCTCAACTTTTTAGTCCAAAAAGTCAAAAAGTGCACTTATTTAGGACACCCCAAACAACTCCTAAATAAGGCTTTAAGACCCGATGATATACCTATTGAGGCATGGAAATGTTTGGGTAAGAAGGGGATTGTTTGGTTGACTAGGTTATTTAATAAAATTTTGTTGATTAGGAAAATGCCAAAAGAGTGGAGGAAGAGTATTTTAGTGGAAATATGTAAAAATAAAAGAGATGTCCAGAATTGTAACAACTATAGAGGAATCAAGTTAATGTGTCACAAAATGGAAGTGTGAGAGAGTGATGAAACGTCGATTGCGAGATATAAGAGAAGGGTTAGAGAATCAATTTGGGTTTATGCTTGGTAGGTCAACAATGGGAACAATCTATCTTTTCAGGAGAGTAATAGAAAAGAGACATTTATATGGTTTTCATCAATCTTTAGAAAGCTTATGATAGAGTGCCCTGGGATACAATCTGGTGGGTGTTAGAGAAGAAATGAGTGACAAAATGTTACATTGATGTGATTAGGGATATGTATGAAGGTGTGGTGACCACTATTAGATCGCTCGTTGGAGAGACGAGTAAATTTTCAATTTCTGTAGGGTTGCACCAATGATCAATCTTAAGTCTTTATCTTTTTGTTTTAGTTATGGATAAGTTGACGCGCAATATTCAGGATGATGTGCCATGGTGTATGCTTTTGCAGATGATATCGTGTTAGTGGATGAGACTAAAGAAGGAGTTAACACTAAGTTGGAGATTTGGAGAAAAACACTTAAATCTAAAGGATTTAAGATAAGCAGAACTCAGACATAGTATATGGAGTGTAATTTTAGTAACAGTCACAATGGAAGCAGAGAAGAAGTGAAAATTGAGAACCAAGAACTACCTAAAAGTGAACATTTTTGTTATTTAGGATCGATTATCACAACGATTAGGGAGATTGGAGCGGATGTGGTTCACAGAATTAAAGCAGAGTGGCTTAAGTGGAGGAGTGCGTCTGAAGTATTGTGCAATAAACGAGTATCTCTTAGACTAAAAGGGAAGTTCTATAGAACAGTTATTAGACCAGTGATGTTGTATGGGACGGAATGTTGGGTAACTAAGAAATAACATATAGAGAAGATGAGTGTTGTTGAGATGAGGATGCTAAGGTGGATGTGTGGCAAGACTAGAAAAGACAGGGTTAGGAATGGGTATATTTGAGAATGGGTAGGATTAGTACCGATAAAAGATAAGTTGAGAGAGAATAGATTAAGATGGTTTGGTCATATATATCGGAGATCAACAGAGGCAGTAGTAAAGAGATGCGATATAGTGACGGTAGATGGCAGTGTTAGAGAAAGGGATAGACCTAGATTGATGTGGACTAATGTAATAAATAGAGATATGAATCTCTTTAATTTGACTAACGAAATGGCCTTGGATAGAGTCGAGTGGAGAAGGAGGATTCATGTAGTCGACCCTATTTGATGGGGCTTAAGGCTTAATTTGGTTTGGTTCGGTTCATCCCCCTGTACTTCTTGTACTCTTTGTATATTTTTTCTTTTTATTAATAATTGTTGTCGATCCAAGAGAGAGAGAGAGAGATTTGATGACCCTTTTTATCCATTTCATAAAGAATAATAAGTTTATGTGAACATTTAGAAATAGAATAATCAGAAAGAATAATCAGTTTATGTGAACATTTGGCCAACTAAACCTTCTTTTTTTTAGGCAAATAACAAATTTTGTTGCAAATACTCCCTAAACCTTGAAATCTATCCAAAAAGCTTCATGTTTCTCTCTCTAACCAAATAACCCAAAACTCCGCACATATAAAACATTTCCAAAGAGTCCATGCTTAAAATCAATGGCATGAATATATGATCAACGCTCTCCTCGATGCCCCTACAACTGACACACCACTTAGGGTGTGACAAGCAATTTGCCTTCTATTTTTTAACCAAATCATTTTTATTAAGTTTCTTGTGAGCCCTGGTCCATACAAAATACTTTAACCTTAAGGGGCACATATGCACTCTAAATTAACTTACGAATGACAAGGAATGGTACATTTGGATCATCTATAATTTTATCATAGAAAGGCTTGCAAGAGAATTTCCTGGATGAATGAAGTGTCCAAACACTTCTATCAATAGAGGCATGAGTAGGGAAACCGCTCTTGAAAACGGTAATTACAGTGGTGAAATTTGGGGTCTAGACTCAGATTCAAGTGTGATAGCCGTGTGGTGGTTACAATATGTTGATATCTTCTGTTTTTGTTGTGTTTTACTTTTCTACTGTTGTATGCTTTTATGAGATACAGATACATTTCAAGAAGTGTGATGGATTTCTTGTTGTTTCCAGGATGGACAGGACTGAGATGTGGAAGTTATTGAAGTACCCTCAAGTTTTTGGGATTGAAATCAGAATTTTCAGAAGTTCAGATTATTTTTTGCCTTTTCCCCGCTTGGTTTTTATCCATGTATTGCCAAGATTGTTCTGGATGATTAATAAATTAACCAGATGTACTGGAAGTTTTTTGTGAACCATATTACCTTTTGTTATGTAACTCTAATACTAATTGAGGCTTGGGTTTAAAAAAAATTTATAAAAAAAGAAAAAAAAGAAAAGGAAGAAGAAGAAGCACAGTAATGGCTTTTTATTATAACATTTGATTAATTTGCCATCTAAAGAAGGCTTAATCAAGCAGGGAACTAAAGTTTGATGAGCAGATTTTGAATTTTGTCGACTTTATTAACGTGGAGATCACTTTTTTTTGTTTTTCTTCCTGTTTTTAACTCTGCTCCTAGCTAGTATGTGGACTTCGGCGTCAATCGAGATAAGTCTTCTATTTACTTGAAACTCAGTTATCTGTGTGTGGAAAATTCATCCGATTCACACTACCCAAGACCCAGCTATACAAGACCCCCCAAAAAAATTTGTACTTCAAACCAACAACCGGCTCTTTCACCTCCTGAAAAAAACTTCCAGAAAATTTGAAAGTTTGTTGGGATATTTTTTATTTTTATGCGAATAAGCATGAAGTGTGAAAAAAAAAAAAAAAAAAAAAAAACCAATATGCTACAGCCTAAGCATGATGGCAGTCAGATCGTGCGACTGATTTTAGGTTGCTGATGACCTCTCATCAAAACTCAATTTGCTTTTTTGTTGTGGAGAACCCAACTCAATAGCCACATATTTTATCCAAAACTACTGGAGACCATCTTGGAGCATTGGGTATTTTTGGTAATACGCATGGAAAATGTTTGAGATTCTCAAAAATTTCTTACAATTTAAATCACAATTATGTGATCTGATAAATGTTAGTCTTTTATTGGTTATATAGTCAATTATATGAGACTCATCACCTTTGTTACATCATTATAAATGTATTTGTGGGTGTAAAATGCGAATATCTAGGCATTGTTGTACATACATATACATGGACTAATCTATTTTGTGCCAACAAATTACAACTCATTGAACTTAAGTTCCTAGGTGCATTGCAATAGAAATGGCAGACTAATATACTAAGTATACATGGGGGAGAGAATTTATTATTACTGTATTCAAACAAACAAACAACCAAGCAAGTCAGTTCTCTGCCTATATTACAACCAAGCCATCATACAGCCAATTTCTCATCACCGTAAAAGCCTGTTCCGCATCACCATCTTCTTCAGGAGATTGAGGCCGGTGAGCAAACCCATGACCTCTTCCCTTAAAACTCAAAACCCTAGATCCTTTTGTACCAATTCTCTTCTCAATATCTTCCAAGGCACTGACCCGACAACTCGGATCATTGTCACCTACAATGAACAATACAGGCACCTTTATATTAGCAACGACAGATGGGTCAATTCTTGTGCCATAGAATGAAATCCCAATGCCAAAACAGGCACCCCTGTCCTGGGCGAGTGCATCTATTACTCGGCCACCTCCAAAACAGAATCCAATGATACCAAGCTTCTTTGAGATTCCTGCAGCTACAAACTCATCCATCATCCACTTTTTAGAGGTTGTAATGTCTTTTGCAATCCTTTCCGGGGTTTGTTGTGCAAGCCATTCTTCAAATGAAGCCTTTGGTCTGTCCTTTGCCCATGGATCCCCGCGAAACAAGTCCGGTACTAGTACACTAACAATATTTATTTCAAGAAAAACACCGGTAAAAATTATATAAAGGATCATTTTAAGAATCATTAACAATGCTCACAAAGATATGGAAAGACAAGACAACATGGATATCAATGCATAGACCAGCAGCATTAGATACAGAATGCTCAAGTTTGTTCAGGTGCCAAAGGCATAAAACCTTAAATGAAGCTTTTTTAAAAATTTATTTGAAATATATTTTTCTTTTATGTTGAAATGCAAAACAAGTTTGTTCAGGTGCCAGAGGCATAAAAGACTTAAATGAAGCATTTTTAAAATTTTATTTGAAATATATTTTTCTTTAATGTTGAAATGCAAAATTACTAATTACATTCAAGTTTAAAACTTTCAATTCCCAAAACAAATTGAAACCAGCAGTATAATATATATTTTTTTTTATAAAAAAATCGAGATCAAGATAGCTCTCCCTACTTTTTTTAATTGTTAGTCTGATCACAAATGGAAAATCTTATTTGCCTAGCACTTGAGCCACTTCTGACTAGATACACGTATGCCCTATTCCCAGTGTATCAAACATCATCTAATACAAGTGTCTTTGGTAGTTGTTGTGTAGTACAAATGTATTTTCACACACATGATGTCTAAAAATCAGGAAACATACTTGTAACCGTTGCAGGCAACACGATATGCGAAATCTCTAGTGGATGAATCCTCAAATCCAAAGATATCGGACAAGAGCAAGATGCCGGTTCCGTTGTTGTTCTTCACTGCCGTGAAAAGATAAGCAAGGATACTGTCATCTCCCTCCCCTATCGAAATCTCAACTCCATTGACTAGCTCACAAGCCTCATCATTTATGCCTTCTTCAACTTCCACTGGGTTGCGAGATACTTTACGCGCTGTAGATTTTATAAAACATAACGAGGGCAGGCGAGGATTTGAAATTGCAGATTCTCTGGACAATAACTGAAGCCTTTATAGTCAAAATTTCCAATTATGAATAACAACTTTTTAGCACTATAACATATAAAAGGCAGAGAAGACATGTTTGTTTTAAGTGAAATCCTCTCATGTGCTCTACTTCAAGCATAAAATGCAAATTTCAAAATATACATATTTGACCAGACCAATTATATTAATATATAAATATTCCATTTTACAGCCAAAAAATGACAATGACAAGTAAACAACATATGATTGGCACTCCCATCATTTTCTTCTGTAAATTGTAGAACTAGTTTCCTCTACTTCTTTACAAGTGATCTAGGTATGGCTATAAGAAGAAAAAGTTCACTTGGGTCAAATTAAATTGATAAATATACCAAATTATCACAACACACAATTTACATGTTGAAGCATTATTTATTTTGCAAGCAACGTGTTACTGGGATGGGATGTGTTGCAGTTACCATCTAAGAAATGCATTTACGGGTCAACCTTGGTCATGGAACTCTCTCTCCATACATCAGTTTTTCTCACCATATCATGCCAAGCAAAATATACCCAAATTAAAACCATCAAAGGTCGTATACCAGAAAGTGTATGAGGCCCCCATATATGTGTATGATGAATAAGACATGGCAAAGGATTTCAATGGTTAACTGAATGTAAACCATGGTTGCCTATTTTTACCTAATTAAGTGAAGGTTAAGGTCACAAATCATAATTTTTGTAAGTTTCAAAATCAAGAATAGACCATTTTACATTTCTAAAGATCAACAACATAAAGCATCCATCCAACCAAAAACTCAAATATGGGAGCTCTTACTATTAAGATGGTGGTCTAAAGAGAGAATTTGTTCCCCACAAATCCTTTTGCTTGGAATCCTTGATGTCCATTTTGCAAATGACGCTAATAACGGTGCCAGATATAATGTAAGCTTCAAATTTCCTAGTGTGTTGACATTGAAACTTCTATGGATCTTTTAGAACACCTAAAATGTCATTCTATTTTCCTTGTACACGAATGTGCTTAAATTATCAAAATTACCACTTAAAAACTTTATTCACATACAAAAGCTACATTTCACACACACCAACCATGAACAAATTAGGTGGAGGGGAGGGGGAGGGGGGAGGTTCTATGGCAGAAGGATCAATAAACATGACAACAATACCAGATACATCTACCTTGCTTACTAATGATTCTAATCTGGTTCATTCCTCAGCCCACAACCACTTCCCATCCCCAACTCTTGCCCAAATCTGACTCAAACATAAATTTGAGTAAACAGCCACTAAAACCCCCTCTACTCCTTTACTCAAACCTATACCAACTTGAGTTTTACTCAAATTTTGACTCAAATCAAGGGAGACTCATTTCCATATCTCAAATTTCTATCCAATCAAAACTTGACACATAGGTGCATTTACCCAAATTTCCAAATTCTCCTTTACTCTGACTCCTGGCATCCACTCAAAACTTGACACTAGGTAATTTTACTAAAATTTGATTTTATCAATTGGAGTGTTTCATATCAAATGAAGCCTTTTACTCAAACTTCTACTCAATTTATTTATTTATTTATTTTTTTGCTGATTACAGAGTGATTCTTTAAAAAAAAAAACAAAAAAAAGGGTGTAAATATCGTTTAATTAATTCATGATTCACAACTGAATCAACCCAAACTATAAGAACCAGATCAGTACTATAATAAGCACGAATCTCAACAACCCATTAATATTTCTTCAAAAATCTGAACAATCAATAAAAAAAAAGGACCCAAAAATTTCAAATTAAAAACATTTTAATAATAATAATAAAAAAGCAATGGAAACAAACTTACAGAAAAGGGAAGCTGAGGAGAAGCAAAAGTTGAAAACAAGTGAGGGTGGTGATGGTTGAGCTGCCTTCTAAGTAAGATTGGAGCTGAAAACAAGGGTGATGATGCCAACCCCATATCCCTCTACTCTTTTACTCTAAAAATGGTTGCAAAATTCAACTGAAGAATGTAAAAAACAAACAAGTGGAAGCTGATGAATCATCATTATCCATTACAAATATCTAACGGATATTTATTGTGGTTCTTTTTCAAGGATTTAAATCAATTAAATTTGGGCCTCAAAATGATATTCCCCCAAATCACCCCCACTGTGTGGTTGGGGGTCCTAGTTGTCATGGGTTAACCCGACCCGCTCACTGTTTTTGTCTTATTTTTATTTATTTAGAAACTTTCAATTTTAGTTAAAAAAATTCAAAAAAATCACTAAAAAAAAATCAACTACTCGCTTTATTTTTATTTTTTGTATGTTTTTCTATAAAAAGTCAAAAAAACACCTAAAAAGTAAATTTCAAAAATAAATCTTAATTTTTTCAGTGTATAAATGTTATGGACCACAAAAAGATACCACTAAAAAAATTTACTTTATTTGTTATTTTGAAATAATATATTTAGACCACTAAAGAATAAAAAAATTATACAAATGCCTAGTTGGAAATAAAAATGACATGTGAATTTTGTCATAAAATAGTATTTGTAAATATTTCATTTTGACTAGTATAATACTTGTCCCATCACCGGATCATTGCCCTACGATAATCATATAGAAAAATATTTGGAGGCCGTAATTTTTGTGACTCAAATGGTTCAAAATTGTTAAAACGACGTCGTTTTGACAATTTTGATGTTGTTTTGTACTCAAAACGACGTCGTTTTGGAAAATTCGAGCCATTTGAGCCACAAAAATTAAGGTCCTCTACCATTGCTGAATCATATAATAGTGATAATTTTGAAGAATTTCTTGAAGGAAGCTAAAATGCTGTGTTTAGTGGAGTTTTAGAAACTTATTTTCACACTTTGGTTTGAGTACCTTTTTTTGGTTAAAATTTTAAAAATTGAGTCCATACCACTTTTGAAAATATGTTTATGGGGTCATCTTTTCGGATGTCTCTCCAAACGTTTGGTCGGTTGATCGGAATAGTGTTCGGATTTTTTTTTTTTTTTTTTTTGTACTTGTTACTTTTATATTTTAAATAAAAAAGTTTTTGGAATTTAAAAAAAAAATTTAGGAGCTCTAAATAGAATTTTGAGTTGTGTGTTTGGTTATGAGTTGTAAGTTTTTTAATCATATATCATATGTCACATCATTTATTTCAAATTTAATTCAAAACTCATAACCAAACAAATTTTCAACACTCAAATCATAATTCCAAAATTCACAAACTTAAAATACAACTCTATTATCAAATTATAATTCTAAAACTCTATCAAACGTTACTAAAAGATTTTTTGAAAAAAGTTATTTGTTGTATTATTTTTTTATTTTATAAAGATGATTCGTTTCCTTTATTTCCAAATCACAATGTTAAGAAATGATTTTCAACACTTAATTATTTCCAGGGTACTATCCCCCAGTTTCATTTTAATACATCTTCTTCACAATTTATACTTTCAATTTTCTCAGTAAGAGAAACATAAATTTGGGACATTTCCATTAGACACGCTTAACTTTTCAATCAACTCCCCCACATGCTCACATGGATCATAAATCTCAATAATGCACCTCTAACATGCACTACCACAAACTGCACTTTTGGCAATTAAAATTGGCCACTAAAAAAAATTTAGTCACTAAAAGTTATGAATTGGCGACTAAATTTTTTTTGGTTGACAAAAGTACAATATTTAGTTACTAATTTTTTTTAGTCGGGGTATATTGATTATTGGCAATTAAAAAAAATTTAGTCTCTAAAAATACCAAAATTGGCGACAAAAAAATTATTTTAGTCGCCGTATATTTAGTTTTGGCTACTAAAACCATTTAGTCGCTGAATGTAAAATAAAAAATTATTTTTTTCTTTGGCGATCAAAAGTTTGGTTGCCAAAAACATATTTTCAGCAACAAAAAAATATTTTAGTCACTGTATATTGAGTTTTGGCTATTAAAAGCATTTAGTCGCTGAATGGAAAATAAAAAATTATTTTTTATCTTTGACGACTAAAAGTTTGATCGCCAAAAACATATTTTAGTCGTCGTATATTGAGTTTTGACTACTGAAACCATTTAGTCGCTGAATGGAAAATAAAAAATTATTTTTTATCATTTTAGCCGCCAAAAACTTATTTTCAGCGACAAAAAGAAATTTTAGTCGCCAAAAAACTAAAGCATTTGGAGGGAGACATCTCAAATTTTGGAGGGATTTATAAAATTAGTTGGCGACTAAAAATATTTAGTCGCTAATGGTGTAATATATATATCTATTTATATATTTGGTTTCCAAACCATAAACTAGCGCATTTGTCTCTCTCTCTTCAACGTTTCTCTCCCTCTCCCTTTGCCTCTCCCTCTCCACTGCTCCTCTCCCCTTCCTCTCTCACCGCCACTCCACTAGTCGTGCATCAACCGCTCCTCCTCATGGTCGCGGGTAACCGGAGCACCGATTCACCTACATTTGCCTTATTTTCTCTCTCTAAAATCTCTGTATATTCGTATATTTGTCTATCCATCAACAGCGAGACCGACGACGTGCTGGAGATTGTGACGACAATGAATCAAGAGAAGGCGAGTCGAAGGAGCGAGAGAGCAATTGGCACAGCGCCAAGTGTAAATCGGATGTGTTGTCTCATCCTTTGTACGAGCAGTTGTTATCGGCGCATGTTCAGTGCCTTCATTTGATAAAAATTGCTAAAGGATTTTGATTTTGAAACAATTAAGATCATGTTGCATACTGGTGAGAAAGGAAAATTTTGGAAACATTGCATGTAATTGTCAGACTAGAGTTTACTATTCAGGCATGAGGTTCAATTTGGATGTTGTATAAATTTTCAACAAAACAGAATATTAAAATGATTTTGATGGGATTATATGCAGAGTATAATATATCTAAATTATTAATTTTATAATTGTTATAATTTGAAATGTCAATTTTATTGAATAAGTGCTAATGGTTAATTTTTTTTTTTTTTTTTTTTTTTTACGGATTGCTTTGCGTGAGCTATTGTGGATGTGTACGAAGAGCATTTGTTTTGTATATGGAAGACATTTATTTTGGAACAATTCTCTGTTTTGGAAATCCAATGTTTTTATATGTAATATTTAATTTAGATGGATTATACTTGGTTTGTATGGATTTATATGATATTTGGAATATGATGTTACAAGTTAAAGTTTTTGAATAGTTGATAATGAAATGAGTATTATTGATAATGGATTTAGATTATAATTGATAGATATATTATTCTGTATATGTACAGGTTATAGGTTGCATTGATAATGAAATGCATATAATTTAGAAATTAATGAAAAATATTCAATTTGTGCATTTTAAAAAAATATTAATAAATAGAGCTTGAGTTTTTGGCGACTAAACATTTAGTAGTCAAAAAATAAAAAAGGAACTTATTGGCGACTAAACAGTTAGTAGCCCAAAAAAAATGAATGTTTTTGGCGACTAAAAAATTGATAGCTAAAAAGGAGTGTCACGTTTTTACCGACTAAAAAATTGGTAGCCAAAAAGGAGTGTTGCGTTTTTAGTGACTAAAAAATTGAAGATGGAAAATATTAAAATATTTTCTTTTGGGCGACTAAATTTTTAGTCGCCAATTGGTGACTTTCGGCGATTAAAAAAAATTAGTCGCCAATACTTTTCCCGACAATCATCTAGCGACAAAATTGGCGACCAAAAAGTTTAATCGGTAAAATTCTTCGGTGACTAAAAAATAACTTTTAGTGACTAAAAATTTAGTCATCAAAAGAATAATTTGTTGAAGTGATGCTTTCACCAATAATCAATCAATAACTCATCATCCAACTACACTCTAGTAGCGTCAGTTACTGGAATGACTAGTTTTATGCACCTCAAGTTTTTAAGGGGTATATAAGCTGAAAATGATCCAAGTCAAGTATTTAAGCACATTACTCTTTTGAATGACTAACATCATGTGTATTCAACTTACCATAAGATAATCATTATTAAAGTTAAGGGAAATGCTACTATACGTATCTCCTCTAATTATATATATATTTTTTCAATTATGATATTATTTTAGTTATAACTCATGAGATCTTTGGCTATGTCTAATGTAGTTTAGTTATGACTTTTTTTTTTTAGTTATGACTCAAAAATATAAAATTATGTCATTTTATTCTTTAGTTATAAGATGCATATGATATATACCCTTTGAGATGTGTGTATCATAATTTTTTCCTGAAGTTAATTAAGAAAATATATCAAAGGGTTAGAAGTAGAAAAGTAAATAATCCAACAAAGTTTGTGACATTAAGCAACTTAGAATTCTTAAAATAGAAATACATTTTTTTGGGATAACAGGAAAAGGGAACTTCCTTAACAAAAAGCACAACTAAACACACTAAAAAATGAACTTTCGAGGTAGGACCTCTCTGTACGAATTCTTTTTTCCCTAATACTCTCTCTATTTCTCTCTTTCTAAAAACCTCCTCCCCGGGCCTCTCTTTTGGCCGGCCGGCCGCCGCCTTTGGCTATGGCGGTCGGCTGGCCTAACTTTTTCCGGTGTTTGTCTTTTAGTTTCTTTCCTTGAATAAACTTGATTCCCCTTATATTTTCCCACCTAGGTGTGTTTGTGTGCTGCGGTAGAGTTTATATGTTGGTGATTCGGGGCTGTTTTAGCTGTTTCTTTGGGAGTAGTGGTGTGTTGTTTTCATCAAGGGACGTCCAGGCTCTTCACTCGAGCACTCTTTTGCGAGTAGGAGCTTGAGGGGTGAACTCTGTTTCAGATTTTTGAAGAAGTATCGATGCTTTGTTTGGGCGGAAACATGGGTGCCGGTGTCGATCCAGATCTGTCTGGTTTTCATTCGAGCGCTCCTCTTCGTGTGTGAGTTTGAGGGGTGAAAGAAGAAGGACTGGAGTAGGAAGAAGAACTGCTGGTTGCTCGGTGTTTGGATCTGCAGTGGGTGGTGTCCCAGCGGTTGGTCGGGTTTTGGTCGGTGCTTGGATCTGCAGCAGGTGTGAGTAAGAAGAAGAGGCATGGTGTGGGATGCAGTTCTATAAGACTTTGTCGAGGCAATATGATTCTTTAGAAGGGGAGTTTGCAGCAGCATGGGTGTGGGTTTGAGAGCTGCAGCAGCATAGGTGCGGGTTCGGGAGTTGCAGCAGCTACGGTGTGATGTGGGCAGCAACATAGGAGTGGGTGGGTGGGCTTTGGCAGCAGCATGGGTGTGGGTTCGAGAGCTGCAGCAGCATAGGTGCGGGTTCGGGAGTTGCAGCAGCTTCGGTGTGATGTGGGCAGCAACATAGGAGTGGGTGGGTGGGCTTTGGGAGTTGCAGTAGCAGAGGCATGGTGTAGTTGCAGAGGCATAGTGTTTAAAATCATGAGGCATGGCGATTATAATATTGGGTTGTTGAGGCATGGTGATTAAATTATTCGGGAATTGCAGCAAATAGCAGAGACATGGTGATTATAATATTGGGCTATTGATATTGATGATTTAAAATCATGAGGCTTGCAGATAAGGTGATTAAAATATTGGGTTAAATTTGGGTTGTTTAGAGGATTTGCAGTAGCTGTTTGGGGGGTTTGGTGGTTGATTTTGTGAGGTTTCATGTATTTTATTTTCTAGTTAAGTCCTTCTTAACTTTTTATTTAAAAATCGAGAGGCCAAGGGGTTGGTTGTATGGATACGAGTAGCAGTAGTAGGGGTATTTTTATATTTCTGAATCTCTCTCGATGTATGTCATCTTCCTGTACCTTTAATTTCATGTTGTTAATGAAATTTTTCTTTGCTGATCAAAAAAAAAAAAAATGAACTTTCGTGATACACCGATGCCCCAAGGATCCGTTTCATCGGTTTTTATCTTCAAATGGATTGTTGCTTCTCTTCGCCACACCTGGATCCACTCCCTATCTCGTTTGCGATGTTTTCAAGCTTATCGTTCATCAAATTAATCTTCTCATCCAAAAGGGAAGCAACATCTCTCAGATCATCCAAGTTGCTAAAATCATGTAAATTTTTTTCAAACAAGAATTTGGTCATTTGTTGTTCAATTTCAACCCCCCGATTTTTCTTTTTTTCAAATTCTTACTCATTCTCGTTATGTTTTTCTTAAGAAATTTTTCTTGGTCCATCATGTTAGCTGTTTTTTTCATGCTAGGCAAGTTTTCAAACCTTTGGAGCAAATGGGATGCTTCATTTGGAGAAGGCCAAACATCTGGTTGAGCAACAGATCCTGTTGCAGTAGCAGGATATATTATAGCACATGCATCAACAGAACATAGAGTTTTAAGCTCACTTACCTCTTTCAATAATCCAGCCTTTCTTCTTCGAAATGTCTGCTTCCAAACAAGTTCATCAGTAATGAACTCGTACTTCACTGTTCGACCCATATTCAAAGGTTCAGAGAAGGAACTTTGCCTTTCAAGAACAAGTATAGATAGGTTTTTTTGTGCAAGGAACTTTCATATGGAAATATATATATAGAGGCATTGGGACTCAAACAAATTAGGGTAGTGTTTTTCGAAACAGAAAATTGACCAAAACCGACTTAGCTGTAAATTATTCATTGGCGAACAAGGCAACTGGTCCAATGGTCATGTAATTGCCTATTGGGATAATGAAAAGAACAGATATACAACATTTAAGTCGATGGGGTAAGTGAGATCTTTTTATTGTAATTTAATTTACTAATCTCCTAATATCTTATCATATGACAAAAAAATAAAAAAATTATTCTTTGAACAATGGACGTGTGGGGCCATGAAATTACTCCATCATGTTTAGAGCTTGTTTGGGAAGTTGCTATTTTAATCATTTTTTTAATTTTTTATTAAAAAACATATAGAGGCATTGGGACTCAAAAAAATTAGGATAGTGTTTTTCAAAACGGAAAATTGACCAAAACCGACTTAGCCGTAAATTATGCATTGGCGAACAAGGTAAGTCGTCCAATGGTCATGTAATTGTCTCCTGGGATAATGAAAAGAACAGATATTCAACATTTAAGTCGATGGAGTAAGTGAGATCCTTTTATTGTAATTTAATTTACTAATCTCCTAATATCTTATCATATGACAAAAAAAATAAAAAAATTATTCATTGAACAATGGACGTGTGGGGCCATGAAATTACTCCATCATGTTTAGAGCTTGTTTGGGAAGTTGCTATTTTAATCATTATTTTAAATTTTTTATTAAAAACATATAGAGGCATTGGGACTCAAAAAAATTAGGGTAGTGTTTTTCGAAACGGAAAATTGACCAAAATTGACTTAGCTATAAATTATTCAGTGGCGAACAAGGTAAGTGGTCCAATGGTAATGTAATTGTCTCTTGGGATAATGAAAAGACAAATATTCAATATTTAAGCCGACGGAGTAAGTGAGATCTTTTTATTGTAATTTAATTTACTAATCTCCTAATATCTTATCATATGACAAAAAAATAAAAAATTATTCATTGAACATGGACGTGTGGGGCCATGAAATTACTCCATCATGTTTAGAGCTTGTTTGGGAAGTTGCTATTTTAATCATTTTTTAAATTTTTTATTAAAAAACATATAGAGGCATTGGGACTCAAAAAAATTAGGCTAGTGTTTTTTGAAACGGAAAATTGACCAAAACCGACTTAGCTGTAAATTATTCATTGGCGAACAAGGCAATTGGTCCAATGGTCATGTAATTGTCTATTGGGATAATGAAAAGAACAGATATTCAACATTTAAGTCGATGGAGTAAGTGAGATCTTTTTATTGTAATTTAATTTACTAATCTCCTAATATCTTATCATATGACAAAAAAATAAAAAAAATTATTCATTGAACAATGGACGTGTGGGGCCATGAAATTACTCCATCATCTTTAGAGCTTGTTTGGGAAGTTGCTATTTTAATCATTTTTTAAATTTTTTATTAAAAAACATATAGAGGCATTGGGACTCAAAAAAATTAGGGCAGTGTTTTTCGAAACGGAAAATTGACCAAAACCGACTTAGCTGTAAATTATTCATTGGTGAACAAGGTAAGTGGTCCAATGGTCATGTAATTGTCTCTTGGGATAATGAAAAGAACAGATATTCAACATTTACGTCGATGGAGTAAGTGAGATCTTTTTATTGTAATTTAATTTACTAATCTCCTAATATCTTATCATATGACAAAAAAATAAAAAAAATTATTCATTGAACAATGGACGTGTGGGGCCATGAAATTACTCCATCATGTTTAGAGCTTGTTTGGGAAGTTGCTATTTTAATCATTTTTTTAATTTTTTATTAAAAAACATATAGAGGCATTGGGACTCAAAAAAATTAGGGTAGTGTTTTTCGAAATGGAAAATTGACCAAAACGGACCTAGCTGTAAATTATTCATTGGCGAACAAGGTAAGTGATCCAATGGTCATGTAATTGTCTCTTGGGATAATGAAAAGAACAGATATTCAACATTTAAGTCAATGTAGTAAGTGAGATCTTTTTATTGTAATTTAATTTACTAATCTCCTAATATCTTATCATATGACAAAAAAATCAAAAAATTATTCATTGAACAATGGACGTGTGGGGCCATGAAATTACTCCATCATGTTTAGAGCTTGTTTGGGAAGTTGCTATTTTAATCATTTTTTTAATTTTTTATTAAAAAACATATAGAGGCATTGGGACTCAAAAAAATTAGGGTAGTGTTATTCGAAACCGAAAATTGACCAAAACTGACTTAGCTATAAATTATTCAGTGGCGAACAAGGTAAGTGGTCCAATGGTCAAGTAATTGTCTCTTGGGATAATCAAAAGAATAGATATTCAACATTTAAGCCGATGGAGTAAGTGAGATCTTTTTATTGTAATTTAATTTACTAATCTCCTAATATCTTATCATATGACAAAAAAATAAAAAAATTATTCATCGAACAATGGACGTGTGGGGCCATGAATGAACTCCATGTTTAGAGCTTGTTTGGGAAGTTGCTATTTTAATCATTTTTTAAATTTTTTATTAAAAAACATATAGAGGCATTGGGACTCAAAAAAATTAGGGTAGTGTTTTTTGAAACGGAAAATTGACCAAAACCGACTTAGCTGTAAATTATTCATTGGCGAACAAGGCAACTGGTCCAATGGTCATGTAATTGTCTATTGGGATAATGAAAAGAACAGATATTCAACATTTAATTCGATGGAGTAAGTGAGATCTTTTTATTGTAATTTAATTTACTAATCTCCTAATATCTTATCATATGACAAAAAAATAAAAAAAATTATTCATTGAACAATGGACGTGTGGGGCCATGAAATTACTCCATCATCTTTAGAGCTTGTTTGGGAAGTTGCTATTTTAATAATTTTTTTAATTTTTTATTAAAAAACATATAAAGGGATTGGGACTCAAAAAAATTAGGGTAGTGTTTTTCAAAACGGAAAATTGACCAAAACCGACTTAGCTGTAAATTATTCATTGGCGAACAAGGTAAGTGGTCCAATGGCCATGTAATTGTCTCTTGGGATAATGAAAAGAACAGATATTCAACATTTAAGTCGATGGAGTAAGTGAGATCTTTTTATTGTAATTTAATTTACTAATCTCCTAATATCTTATCATATGACAAAAAAATAAAAAAAATTATTCATTGAACACTGGACGTGTGGGGCCATGAAATTACTCCATCATGTTTAGAGCTTGTTTGGGAAGTTGCTATTTTAACCATTTTTTTAATTTTTTATTAAAAAACATAGAGGCATTGGGACTCAAAAAAATTAGGGTAGTGTTTTTCGAAACGGAAAATTGACCAAAACGGACTTAGTTGTAAATTATTCATTGGCGAACAAGGTAAGTGGTCCAATGGTCATGTAATTGTCTCTTGGGATAATGAAAAGAACAGATATTCAACATTTAAGTCGATGGAGTAAGTGAGATCTTGTTATTGTAATTTAATTTACTAATCTCCTAATATCTTATCATATGACAACAAAATAAAAAAATTATTCATTGAACAATGGACGTGTGGGGCCATGAAATTACTCCATCATGTTTAGAGCTTGTTTGGGAAGTTGCTATTTTAATCATTTTTTTAATTTTTTACTAAAAAACATATAGAGGCATTGGAACTCAAAAAAATTAGGGTAGTGTTTTTCGAAACGGAAAATTGACCAAAACTGACTTAGCTATAAATTATTCAGTGGCGAACAAGGTAAGTGGTCCAATGGTCATGTAATTGTCTCTTGGGATAATGAAAAGAACAGATATTCAATATTTAAGCCGATGGAGTAAGTGAGATCTTTTTATTGTAATTTAATTCACTAATCTCCTAATATCTTATCATACGACAAAAAAATAAAAAAATTATTCATTGAACAATGGACGTGTGGGGCCATGAAATTACTCCATCATGTTTAGAGCTTGTTTGGGAAGTTGCTATTTTAATCATTTTTTAAATTTTTTATTAAAAAACATATAGAGGCATTGGGACTCAAAAAAATTAGGGTTGTGTTTTTTGAAACGGAAAATTGACCAAAACCGACTTAGCTGTAAATTATTCGTTGGCGAACAAGGCAACTGGTCCAATGGTCATGTAATTGTCTCTTGGGATAATGAAAAGAACAGATATTCAACATTTAAGTCGATGGAGTAAGTGAGATCTTTTTATTGTAATTTAATTTACTAATCTCCTAATATCTTATCATATGACAAAAAAATAAAAAAAAATTATTCATTGAACAATGGACGTGTGGGGCCATATAATTACTCCATCATGTTTAGAGCTTGTTTGGGAAGTTGCTATTTTAATCATTTTTTTAATTTTTTATTAAAAAACATATAGAGGGATTGGGACTCAAAAAAATTAGGGTAGTGTTTTTCGAAACGGAAAATTGACCAAAACTGACTTAGCTGTAAATTATTCATTGGCGAACAAGGTAAGTGGTCCAATGGTCATGTAATTGTCTCTTTGGATAATGAAAAGAACAGATATTCAACATTTAAGTCGATGGAGTAAGTGAGATCGTTTTATTGTAATTTAATTTACTAATCTCCTAATATCTTATCATATGACAAAAAAATAAAAAGAATTATTCATTGAACAATGGACGTGTGGGGCCATGAAATTACTCCATCATGTTTAGAGCTTGTTTTGGAAGTTGCTATTTTAATCATTTTTTAAATTTTTTATTAAAAAACATATAGAGCATTAGGACTCAAAAAATTAGCGTAGTGTTTTTCGAAACGGAAAATTGACCAAAACGGACTTAGCTGTAAATTATTCATTGGCGAACAAGGTAAGTGGTCCAATGGTCATGTAATTGTCCCTTGGGATAATGAACAGAACAGATATTCAACATTTAAGTCGATGGAGTAAGTGAGATCTTTTTATTGTAATTTAATTTACTAATCTCCTAATATCTTATCATATGACAAAAAAATAAAAAAATTATTCATTGAACAACGGACGTGTGGGGCCATGAAATTACTCCATCATGTTTAGAGCTTGTTTGGGAAGTTGCTATTTTAATCATTTTTTAAATTTTTTTATTAATAAACATATAGAGGTATTGGGACTCAAAAAAATTAGGGTAGTGTTTTTCGAAACGGAAAATTGGCCAAAACTGACTTAGTTGTAAATTATTCATTGGCGAACAAGATAGCTGGTCCAATGGTCTATGTAATTGTCTCTTGGGATAATGAAAAGGTCAGATATTCAACATTTAAGTCGATGAAGCAAGTGAGATTTTTTATTGTAATTTAATTTACTAATCTCCAATATCTTATCAGATGACAAAAAAATAAAAAAATTATTCATTGAACAACGGACGTGTGGGGCCATGAAATTACTCCATCATGTTTAGAGCTTGTTTGGGAAGTTGCTATTTTAATCATTTTTTTAATTTTTTATTAAAAAACAGAGGCATTGGGACTCAAAAAAATTAGGGTAGTGTTTTTCGAAACGGAAAATTGGCCATAACCGACTTAGTTGTAAATTATTCATTGGCGAACAAGGTAACTGGTCCAATGGTGCATGTAATTATCTCTTGGGATAATGAAAAGGTTAGATATTCAACATTTAAGTCGATGGAGTAAGTGAGATCTTTTTATTGTAATTTAATTTACTAATCTCCTAATATCTTATCATATGACAAAAAAATAAAAAAATTATTCATTGAACAATGGATGTGTGGGGCCATGAAATTACTCCATCATGTTTAGAGCTTGTTTGGGAAGTTGCTATTTTAATCATTTTTTTAATTTTTTATTAAAAAACATATAAAGGCATTGGGACTCAAAAAAATTAGGGTATTTTTTTTCGAAACGGAAAATTGACCAAAACTGACTTAGCTTTAAATTATTCATTGGCGAAGAAGGTAACTGGTCCAATGGTGATGTAATTGTCTCTTGGGATAATGAAAAGGTCAGATATTCAACATTTAAGTCGATGGAGTAAGTGAGATCTTTTTATTGTAATTTAATTTACTAATCTCCTAATATCTTATCATATGACAAAAAAATAAAAAAATTATTCATTGAACAATGGATGTGTGGGGCCATGAAATTACTCCATCATGTTTAGAGCTTGTTTGGGAAGTTGCTATTTTAATTATTGTTTAAATTTTTTATTAAAAAACATATACTTTTATAAAAAGAAAAAAAACAACTATGTGATTGAGTGATGTAATGGGATTGAGCGTCAGTGTAACTACCATTTTTCAAAAAATTATGGTAAGAGTACCATCGAAATCGAAACGGTCATAAAAAGAGAAAATTATCAAATAGCCATTCATGTAAGACAACAAATGAAGAAAAAAAATTACATATAGATGTTGTAACGCTTTCTATATAGGTTTTATAGCGATCCTGGTTTTACCTCTCTTTATTTATTGTATTCCGGACTCGGTTCCGTGGTTGTGTTGTTGTCTCATTCTCATTTCTAGCATTTACTCTTTGTATTTGAGTCTTGGGTTGTGTTGGGCAGGCTTGAAACAGGTTGGTTGTACTTAGAAACCAAAAGTTGATGCCCAGAATTTGGCTTTCACGCTCGAGCGGGCCCTTCGTTGTTGCTTCTACGCTCGAGCGTGAATTCCCATCTCCCAGTATTTTTCTCTGCTGGTCTTCGTGCACTCGAGCGGGAGTTTTGACGCTCGAGCGTGAACTTTTGTTTTTGTTCGTCCGCTCGAGCAGGGAGTTTGACGCTCGAGCGGGGACCATGTCTGCAAAACTTCTGGAAGTGTGCAATCTACGCTCGAGCGGCACTTTCCACGCTCGAGTGTGAGTCTGTGTCTGACGCTCGAGCGGGGGTTTCCATGCTCGAGCGGGGAGTCGATTATATCAGTCCGAGTTTTCACTTTTTGGATCACTTTTTCAACACTCTTTCTCTCTCTTACTTTCCCAAACACACATTTGAGAGCTCCTCTCTCTAAAACCTTACCTTCTCTCTAGGTATTGATCTAGTAGGAGTGATTTCCTCACCTTTGGCCTTTGTAAAAGTTGTGGGGATTGTCGAGGGCTACATTTTGATCCGAGAAATTTAGTGTTTGGAGCATTTTCGATTTCTTCACCTTCTCCATTTGGGCTCCGAATTTGAGGTAGGGATTCCTACTCATTTCTATGGTCTTTAACCTAAATGTTGGGTTTTTTGCATAAATGGTTTGATTTTGAAAGTTAGGGTTTTAAATGTGTAAAGAGGAGTTTCAAATCTTTGAACCACAAATGTTTCAAAATGAGGTATTTGGTGTTGTTAATAATATTTGAGCCTTTGGGTCAATATTGGGAAATAAGGAAAAAATGCCATGTTTGGGTATAATTGGGTCATTTATGTAATTAATGACATGTATTATGAGAATATGAAATTTAGTTGAATATATTAAAATTGGCTCATTATGAGATGAAATAGTGAAGTTGGATTTATTAATCGCTCACTTTTGAAATTGTTGATATTTCTCTGTTGAACGTAATTATTGTCTGTTTAGAAATAATTGCTTTGGGCTATCGGTGGAGGATAGTCTTGATTGTTGTAGACAATGCATGAGGATTAGGCAAATTGAAACTAATCAATTGAATATGTCATTGAATTATGACGGTTGGATTAATACATCAAATATGTCTGGAGTTTGAGAAGACGTTGAGGCATGGCCTCAAGATGAGAGTTGGGGGTTTTATGAGCCGGGATTATGGGCGTCTTGTAGATGCTGCAGCCCACATGGAGAGTATGATGCAGGAGGAGGAGGAGAGGTAGAGAGGCTCCAAGAGGAGTCAGGATGACCAGGGTGATGGTAGGAGACAGAGGGGTTCTAACCCTCAGCAGTCTCAGGGTGGTTTTGCTAGATCTATTTTTCCAGTGCCGAGTGCAGGTTCTGGGAGAGGCAATCAGGGAGACGTTACCTGTTACAAATGTGGTTAGTTGGGCCACAAGTCTTCAGCTTGCCCGCAGAAGGGCGAAGGGCAGAGAGCAGCTTCATCTACGGCTCGACCTCAGAGCCAGAGTCAGGGCAGAGGCCAGCCACTGTCTTGTTATCAGTGTGGTCAGGCAGGGTACCTGAAGAGGTTTTGCCCGCATTTAGGTGGTACATCTGGTGCATCTGGGCAGAGGCAGAGTTTTCAGCCAGCTCAGTCAGTTCAGGTCTCGAGGGCCAATCAGGGGGCTTCATCGTCCCAGTCTGTGCAGCAGTCTTTTGCTCCTAGAGGTAAGCAGGTTGACCAGGGGCCTATAGGGCGCGTGTATGCTGTTACCGCGCAGGACCTAGTACCGACTCCATCTGTTGTGAGAGGTACCTTTCTGTTTTGCAACTCGGTTGCTAGTGTGTTGATTGATACGGGTGCATCTCATTCTTTTGTATCTGCTGCATTTGCATCTGTTTTGGGTTTGGAGTTGGCACAGTTAGCATCTCCTATTTGTGTTGTATCACCTGTTGGAGGTGAATTGATTTTGAAACAAGGGTGTAGAGGTTGTGATATAGAGGTCGTAGATCGTCGGCTTCCGTTTCCTTTTGTAGTTATGTCCATGTCGGGATTTGATGTTTTTTGGATATGGACTGGCTATCGTCATACCGAGCAGTATTGATTGTTACCACCAGAGGGTCACAATATGTACCTTGAGTAGGGATTGTTTCCATTCTTGGGGGATCGGGTAGTGTAGTGTTTGCCACGGTGTATGATCCGCGAGGGCGGAGTGAGCTTAGTGGTCTTCTTGTTAGCTTTCGAGTAGTGAGTGTGATGAGACCCAGATATGTATTGCCGAAGTGGTCTGTGAGTATTCGGATGTTTTTCCCGAGGACCTCGTTAGTTTGGCACCTCACCGAGAGATTGAGTTCTCATTGATCTAGTGCCTGGCACGGCGCCGATTACTATGGCACCATATCGTTTTCCCCAGCCGAGTTGAGTGAGCTGAAGATTCAGCTCCAGGAGTTGCTAGATAAGGGCTTTATTCGCTAGTGGTTTCGCCGTGGGGAGCACCGGCCCTCTTTGCTAAAAGAAAGATGGTGCCTTGAGATTTTGTATCGACTACCGAAGTTGAATCGGGCTACGGCAAGAATAAGTACCCTATGCCCCGTATAGGATCTGTTTGACCAATTGAAGGGTTCCCGTTGTTTCTCTAAGATAGATTTGAGATCGGGTTACCACAGTTGAGGGTCAGGAGGAGGATATTTCGAAGACGGCATTCCGTACGCGATATGGCCATTATGAGTTTCTGGTGATGCCATTTGGGCTCACCAATGCACCGGCAGTGTTTATGGATTTGATGAATCGGATATTCCGGGAATTCTTGGATCGTTTTGTGGTCGTTTTCGTAGATGACATCTTGATCTATTCACCTTCTGAGGAGGAGCACGAGGAACACTTGAGAGTGGTGCTTGAGCTGCTTAGAGCCCATAGGCTGTATGCCAAGTTTGGGAAATGTGAGTTCTGGCTAGGAGAAGTCAAGTTCTTAGGCCATGTGGTTTCCGGGGAAGGGGTATCTGTTGATACATCCAAGATAGAGGCAGTGCAGGATTGGGCACAGCCTAAGAGTGTTTTTGAAATCCGCAGTTTTCTGGGATTAGCTGGGTATTACCGCCGGTTTGTGAAGGATTTCTCCAGGCTAGCTTCGCCGTTGACTAGGTTAACGCGGAAAGGGGTCAAATTTGTATGGAGTGAGACTTGTGAAAAGTCGCTCCAAGAGTTGAAGGTTAGATTGACTATAGCTCCAGTGTTGATTATACAGAGAGAGGTTTGGGTTATGCCGTTTATTGTGATGCCTACGAGAGGGTTTGGGTTGTGTGTTGATGCAAGAGGAGAAAGTGGTAGCCTATGGCTCACGTCAGTTGAAAATTCACGAGAAAAATTACCCTACACATGACCTAGAATTAGCAGCAGTGATCTTTGCCTTGAAGATTTGGAGGCACTACCTTTATGGTGAGAGGTTCGAGGTATTCTCTGATCATAAGAGTCTGAAGTATCTGTTTACACAGAGGAACTTGAATTTGAGGCAGAGGAGATGGATGGAGTTTATTGAGGATTACGATTTCAAGTTGCATTATCACCCGGGTAAGGCCAATGTTGTGGCCGATGCCCTTAGTAGAAAATCCATTAGTAATGTAGCTTGTATAGCCATCCGGGAGTGGGAAATGTTGGGTGCACTTTGGGAGTTTGATTTGTTTCTGGGTGAATCCGTTGAGGCTGCGGCCTTATTTTCTGTTGTTGCACAGCCTACACTTGTGAGTAGAGTGTTAGAGGCACAGAGAGGTGATCTTGAGGTAGAGTCCATCCGAGAGAAGATCTCCAGTGGGAAGGCTGAAAAGGGTTTGTCTGTGTATCCCGACCTGAGTGTGAGATATCGAGACAGTCTGTTTGTGCCGGAGGCTTGCCGAGAGGAGGTACTCTGAGAGTTTCACCATTCATGTCTTGCAGTGCATCCGGGAGGCACCAAGATGTATCGTGATTTGGGTCGCCAGTTTTGGTGGCGGGGAATGAAGAGAGATGTGGCAGTTTTCGTGTCTAAGTGCCTTACTTGTCAGCAAGTGAAGGCCGAGCATCAGAGGCCAGCGGGTTTGTTGCAACCCTTCCCTATTGCCGAGTGGAAGTGGGAGCATGTCATTATGAACTTCGTTGTAGGTCTTCCGAGGACTCAGCGGGGTAGTGATGCCATTTGGATGGTTGTAGACCGGTTGACTAAGTCGGCGCACTTTATCCCTATGCGCGTGAGAGATTCGGTAGATCATCTTGCCGATTTGTATATTCAGGACATAGTGAGGTTGCACGGGGTCCCAGTGACGATCGTCTCAGATAGAGATCCCCGTTTTACTGCTAGGTTGTGGCAGAGTTTGCAGAGTGCCTTAGGCACTAAGTTGACCTTTAGTACGGCTTATCATCCTCAGACTGACGGGCAGTCCGAGCGTACTATTCAGATCCTTGAGGATATGCTTCGAGGTTGCGTCCTTGACTTTAGTGGGACTTGGGAGAGGCACTTACCTTTGGTGGAGTTTGCCTACAACAACAGTTTTCAGTGTAGTATCGGTATGGCACCGTTTGAGGCCTTGTATGGCCGACCTTGTAGGTCTCCAGTTTGTTGGGCCGAGGTGGGTGATGCACCGTTGTTGGGCCTGGAATTGGTGAGGGAAACAACGGAGAAAGTTGAACTTATCCGTAGGAGGCTAGTGACAGCCCAGAGTCGCCAAAAGAGTTATGCCGACTGTAGGAGGAGGCCTTTAGCATTTGAGGCAGGTGATCATGTTTTTCTGAAAATATCACCTAGGTGGGGTTTGATGAGGTTTGGGAAGAGTGGGAAGTTGTCCCCTCGGTTTATCGGTCCCTTTGAGATCCTTGAGAGGATTGGGGAGGTTGCTTACCGTTTAGCCTTACCGCCGCAGTTGTCCGGAGTGCATGACGTGTTTCATGTTAGTATGCTTCGGAAGTACGAGCCGGATCCGTCACATGTATTAGATTGGACCGACTTGGAGGTGGATGAGGATGCCTCGTATGAGGAGAGACCGATTCGGGTCTTGGATAGGCGGGATCAAGTCTTGCGAGGCAAGACCATTCCTTTAGTAAAGGTTTTGTGGAAGCATCACGGAGTGGAGGAAGCCACTTGGGAACGTGAGTTGGAGGTCCGAGAGAAATATCCAGATCTTTTTGTGGATGTTTGAGCATATGTTGTATATTTGTTGTATTATTGAACTTTAAGAGCATAAAATATGTCTTAAGTTGTAAAACATTGTAAATGTTTTGGTTTATGGAAATATATGTTGAAACTTGCCTTAAAATGGAAGTTATTTTAACATTGTGTATGTTAAATATGTTATGGAAATGCAAGCATGATGATAATGTTGCAACTGTTATAGAATTGATGAGAATGCGTTGAAATTGGTAGATTTCAAGGAAAAGCATGCTAATAATACGTATTGAGTATATATTGTGAAATGCCTCTTGAATAGAGATGGAATGACCGGTATTGGGTCAAGTTGGTAAATGTTGAGCTGTAATATTGTTGAGAATTGAGAAAAACATGTTTTTGAAAACTTGTACTTAATTTCGGGGACAAAATTCCTTAAGGGGGGAGGTTATAGCGATCCTGGTTTTACCTCTCTTTATTTATTGTATTCCGGACTCGGTTCCGTGGTTGTGTTGTTGTCTCATTCTCATTTCTAGCATTTACTCTTTGTATTTGAGTCTTGGGTTGTGTTGGGCAGGCTTGAAACAGGTTGGTTGTACTTAGAAACCATAAGTTGATGCCCAGAATTTGGCCTTCACGCTCAAGCGGGGCTTTTGACGCTCGAGCGGGCCCTTCGTTGTTGCTTCTACGCTCGAGCGTGAATTCCCATCTCCCAGTATTTTTCTCTGCAGGTCTTCGTGCGCTAGAGCGGGAGTTTTGACGCTCGAGCGTGAACTTTTGTTTTTGTTCGTCCGCTTGAGCAGGGAGTTTGACGCTCGAGCGGGGACCATGTCTGCAAAACTTCTGGAAGTGTGCAATCTACGCTCGAGCGGCGCTTTCCACGCTCGAGCGTGAGTCTGTGTCTGACGCTCGAGCGGGGGTTTCCACGCTCGAGCGAGGAGTCGATTATATCAGTCTGAGTTTTCACTTTTTGGATCACTTTTTCAACACTCTTTCTCTCTCTTACTTTTCCAAACACACATTTGAGAGCTCCTCTCTCTAAAACCTTACCTTCTCTCTAGGTATTGATCTAGTAGGAAGTGATTTCCTTACCTTTGGCCTTTGTAAAAGTTGTGGGGATCGTCGAGGGCTAACATTTTGATCTAGAATTTGGTGTTTGGAGCATTTCGATTCTTTACTTCTCCATTTGGGCTCCGAATTTGAGGTAGGGATTCTACTCATTTCTATGGTCTTTAACTAAAGTGGGTATTTTGCATAAATGGTTTGATTTTGAAAGTTAGGATTTTAAATGTGTAAAGAGGAGTTTCAAATCTTTGAACCACAAATGTGTATTTTGGGTTTCAAAATGAGGTATTTGGTGTTGTTAATAATATTTGAGCCTTTGGGTCAATATTGGGAAATAAGGAAAAAATGCCATGTTTGGGTATAATTGGGTCATTTATGTAATTAATGACATTTGTTATGAGAATATGAAATTTAGTTGAATATATTAAAATTGGCTCATTATGATGAATAGTGAAGTTGGATTTATTAATCGCTCACTTTTGAAATTGTTGATATTTATCTGTTGAACGTAATTATTGTCTGTTTAGAAATAATGCTTTGAGCTATCGGTGGAGGATAGTCTTGATTGTTGTAGACAATGCATGAGGATTAGGCAAATTGAATATGTCAATTGAATATGTCATTGAATTATGACGGTTGGATTAATACATCAAATATGTGTATTGGTTGTTTATGTATACGATAATTGTTTATATACATTGTGATGTGTGGGAGGAGATAGGGGATGTACTCCACGGTTTAGGGGAAGATAGGGGATGGACTCCTAAACCGGGTATTATTTGGGAGGAGATAGGGGATGGACTCCACTGATACAGCTATTATGTGTATCTATTGAAATATTGATATAGCTAATTTGTATATCATATATGAAGTATGGAAGTGCTTGGTTTGAGATTGATACAGCAATATTGTGTATCTTTGGTTAAGTGTGAAGTGTTTAATTTGAGTTATTAACTCAATTGAAATGGAAGTACTGTTGATAAGAGATGTAATCTCATTTAAAGTATATGGCCAGGTTCTAAGCCAAGTTTATGAATTGAGAAATCGGATAAGAAATGAAAAACGGAATGAAATATGGACATATTTGTCATGTAATCGAAGTGGGTTGTAAATTGATTTATGTGAGATAAACATTTATCAAATGCTAGTGTTTTAGTTATTGCTCATATTATGTTTAGCATATCTCTACTGGGCGTTGGCTCACCCTATATGGGACATCATTTTCAAGTTCAGGTAGCATGCCACCTCCAAGGACGTAGCTTGGAAGGATTAGTGGTCGAAGAACCCTTTTTATGATTATTTTGTTGTATTACATGTATATCAAGCCAATGGCTTATTTTGTATAGAGTTAGAGCCCTTCTTGTTGTAACCAAGTGTTAACTTGGAAAGCTGTAAGCCCATAGGGCATTTGTTTTTGTTGTTAACATGTAATACATTTGTGAGAAATACTCTGATGAAATATAATTTATGCTTTATTCCCTTATGTCTGAGCATGTTAAGAATATATGATTATGGAGTTTATTTTAAAGGCGTTACAGGTTTAAAAAGTTTGCTTTGTGCCTGTTTGGCAGAGCTTAATTACAGCTTATTTCAGCTTTCAGCTTAATTTAAGCTATTTTGATGTGTTTGGTTTAGCTTGTAGCTTTTTGGAAGTCAGAAATCAGCTTATTCTTTGAGTGGGGCAGGAGATGCTTTAAGAATAAGCTGAAAATCAGCTTAAGCTGAAAGTTATAAGCTATAAGCTGTTTAGGCATAAGCTATAAGCACTTTCCCACAGCTCTACCAAACAGGGCCTTTGTCAGTTACACTCGTAACCACAACCTTAAATGTAAATACTAAAAAATGACAAAAATTGTTTAGAGAATCTCTTTTAATTAATGTGAATAGATAGATATGTATTATTGGCATGTTTGATTGGGTGGATTAGAGTATGGGATTGAGATTATTAATTCGTGGGCCCAATTATCCTATGTTTGTTTTAACATTTTGGTTTAGGATTATTAATCCAACAAATTTGTAAGATTATTAGTAATGGGGTAGGAGTGAGATTATTAATCCAATTGGATAGTGAATACCACACTAATTTAATAGGATTATTAATACTTCACTATTAGTCTTGTGAATCAAACATGACCTATGTGTATTGAATGCCATTCTAACAAAACAGATTTTGTGGGTTTGATGAATTAATATTTTTATGCATTAGTTTTGGAGATGAAAAATAAAAGGTTATTAAGAAAAAAAAATTGCAATTTCACCGCCAATAAGGGAAGCCTTTTTTTTTTTTTTTTGGTTTTTTGATGGGAAGGAAAGTCATTTTATTTAGGGGTGCACACAGTCCGGATTGGTTCGGTTCTGAGAAAATCCAAGAACCGAACCGATCCTAACGGTTTTGTGATTTTGAGAATTAGACCAAACCGTTACACTTGTAAAACCGGACCAGAACCAAACCGAAAAAACGGTTCGGTTTTGGTTTGGTTTACGGTTCTAAAAATTTCTATTTACAAGAATAAATTGTTAATATTAGCAAAATAATTACTCAAACTAATTACATTTAACTCATGATAAAAACTAATAATATTAAAGCATTACTTAATATTACATATATATACCATCCTAATATCATTAAAATTATAAAAAACCAATTAATAAAAATAAAACTTGATATTATATATATATATATCTTTTAAAATTCGGTTCAGTTCGGTTCGAACCGCGGTTTTTTCATAAAATCCATTAACCGAACCGTTTTTACGGTTCTTATATTTCTTAATTCGAAACCGAACCAATTCTTAATAGAACCGAACCAAACCGTATAATTCGGTCTGGTTCAATCCGAATTACCGATTTGAATGGATTTTTGAACAGCCCTAATTTTATTAGCTGCACAAGTAGCCGCCAAGTGCAAATACATGCCTCTCCTCTTTACAATTCCATATATGTTCATTTTTTGATTTGTTTTTATGCAATTTGTTTTTAATGTTATTTCTCCTAATAATGTACTTAGCATATTACTCATGCTATGTGTAGGTATGAATAAATAATTAAAAATTAATTTTTAAATTAAAATAATAATATAAAATTTACTTAAATTATGTAGTAAAAATGATTTATAACCAATTAAATTTTATGCATTTTTATCAGATTTACACATAAGAGAAGATTTTTATTCTGATATCATTAATTGTGTGTTCTAAATTTTTAATAAAAAATTGCATGTCATAATTTAATTAGTAAAAATTAAAGAATAAATTACAAAAATTATATTTACAATAAAATATAAATACATTTCGTTTTATAAGTTTCATAATTTTAATTTAGCATATGATAGTAGGGGTGGGCGCCGATCGGTTGCGGCCATGGAACCTCCAACACGCTATCCATCCGCCAGTTTGGTAGATTAGAGAAAATCAATCCGCATTCATCCGCTAATCCGGCGGATGTGGATTGAGCGGATTGGCGGATTGACAGATGGATGCGAATTGGTTTGGCGGTTTAAAATTTTATAAATTTTCAATATAATTCAACGTATGCACTTCCTCCAAAAAAAAAAAAAAAATGTTACAGTCAATGACTTAAAAAAGTATTACAATCACTGCATGCCTCATCTAAAGAAAGAAAGTTTGAAACTTTAGAATATTACAATCACTGCATGTCACATCTACATAAAGTATTACAATTTGTGGTTCTTAAAATATAAAAACAATTCAAACCACCAAAACTATGAACAGAGTAGTAGTAAAGATCGTATGCCTTTGTATTGTTACATCTATATCTTTTTTTGAAAACAAAAGCCAACCAATATAAATCATCCTTTTTATTTATTATTTTTAGAGTTAGACTTAAAAACAAAAAAAATATAGATAAATAAAACATTTTTTTTTCAATTCAAAAAATATATTCAAGTTAAAAACTTTTTTTCAACATAATATTTAAACTTTTTTTCAATTGAAAACACAAACAGAATATTTAAACAAATTGAAAACACAAAGTCTTACAAATTGCTAGGGATGCTCGCGGTTTGACAGTTCGGTTGCGGCTAAATAAACCTCAAATCCACCATCTATCCAAAACTAGGCGGATTGGAAAAAATCAATCCGTAACCGTCCGCTCGTCATCATTCATCTGTCCAAAATGCGGCGGATCGATTCGGTTCAGTCGGTTTGGACAGATCGGTATATCCGTTACTCACCCCTATATGATAGTAGTAAATTACATTTGTTAATATAGTAATTTTTTTCTTATTTTGTACAACTTAAAAATTTGTCTACTTAAAATTATAAATTGTCGTATGTCATAACTCTTATGTAAAAATGTATTAGAATTGACTTCTGGTGTTGGATTAAATATTAAAAGTGACTTAAAAGCTACTCGACTCAATATTTATACTAATGTAACCTTTACCTAATCGTTAAAAATTATCTTTATCGATTCGTGACCTGTATAAACTAGTTTGAGGGTTCTAATATTAGATTAAATATTAAAAATTAACCTAAAAAATCTAATTCAAGTCAATTTTATTTATTTATTATTTTTTATTTTTTTATAATTATTGGTTTAAGCTATAATGCATCATAATTTAATAACTCAATATCATAAAAAAAATAATCTTAATATTTACAGTGCTTTTTATCCATCAATAGAAAAAAATTATAAATATCAAGATAATTACATTTGAACAAATTCTAATATAAAATTTTTATTTTAAAACTTTAAGGCCTACACATTTTCTTCGACTCTATAACTAATTTTTGAGATAACAACAAAAATAAATTTCAATTATAATTGTATAGAGAAACATGTGTGATAAGAGTTTGTAGTACACAATTTTAAAAGGCAATATTAACTCAAAAAATTTAGTATGGAAAATATATACCCAACTTTATGTTATGTTTGATTCATGGATTTGTGTAAGAATTTGGAATAAGGAAGGAAAAATATAGGTAAAACGTGAATGAAATATAACTACATTTAATCTAATTTTACACACCTTTTTAGTTTTCCTTTCAAAATTTTTACCTAAAACCATGAACCAAACACATCATCAAAGTTTGAAAGGAATTTTGAATCCATTATTGTATTTATATACACTATGTAACAAAAAAACCTATATAATATTTAATGGGAGAAGTAAAATTTTAAAATGTATCATTAATCACGTTATAAGGGAATAAAAGTTAGCCAATAATTATTATTTTTTAAATATTTAAAAAATTAAACATCAAGAGAAATAAATTATGGAAGATGTGAATTGATTCCTATATTTTAATTGTACAAAAAACTAAATTTTAAAACTGATTATTTTCAAATTTCTAAATTTAAATTTTTAAATAGATTGATTAACTTTCTTTTTGAAATGTATAAATTAAGGCATAACTAGATTTTTTAAAAAATGATTCAATAAAAACCATAAGATTTTTTTGAAATTTTAAAACTAATTAGTTAACTTTCCTTTTCAAATTTCTAAATTTAAATTTATAAATGGATTAATTAACTTTTCTTTTGAAATGTATAATAAATAATTCAATAAAGGCTAGAAGATTTTTTTAAAAAAAGTTTAAAACTAATTAGTTAACCTTCCTTTTCAAATTGTTAAATTTAAATTTATAAATAGAATAATTAACTTTCCTTTTGAAATGTGTAAATTAAGGTATAATAAGATTTTTTTTTTAAATATTTCAAAACTGATTAGTTAACTTTCCTTTTCAAAATTCTAAATTTAAATTTATAAATGGATGAATTAACTTTCCTTTTGAAATGTATAAATCAAGGTATAATAAAAAAATAATAATTCAATAAAAGTTATCCAGTAGAAGATTTTTTAATTATTTAAACAATAAAAATTCTAGAAAAATAGTGTAAGGATTTTGAGTTTTACAAACCTCTTTTTGTTAGAAATATCATTTTTCTTAATAGATAGTATAGATGATGTGGCAACTTGTGTAGCATCAATTCATACCACGTTTGTTTGGCGGATTAGATTGGATGGAATTGTTAGTGAAAGAATTGTTAGTGAAGAGATTGTTAATGTGAGAATTATTAGTGAGAGGATTAAGTAAAAGTATGTTTGTTTTGATAATAGCATTAGAGATGATTAGTGATGGGTTTGTTAAATTATTTTACATAAAATAAATAAATAAATTATTTCTATATTAAAAAAATTAGAACAAATATTAAAACAAATAGGTGCACCTGGTAAAAAAAATAAAATTTTTATATAAAATAGACTCAATCTCCTCACTATTTTCCTAATCCCATTCAAAATTCATTCAAACTAATCCCCCTATGTAAGGGTATTCATAGTCCTATGGAACTACTAGTCCCCTTTTATTTTTGTCAACCAAACATGGGTTATGTAAGACCCACAGGATTGATAGTCCAATCCCCCCACCTATAAAGCCAAACAAACAAGTCTACTCATTAAAAACTTTAAAATTCTTAATTGTTAAATTATTTTACATAAAATAAATAAATAAATTATTTCTATATTAAAAAAATTAGAACAAATATTAAAACAAATGGGTGCACTGGTAAAAAAATTTTTTTTTTTTTTTTTTATATAAAACAGACTCAATCTCCTCACTATTTTCCTAATTCCATTCAAAATCCATCCAAACTAATCCCCCTATGTAAGGGTATTCATAGTCCTATGGGACTACTAGTCTCATTTTATTTTTTTCAACCAAACATAGGTTATGTAGGACCCACATGATTGATAGTCCAATCCCTCCACCTATAAGGCCAAACAAACATGACATAAAGTAAGGAGTCTACTCATTAAAACTTTAAGCTATAGGACCCACAAGATTGATAGTCCAATCCCCCCACCTATAAAGCCAAACAAACATGACCATAAAGTAAGGAGTCTACTCATTAAAACTTTAAGATATTCTTACCTTTTAAAGGAGGATCATAAACGTCTTTGGTAGCGTTTGATTTAGTTTTAAAATTATAATTTGATAATAAAGTTATATTTTGAGTTTGTGAGTTGTTAAATCATTATTTGAGAAAAGAAAATTTGTTTTGATTATAAATTTTGAAAAGAATTTTGAATTGAATTTTAAATTTTTAAATGAGTTTTGAAATAAGAAAAATTGTTTGGTTATGAATTTTGAAAAGAGTTTTTAAAACTTAATTCAAAAACTTATAACTCATAACCAAACATACAACTCAAAACTCTATTGAAAATTATATTCAAAACTCATAACTAAACTCTTTTTAAAATTGAATTCAAAAAAATAATTATTGAAAAAAATAAAATTTTTATTTAAAAAATTCAAAAAATTCCGAAAATATTTTTTTATATAAAATGAAACAAATAAATTTCTATTTAAAAAATTCAAAAAATTATTTAAAAATATTTTAAATAATATTTTTTATTTAAAATATTAAAAAAGATAAATTATTTTTTGTTTAAAAAAAATATTCAGCTAGTGCTTTAAAATTACTTTTGATTGTATATTTGATTAGAATTGTTTTTGATTATTTTGTTTAAAAATGTTTTTTTATTTTTTAAAAATTACTGTGACAAATTAATTTTTATTTAAATTTTTTTGTGTTAATTGTAAATAAATGGCCAAATAATTTGTCATTTTGGTCTAAAAAAAATAATTTCTATATTTTAAACATATCAAAAACAAATATATATATATATATATTTCAAATAACAGGTGGCAGTTGTCAAAAAAAAAAAAAAAACTGTTCCGGTCATTCGGGTAGACCCAATTTCAAAGACTCACTCTACCAAACATATTTTGAAAAGAATTTTCAAACGTGAGTGTGGAATTAATTTTTAGAAACTATATCCAAACGCAGAACTGAAATAAGAGGGTGGAATTAATTCCACTCCTAAACCAAACACAATCTTTGTTTTTCAATGATGGTTTTAACAAGTCACAACCAACTCACAAGTATTTTTAATGGTGACAAGTTAATAATAAGTAAATAAAAAATAAAAAATGCTAGTCATCTCAAAAAAATTATCAAAAATCTTACATATCATTTTTGATAATTTTTAGCGTTGCTCAACAAACAATAGGCATGTTAACCAATGTGTGGGTGTTTGGGATCCACCTAAAAATAGTAAATATTTAAAAAAAAAAATTGTGTGTTTATGTGTGTTTTTTTTTGTTTTTTTTATTATTTATTTTTAGGTTCCATTTAGTGTAGAAGAATCTAGAAGGTTAAAAAAAAAAAAAATTTAATTTAAAATAACAACTTGTTTTGGCCTTTTTTTCTTCTATAGTAGACTTTTGTTTTTAACTTTTTTAATTTTTTTGTCATACATTTTTGTTACGTCCAATCAAGTAGAACTGAAAGCGTAAAATATTTTTATTAAAAAAAAGCAATTAAAAGTCAATCCGAGCGTTCTACAACATGTGAGGTTAATTGAAAGAAAAATAATAGAGATCCTTATAATTGAAAGAAAAATAATAGAGATCGTTATTAAACTATTACTTTTTTTTTTACTAATTATAAACAAGAGGGTAGGATGCACACCTATGAAGAAGAAAAATAGAAGAGGGTTGTTGTGCCTTTGCACAACTTTGAGCACGATGGGCCAGTCCAAATCCCATCTCGTTACACAACTTTGAGCACGATGGACCAGTCCAAATCCCATCTCGTTAATTCGATCTGCACTATTCATTTTTAGAAAACATCAAATAGAATATCTTTATAAAAAGTTATATTGATCGAAGATTGATTGTCTTATGATCAAATTAAATTTGAAGAAGTGGAAGTACATGCCCCTCCCCCTCTTTACAATTCCATATATATGTTCATTTTTTGATTTTTTTTTTTTTTTTATGCAATTTGTTTGTAATGTTATTTCTCTTAATAATGTAACTAGCATATCATCTGTGCTATGCATGAGATTGAATTTAAAAAACTATTTATGATTATTATATATTTTTAAATTATTAGTATAAAATATAAGTCATTTTGAAAGAAAATGTTGACATTGCATAATTAAAATAATAAAAATAAGAACTTATTACATTTGTTCGAAATTTACTGAATAAATAAAACAAAGTATAACTGAAATCTAAATTGTTGTGGGTCTTCCATCGGCATTCTTGCATTGTTAACAAGATAGTTAATATTATAATTGATAAACAACACATATATTATGTATTTATAAAATATTATAAAGTAAAAATGTTATACTTACATATTATATAATTATATTTTTTTTTTACCTTTTAAAAGGTATAGATATTCTTTAGACCAATTTATATTTAAAACAAGAGTCATGCACGGTGCACAATCTAGTTGATGTTGCATTATTGGTACATGTATAATAAATGCCTAGACACGATCTTGACATGACGCAATATAATCTTTAATCATTCTAATTCCATTATCCTGTAAAATTTTAGAATTATAACATTGTGTTTGAAAAAGTAGGAATAATTTATTTATAATAAATTGTATAGTTTCATACCTTTGATCTCATATTCTTCAAATATGATGGTTGACATCGCAAGATAAACTTTGCCCGTTTATCTTGAACAATGAGATTTATTGAACCAGTATTGTCTTTAATCACAATGTTAACATTATATCTAATAAAAAAAAATCCAATCACGAATTAAGTTAATTAATAGTTAAAAACACAACCATTTTTAAATAATAAAAAAAAATACAGTGCGTTAAAAAACTCAATTACAAAATACAATGTAATCATCATCATCAGTTAGGGTTTTGTAATTGGCAATCCCATTAGACAAAACTCCTTTTAGTTGTAATTTTATTCGATCTTTTATTTCTGTGAGGGTATGAGTATTTAGATGCAAATCGAACCCGAATTATGCCTATGCACAGGAGTTTGTGATCTTAATCCTATCATGTTTTCCATTTCGCTAACTAATAACTATGTTGGGGATCGCAGGGGTCCAGGGAGCAGCGCCCCATGACGGGTTCGAGGTAACGCCCATATAGCGATCCCAGTTTTCCCTTTCTGTAATTGTTGTATTCCGGACTTGGGTTCCGTGGAGTTGATGGTTGTATATCTTGTTGTCATCCTTTAATTCCCTTTGTTTGAGTTTTAGGATGTGTTGGGCGTCTTTTGAACAAGTGGGTTGAGTGTTGGTCTCAAGTGTTGTTGCCTAGGTTTTTGGTCTTACGCTCGAGCGGGTCATTCTGAGCTCAAGCGGAGTTCGTTTCTTGGTGGTATGCTTGAGCGGGTATATTTACGCTTGAGTGGGGTTTACACCTTCCCAGTATTTCGTGCCCCTGCAAAACTTCTGCAGGTGTGTTTTTCACGCTTGAGCGGGTTTTCTTGCGCTCGAGCGGGTTCCTTGGAGCTCGAGCGGGTAGTTCATTTTCTGTAAGAGTTCTGGGAGGGAAAAATATACGCTCGAGCGGACTGGTTTTCACGCTCGAGCGGGTGTGTTTTGTTTCTGTGTGTTGGCGCTCGAGCGGGACTTTTTGCGCTTGAGCGGGTCCAGTTTCTTGTGCTTGATGCTAGAGCGTCCTATTCTCTGCTCGAGCGGGTCATACGTATAACAGATACCAGCTGGGCATATTTTGAATCACTTTTTCACTTTCTCTCTCTCTCTCTCTTACTTTTCCAAAATCGATTTTGAGAGCCTCTCTCTCTAGAATCTCCCTTCTCTCTAGGGTTTGATCTAGCTAGAGTGTTTTCCTAACCTTTGGCCTTTGTAAAAAGTGTGTTGATCGTCGATGGCTTCCTTTTGATCCAAAAATTTGTGGATTTTGAGCACTTTAGTTTTGGTCTTCTTCTCCATTTGAGCTCTAACTTCGAGGTAGGGATATCCTACTTCATCTTATGAGCTTTGTCTTTAAATTTTAACATTTTGATATGTTGGGGGTTGTTGGGTAATTTTGAGAAAGTTTGGGTCATTGTGTAATTTTCAAAAGTTGGGGTTTTCATATGTATAAGCCCTTATGTATGTAACACATTGGAAAATGGACTTGGTGTTGGATTATTGATGAAAATGGAATCTTAGGGTTGTTGTTTGAATTATGGGAAAATGCCCTAATTAGTTTGATAAATTAATTTGTATAATTAATTTGGAGAAGTGAGAAATTGAATTGAGAACAATGGAATTGGAAGGATATGGGATTAAAGGGTGTAGTTGGATTTGTTTATCGCTCACCTAGTCAAAATGTCGATATTATATCCATTTGATGCATTTATTTTTTGTTTAGAAATAACTGCTTTGGGCTATCGGTGGAGGATAGTCTTGATTGTTGTAGACAATGCATGATGATTAGGCAAACTAAAACTAATCAATTGAATGTGTCATCGAATATGACGGTTGGAATAATACATTAAACTTATGTATTGATTGATTATGTATATGATATTGTTTATATACATTGTGTTGTGTGAGAGGAGATAGGGGATGTACTCCACGATTTAGGGGAAGATAGGGGATGGACCTCTAAACCGGAAACTGTTTGACATTGATATAGTACTACAATGTGTATCATTTGTGAAGTTTGGAAGTGTTTGTTTGATTTGATATAGCACTAAAATGTATATCATTATCAATTGTGAAGTATAGAAGTGTTTCTATGTTTATTTGATACAGCACCAAAATGTGTATCATGTGCGAAGTATGGAAGTGATTTTCTGTGTTACTGATACAGCATCAAAATGTGTATCCGTCATGATTTTCGAAAGTATTTTAATGATGAATTATAATCTCATTAAACTGGTTGGCCAGGATCTGAGCCTTGTTTTCGAACTTAAAGTCGAACGAGAAATGGAAAAGGAAATGTAGCATGGACATGATTGTCATGAAACTGTAATATGATATGAGTTGGAATATAAGTGTTGACCATCTATCAATTGCTAATCTTTTAGTCATTGTTTATAGTTGGTTTAGTATATTTCTACTGGGCTGTGGCTCACCCTATATGGGACATCATTTTCAGGTACAGGTAGCATGCCACCTCCAAGGACATAGCTTGGGAGGCTAGAGGCAGTAGACTTTTGTTGTATTGTTTTCTTTTGATGTATTACATGTAAATTCGAGCCAAGGGCTTAATATGTATGTGAGTTAGTACTCATTTCTTGTAACCAAGTATTGGCTTGGAAAGTTGTAAGCCTTTAGGCATTTACTTTTGTTGTCAACATGTAATACTTTTGTAAGAATTACTCTGATAAGTAGAAAGATGCTTATTTTCCTTATATTGTTGCATGTCAAGAATGATGGGTTTTATGTATTTTTTTTGAGGGCGTTACAGCCCAAGCGGGGTCGAGGGGCAACGCCCCCAAAGCAAAACACAAAATTACAGTCGAAATTGTTTGTCCGCTCGAGCGGCCGATTGTGCGCTTGAGTGAAGATGCAATTCTTTCAAAAGTTTCACTTGCCTGCAAAAGTACTGGGAGTTGTATTTTTACGCTCGAGCAGTCTTTCCTACGCTCGAGCGTAGACCCTTGTTCTGAAACACGCGTTTTAGTCAGTCTACTCAAGCGGTCATTCCTACACTCAAGTGAAGATCGCAATTCTGTTTTCTATAAATCTACGATTAATTCAGTTTCTAGGGTACAGCTTCCAGATCTTCTTTTTGGGTATTGGGTTTTCATCTAGGGTTTCTTTGCTTGTTTCCTTTGATATCTATAGGAGTTTATATCATGAATTGAGTGGATTATATCAAAGGGGTTTTGTTTATTTTGTTTTATTCACAAAAGAGAGATTTGTTTTTTGGTGGATTCTGTGGAATTTAGGCCTAAAGCTTTGGTGGACTCTAAAGTGGCTTATCGTCATGGATTCGACATTGGTGTTGTGGAGTCAACGTTGGGCAAGATAATCCTGAAAAGAAGACGGTGGTGGAAGCGGCATATAGGGGTCGGTTCAATTTGGCTGTGGATTCGCTAGGTAATTAAGAGTACACTTGTGTAATTATTTTTTGTCTTCTTAATGGACTGTTTTATGGCTTTTGCCCGTAATTTTTTTTTCATAATTGGAGGCGCTCCAATTGTGGTTTTTCCACGTTAAATCGTTGTGTTGATTTGTCTTTGATTGTTTGATTGTAATTGTTATTTAAAATTGATACATAATCACAAATAAACAACTCGGGAATTTTTAGATTTTTCATCATCAATAATTGGTATTTTATGTGAACCTAATGAATACAATCTAATTTTTTTTTTTTTTCAAAAAAGATAGATTCAAAATACAATCACCGTATTAAAAATTAAATTAAGTTCAATCACAATCACAAAATACAATCTAATCATCATTAATAGTGGGTACTTTATGTAAGCTTAATGAATGCAATCTATTTTTTTTTTTTTAAAAAAACATAGATCAAAAATACAATTACCATGCAGTTGTATTCAAAAAACATGAAGACAATATTTTTTTTCCTTCGAAAAACACAGATTAAATGGAATGTAAAAAATCACAATCATTTAAAAAAATAAAATCACATGTGATCAAAACGGATTGCAAAAAAACACAACACATTTTTACTCATTAAAAAAAAAAAGAGAGAGGAATGAAGTGAATTAATAATTCAAAAAAAACATAATTAGTTAAAAACCCAATCACGAATTAAGTTAATTAATAGTTAAAAAGCATAATGAATACAATGAGTTAGAAAATCCAATTACAAAATATAATCTAATCATCATATTAATACTGTGTACTTTATGTAAACATAATGAATACAATCTATTTTTTTTTATAAAAAACATAGATTAAAAATACAATCACCGTATTGAAAAATAAATTAAGTCCAATCACATTCACAAAATACAATCTAATCATCATCAATAGTTAATACTTTATGTGAACCTAATAAATACAATCATTCTCAATCAATTTAAAAATATAATCACCATATTAAAAAATAAATGATTTACTTACAAATTTTAAAATACTTTTTCTTCCAAGATTTTGTCTTAGTCTCTCTCCAAAGTGATGCGTAGGTTTCTACCGCTGCGTAAGGATTAGGCTGTTGTGATAGGTTTAGGTTTAGGCTGCTGCGTTAGGTTTAGGTTTAGGCTGCTGCGTTAGGTTTAGGTTATTCTCTCTCTCCCAAAGTTTAGGCTGCTGTGATAGGGGGTGATAGGATTTAGGTGAATATCTATATATATTTAAATCAGAGGGCAGGAAAGTTTTTTTTTTTTTAAACCAAAAAATTAAGAAATTAGGATTGGAATAATGGAGCTCCCACAAGGTTTGTGGGTTAAAAAGACCATATTCCTTATATAATAGATGATGTGGGAATTGTGTAGCATCAATTCATATAAAGTACGCAGTAACGCTACTCATTAACTTTTAGATATTATTACCTTTTTAAGGAGGATCAATGTAACACCTGCCTCTTTACTTGGCCGTTAATTCTATGGTTTATTTTAATTACGTGTTTATATGTGCATTCTATGTTTATCTGTGTGCTACGTATGTACCATGTGTCATGTGCATCATGTTTTGCTTGACAGAGATGTTAAGGTTTGAAAAAGACCTATCTGATTCGCTAAATTGTCAGGTGATAAATTAGATAATGGACTAAGTGGTTAAAGCCTAATTCACCTTAATTAGACAAAGTGGGGTTAAGGTAACTTGGGTTATAGTAAGAAAATTAATTGAAGTGATTATAATTTAGTTTAACTTAAGTCAAAGTAAATTAAATATTTATATATATATATTGAATTCATGAAACAGAGGATGAGAGAGATACAACCTAAGGGAGAAGAAAGAGAATTCTAGACTCTTAAAGAACAAAGAGAAGAAGAGAAGAAAGAAGGGGGAAAGAAGAGATAGCTTGGGAGCAACTTCACGAACTCAACCCTAAAAGGTGAGAAATTCTTCTCTAAACCCATGAGATTAAGTTAATTCCCACATGTGATTGTAGAAATTGAGTTGAATTAGGAATTGTTGTGTAGTGTGTGTGTGTGTGTGTCAAGAATCACTTCAAAGTTTAGCTTATGTGGCATAGTCTTTCTCACTCACTTGATTTTACATGGATTTTGGGTTGGAGGAACTATTTCCATGGGTTTTGATACATAAAACTTCCATTTGCATACTCCTTGTTTTTCATTTAGTGAGATGGATTTTGGTTCAAAGTTATGGTTTTGGTTGGGATTTAGAAGTTGTTTATTTACCATGTTTGGTTAATTTTGAGCCTTGCTTTGTGCAAATTTGGGTTTAATTTATAGGAAGATTGAAGCTCAAAACAAAGCAGAATTTTCGATTTTGGAACACCTAGAACCGCACATGTGGTAGGGAGGACCGCATGTGCAGGAAGTTGTGGCGCACGTATGGTAGAGAGGTCCGCACGTGCGGAAAACAGGGGTAGAGGCACCTTGTATTCTGAAAGTCCCGCACGTACGGCCAAGGGGCTCCGCACGTGCAGCAGTTTGGCAAACCCAGTGTCAGTTTTCTGCTTCATTTCTCCATCTTCTGGGCCTCTGTTGGCATGATTGGCCTTTGTTGGCATGATTTCCGCATATATTTGACGATCATATGCATGACACGAACATTAAAGAGAATAAGGAACAATTAGGCCAACCAATCAATAAGTTATAGCATAACTAATTAATTGCACGGTAAAGTAAACATGTTCTGCTTGTATCTGTCTGTGTAGGTCAAACGCCACGTTCCAGCCACGTGTTTTGCGAAGCCAATTGTGAGTAACACTATTGTAAAAATATGTTTAACTTAACGTATTTCTTTTCTGCTTTACCTTATTCCTTGTTCTGGACATATTTCTTTGTATACTTATTGAATGATGATCCTACTTACTTACACTGTATTTCGTGGCATCCTTAGCACCTGTCTATATTGTTACAAAGATCTCTATTAGTTCCAATTCCTGGAACTCCTAGGTATGACATTGATGGCCATCATATCTGATTACCGATCTTCATGATCGTCTATTCGGTCTTTAGGACCGCCTATATTATTTGCTATGAGATGTACATGTATGCATTTATGCTTTCTGTATGGTATAAGAATCTGTTAAGTATATGATTTATTTTGTATTAAAGACATCATTCGGAACCTCTTTACACTACTGTTATTCACTAGGCTCTAGCTCACGTTTTGGCATGTATATATATGTAGGTGATCCAGTTCAGGAGGGGACGAAGTGGCGGCAATCTTGCCTCCTTTTTGATCAAGCTACCTTTTGTGCCTCACAGCGAGGTTCCTATCTATTATGTGTTTAAGTGGTCCAGTGAGCACCCTTTTGAGAAGCACCCACGTGTTATGGTCGGTTTTCACTGGAGTTCTGCTGATGGGAATGTTTTTCCTCTTTTAAGTGTATTTTTGACAAACTTGTGATACCTTGATGTACATATGTATATATATCTATAGTAATGCATTTTGTCTCATGTTAGTTCACAGCTCGTTGGACGTTTTACTTTCTTATATCTTAGCTTCCGCTAGCCCCGTTTGTCTGATTTGTATAGTTAGGCCCTTGGTAATCATGGATTACTGGCCGGTTATGATGCCAAACTTTTAGGGGTGAGTTTGGGTGTGACAGAGTGGTATCAGAGCATGAGTTCTATCGTGCACACACGTCCAAACGAACTATAAAATGTCCTAGAAAAGAAGTTAGGGCATTCGACCTGCATGTGTGAGTGCATGTGGAATTCCTTATGTACTTGTGTGATAAACATATAATTGTGAAGCATATGTGTCCTATGTTTATTATCAATCTGTTTACGTATAGACCAATGGAAGAGACAAGACCTACTGATACATTTGAGTCTTCTGATGTGAGGATGGATCGGTTGGAGGGAATGGTAGAGTTATTGACAGAAGCTTTAAGACAGCAACAGAGACAACCATTTCCACTTCCTCCTTCACCACTAATCCTAGTGAAGCAACAATGGTGACATTATTACCTTACACAAAAATTTAACAAACTGAAACCACCTGCTTTTTCGGGGGGTCTTGAACCGCTGAAAGTTAAAGCCTGGATATTAAAGATTGAAAAATATTCGAAATATTTCCATGTACTAAGGAGCAAAAGGTGTTGTTGGCAACTTTCACTTTGCAAGAGGAAGCAAGAAGGTGGTGGATGCTTGTTCGAGATCAGCAGACTACTATGACTTTGGCACAGTTTAAAGAAGCCTTTTATGAAAATATTTTCCGCATTGTGTAAGAGATCAGAAAGTAACGGAATTTGAGCATTGAAGTAAGGCACCATGTTTGTGGCGGAGTATGAAGCCAAATTCACTGAGTTTGCGCGGTATGCACACATATGGTAGATACCGATTACAAGAAAGCTAGAAAGTTTGAGGGCGGCCTGGATGTTGAGGTTCTCGACCGGATCAACATACTCAAGTTAGAAAAATATGTGAATGTTTTAGATAGAGCCATTATAGCAAGGCAAACGTCACTGCACTAAAACAAACAAAGACACCAGTGACCGAATGGAAGGGTAAGAGACCAGGATCCAATTTTAAGAAAGGTCGGAACAACTTCAACACTCTACCGAACAAGAGATAGAATATGGGATCATCTATTAGTTCAAGCCAAGGGAATGACACACCCATTTGTCCGGAGTGTGGGAAAAGACATAAGGGAGTTTGCAACAGAATTTTTGGCCCATGTTTCCGGTGCTGAAAAACAGGCCATATGATCAAAATTGCCCATTAGTGTCCCAAATCATAAGCCAGCCTAAGGCAAGCTCTACTGTATCAGAGTCAACACCAAGGGCAAATTCGAAAGCAATTACAGGAAAGGAAACTTTAAAGCAAGAACGGGTTTTTGCAATAGTACCGGGTGATGTGCAGAATACAGAAATAGTTGTGTTAGGCACCCTTCCTATTTGTTCTCAGAATGCTTATGTTTTGATTGATTCGGGGTCTACACATTCTTTTGTGTCTTATACGTTTGCTCCAAAATTAACTAGACCCTCGGAACCATTGAAATATTTATTAGTTGTAACCTCTCCGACTAGAGAAGCTATGACCTGTGTATCTATGTATCCAGCATGTGAGATCATCATTGAAGGCATGAGTTTGTATGTTGATCTGTTGCCTTTAGATATTGTACATTTTGATGTAATCTTGGGGATGGACTGGTTAGCAAAATATTGTGCGACTATTGACTACTTGACTAAACAATTTGTGTTTCGCTTACCTGAAGTGCCCAAAGTTACATTTAACGGGGTTGGTGTCATATCTCCCCCATATTTGATTTCCTCCATGAAAGCAAATAGATTGATTAACAAGAATTGTAGGAGATTTTTATGTTCTATGCTAACGGTGCCAACTACTGTTAAACCGGAAGTAAGTAGCATTCCTATAGTGAAAGAGTTCCTAGATGTGTTTCCAGATGATTTGTTGGGAAATTTGGTTGACCGAGAAACTGAATTTACTATTGAGATAGTACTAAGTACACAACCAATCTCCAAAACCCCATACCGGATGTCGACTGCTGAACTGAAAGAGCTGAAAACTCAGTTACAAGCATTGTTGGACAAGAAATTTATTAGGCCTAGTACGTCTCCATGGGGCGCTCTAGTGTTATTTGTCAAAAAGAATGATGAAAGCTTAAGGCTTTGCATTGATTATCGAGAGTTAAACAAGGTGACAGTAAAAAATAAGTACCCGTTGCCACGTATTGACGATTTGTTTGACCAATTACAAGGGGTACAAGTATTTTCTAAAATTGACCTGCGATCTGGGTATCACCAATTAAAAGTTAAAGCCGAAGATGTGGAAAAGACTGCCTTTCGAACAAGATATGGCCATTATGAATTCCTTGTTATGCCTTTCGGGGTTACTAATGCACCCGCTGCTTTTATGGATTTAATGAACAGAGTTTTAAGTCGTTTCTTGATGAATTTATTGTTGTTTTTATCAATGATATTCTAATTTATCCAAAAGCAAAGAGGAACATGAACACCATTTGAGACTCACTTTACAAATGTTGAGGGAGAAGAAATTGTATGTGAAATTGTCTAAGTGTGAGTTTTTGCTTCATAGCATCATGTTTTTGGGTCATGTGATAACGAAAGATGGCATTTCGGTTGATCCACAAAAGATAGAAGCAGTTGTGAATTGGCCTAGACCAACAAATGTCACAGAAGTCCGCAGCTTCTTGGGCTTAGCCGGATACTATGGTAGATTTGTGAAAGACTTTTCAAGAATTGCCTTGCCACTTATTCAGTTGACACAAAAGGGGGTACCATTCAAATGGACTGAACAGAGAGAGTTAGTTTTTCAAGAATTGAAGACAAGACTTGTGACAGCACCAATTCTCACCTTACCTTTCAGTGAGGATGGCTTTACCATTTATAGTGATGCCTCTTATAACAGATTGGGGTGCGTATTGATGCAAAATGGAAAGGTAATTGTCTACACTTCCCGTCAGTTAAGACTGCACGAAAAGAGTTACCCAATTCATGATTTGGAACTGGCTACAGTAGTTTTTGCGTTAAAAATTTGGCACCATTATCTGTAAGGGGCAACATGTGAAGTGTACACAGATCACAAAAGTCTTAAATACTTCTTTACCTAGAAGGAGCTGAACATGAGACAACGTAGATGGTTAGAGTTAATTAAAGATTATGATCTGCAAATTTTGTACCATCTTGGAAAAGCTAACATGGTGGCCGATGCTCTCAGTCGGAAATCAATAGGAACCTTAGCTTGCTTACTCACTGGACAGAAAACATTACTACATGAACCGGCAATCCTTGAAGAGATCAAAGAAAAACAATTGCAAGACAATGTCCTCAAGAAAATAATGGATGAACGGGATTCTAAACCAAAACTAGGTTTCAGTTTTGAAAATAATATACTTAAATTTCAGGAAAGGTTGTGTGTACCAGATGCTAGTGACTTGAAAAGATGCATTCTACAAGAAGCCCACAGTTCAAAGTTCTCCATTCATCCGGGAAATACAAAAATGTATCAAGATTTAAACAAGAATTGTTGGTGGCTGGGAATGAAAAGAGAAATCGTGGAATTTGTGTCCAAATGTTTACAATGTTAGCAAGTTAAAACAAAACATCAACGACCCGTAGGATTACTTCAGCTATTACCAATACTAGAGTGGAAATGGGAACATATTACAATGGACTTCGTCGTTGGATTGCTTCGCTCTAATAGAGGTATGGATTCAATTTGGGTAATTGTTGATCGACTGACAAAATTTGCTCATTTCTTACTTATCAAAATGACTTATAATGTGGATAAATTGGCTATATTGTATCTGAATGAAATTGTAAAGTTGCATGTAGTGCCTGTGTCGATCGTATCAGATAGGGATCCGAAGTTTACTTTGAGGTTTTGGCAAAGTCTGCAAAAGGCATTGGGAACGGAATTGAGATTGAGCAATGCATACCATCCGCAAACAGATGGCCAGTCAGAAAGGACAATACAAACATTGGTGCACACCATCCGCAAATAGAGGTTTTGCCGACCAAACAGATTTTTAGTCGCCGAATGCCCCACTTTTGGCTACTAAATTTTTTTTAGTCACCAAAAGGCCTTACTTTTGGCTACTAAAATTTTTTTAGTCGCTAAAAGCCATATATTGGCGACCAAACAGATTTTTGGTCGCCAAAAATCTTTACTTTTGGCTACTAATGCATTTTTAGTCGCCAAATGCTGCACTTTCAGCGACGAAATGTTATGTTTTAGTCGCCAATAGTGCTTTTTCTTGTAGTGTTTGAACCTAAGTTGTCATTCTTTTCATTTTGGGAGAATTTCATTTCAGTGCAAATTAAAAAATATGTATTTACATGTTAATGTTAAACGCTACAACATTAAAAGATAATTTTACAAACTTTCTCATGTATTTGAAATTATTTTTTGAACTTATTTCCCCTTTTATTTTGTGCTTTGATGATATTTGCATTAGTTAGAACTGGTATTGAATATAATTTATGATGGAGTTTAGGTCTACTTATTTATGAATGCCTATTGTGGCAGCAACAAGAGGAATCATTTTGTTTGGTAAACTAATTATTTAGACTCTTGGAGATTGTGGAATTGTAGTGCCTTCAATATTCAAGATTTGTGAAAATGCAGACCGCTAAAAGTAACAAAATTTGATGAAAACTGCTGAAGGATTTTGATTCTGAAACAATTAGGATCATGTTGCATACTGGTGAGAAAAGAAAATTTTGAAAACATTGCATGTAATTGTCAAACTAGAGTTTACTAGGCAGGCATGAGGTTCAATTTGGATGTTGTATAAATTTTCAACAAAACAGAAATAATAAAATGATCTTGATGGGATTATATGCAGAGTATAATATATCTAAATTATTAATTTTATAATTGTTATAATTTGAAATGTCAATTTTATTGAAAAAGTGCTAATGGTTAATATTTTTTCATTTTTTACAAATTGCTTTTGCGTGAGTTAATGTGGATGTGTACGAAGAGCGTTTGTTCTGTACATGGAAGACATTTATTTTGGAACAATCCTCTGTTTTGGAAATCTAGTGTTTTTGTATGTAATATTTAATTTAGATGGATTATACTTGGTTTATATGGATTTATATAATATTTGGAATATGATGTTACAAGTTAAAGTTTTTGAATAGTTGATAATGAAATGGGTATTATTGATAATGGATTTAGATTATAATTGATAGATGTATTATTCTGTATACGTACAGGTTACAGGTTGCATTGATGATAAAATGCATATAATTTAGAAATTAATGAAAAATATTCAATTTGTGCACTTTAAAAAAAATTAATAAATAGAGCTTGAGTTTTTGGCGACTAGACAGTTTGTAGCAAAAAAAAAAAAAGAAAGTTTTTGGGGACTAAAAAATTGATAGCTAAAAAGGAGTCACGTTTTTAGCGACTAAAAAATTAGTAGATAAAAAGCTGAAGATGGAAAATATTTTCTTTTTGGCGACTAAATATTTTCTTTTGGACGACTAAATTTTAAGTCGCCAATTGGTGACTTTTGGCGACTAAAAAAATTAGTAACCAATACCTTTCCCGACAATCATCTAGCGACAAAGTTGACGACCAAAAAATTTAATCAGTAAAAATTTTCGGTGACTAAAAAATAACTTTTAGACTAAAAATTTAATTACTAAAAGTATAATTTGTTGTAGTGATGCTTTCACCGACAATCAATCAATAACTTATCATCCAACTACATTCTAGTACCGTCAGTTACTAGAATGACTAGTTTTATGCACCTCAAGTTTTAAAGGGGGTATACAAGCTGAAAATGATCCAAGTCAAGTATTTAAGCACATTACGCTTTCGAATGACTAACATCATGTGTATTCAACTTACCATAAGATAATCATTATTAAAGTTAAGGGAAATGCTACTATACGTATCTCCTCTAATTATATTATTTTTTTCTTTAATTATGATATTATTTTAGTTATGACTCATAGATTTTTTACTATGTCTAATCTAGTGTTTAGTTTTGACTTTTTTTTTTTTTTAATGTTATGACTCAAAAATATAAAATTATGTCATTTTATTCTTTAGATATAAGATGCATATGATATATACCCTTTGAGATGTGTATATCATAGTCTTTTCCTGAAGTTAATTAAGAAAACATATCAAAGGTTAGAAGTAGAAAAGTAAAGAATTCAACAAAGTTTGTGACATTAAACAACTTAGAATGCTTAAAATAGAAATACATTTTTTTTTTTTTGGGATAACAAGAAAAGGGAACTTCATTAACAAAAAGCACAACCAAACACACTAAAAAATGAACTTTCATGATACACCGATGCCCCAAGGATCCGCTTCATCGGTGTTTATCTTCAAATGGATTGTTGCTTCTCTTCGCCACACCTTGATCCACTCCCAATCTCGTTCGTGATGTTTTCAAGCTTATCGTTCACCAAATTAATCTTCTCATCCAAAAGGGAAGCAACATCTCTCAGATCATCCAAGTTGCTAAAATCATGCAAATTTTTTTCAAACAAGAATTTGGTCATTTGTTGTTCAATTTCAACCCGCCGATTTTTCTTTTTTTCCTTGTCCAAATTCTTACTCATTCTCGTTATGTTGCGCTTAAGAAATTTTTCTTGGTCCATCATGTTAGCTGTTTGTTTCATGCTAGGCAAGTTTTCAAACCTTTGGAGCAAATGGGATGCTTCATTTGCAGAAGGCCAAACATCTGGTTGAGCAACAGATCCTGTTGCAGTAGTAGGGTATATTATAGCACATGCATCAACAGAACATAGAGTTTTCAGCTCACTTACCTTTTTCAATAATCCAGCCTTTCTTTTTCGAAATGTCTGCTTCCGAACACGTTCATCAGCAATAAACTCGTACTTCACTGTTCGACCCATATTCAAAGCTTCAGAGAAGGAACTTCGCCTTTCAAGAACAAGTATAGATAGTTTTTTTTGTGCAAGGAACCTCGATATGGAAATATATATATAGAGGTAGTGGGACTCAAAAAAAAATTAAGGTAGTGTTTTTCGAAACGGAAAATTGACCAAAACAGACTTAGTTGTAAATTATTCATTGGCGAACAAGATAGCCGGTCCAATGGTCTATGTAATTGTCTCTTGGGATAATGCAAAGGTCAGATACTCAACATTTAAGTCGATGAAGCAAGTGAGATTTTTTATTGTAATCTAATTTACTAATCTCTTAATATCTTATCATATGACAAAAAAATAAAAAAATTATTCATTGAACAAAGGATGTGTGGGGCCATGAAATTACTCCATCATGTTTAGAGTTTGTTTGGGAAGTTGCTATTTTAATTATTTTTTAATTTTTTATTAAAAAACATATAGAGGCACCGGGACTCAGAAAAACAATAATGATAGAGACCACTAATTTTGGAGCTCTAAAAAGATCACTAATGACATGGCATTCAATAAAAAAAGAAAAAAAATACAACACCAAGGCCAAAATATCAAATCATTCATGGTGGGGCCCACTGCCACATCATTAGTGGTAGCACTAATTAGTGCTCTCACTCATTTTCCTCAAAAAAATTAGGGTAGTGTTTTTCGAAACGGAAAGTTGACCAAAACCGACTTAGTTGTAAATTATTCATTGGCGAACAAGGTAACTGGTCCAATGGTCCATGTAATTGTCTCTTGGGATAATGAAAAGGTCAGATATTCAACATTTAAGTCGATGGAGTAAGTGAGATCTTTTTATTGTAATTTAATTTACTAATCTCCTAATATCTTATCATATGATTGAACAATGGATGTGTGGGGCCATGAAATTACTCCATCATGTTTAGAGCTTGTTTGGGAAGTTGCTATTTTAATTATTTTAAATTTTTTTATTAAAAAACATATACTTTTATAAAAAGAAAAAAAACAACTATGTGATTGAGTGATGTAATGGGATTGAGCATCAGTGTAACTACCATTTTTCAAAAAATTATGGTAAGAGTACCATAGAAATCGAAACGGTCATAAAAAGAGAAAATTATCAAATAGCCATTCATGTAAGACAACAAATGAAGAAAAAAAATTACATATAGATGTTGTAACGCTTACTATATAAGTTTAAAAATTTGCTTTGTCAGTTACACTTGTAACCACAACCTTAAATGTAAATACTAAAAAATGACAAAAATTGTTTAGAGGATCTCTTTTAATTAATGTGAATAGATAGATATGTATTATGTGTATTGAATGCCATTCTAACAAAACAGATTTTGTGGGTTTGATGAATTAATATTTTTATGCATTAGTTTTGGAGATGAAAAATAAAAGGTTATTAAGAAAAAAAAATTTGCAATTTCACCGCCAATAAGGAAAGTCCTTTTTTTTTTTTCTTTTTTTTTTTTCCGATGGGAAGGAAAGTCATTTTATTAGCTGCACAAGCAGCCGCCAAGTGCAAATACATGCCTCTCCTCTTTACAATTCCATATATGTTCATTTTTTGATTTTTTTTTTATGCAATTTGTTTTTAATGTTATTTCTCTTAATAATGTACTTATCATATTACTCATGCTATGCACAAGTATGAATAAATAATTAAAATTAATTTCTAAATTAAAATAACAATATAAAATTTACTTAAGTTATGTAGTAAAATGATTTATAATCAATTAAATTTTATTCATTTTTATCAGATTTACACATAAGAGAAGATTTTTATTCTGATATTTATTATTGTGTGTTCTAAATTTTTAATAAAAAATTGCATGTCATAATTTAATTAGTAAAAATTAAAGAATAAATTACAAAATTATATTTACATAAAATAAATACATTTTGTTTTATAAGTTTCATAATTTTAATTTACCATATGATAGTAGGGGTGGGTGCGAATCGGTTGCAGCCATGGAACCTCCAATCTGCTATCCGTCCGCCTGATTGGTAGGTTGAAGAAAATCAATCCGCATCCATCAGCTAATTCGACGGATGTGGATTGAGCGGATTGACGGATGGATGCAAATTGGTTTGTCGGTTTAAAATTTTATTAATTTTCAATAAAATTCAACTTGTGCATTTCCTCAAAAAAAAAAAAAAAAAAAAGATTTTACAGTCAATGACTTAAAAAAGTATTACAATTACTACATGTCTCATCTAAAGAAAGAAAGTTTGAAACTTTAAAATATTACAATCACTGCATGTCTCATCCATATAAAGTATTACGTAAAATATTACAATATGTGGTTCTTAAAATATAAAAACAATTCAAACCACCAAAACCATGAACATAGCAGTAGTAAAGATTGTATGCCTTTGTACTGTTACATCTATATCTGTTTTTGAAAATAAAAACCAACTAGCATATATCATCATTTTATTTATTATTTTTAGAGTTAGACTTAAAAACCAAAAAATATAGATAAATAATACATTTTTTTTTTCAATTCAAAAAATATATTCAAGTTGAAAACTCTTTGTCAATTGAAAATACAAATAGAATATCTAAATAAATTGAGAACACAAATCTTACAAATTACTAAGGGTGCTCGCGGTTTGGCGGTTCGGTTGCGGCCAAATGAACCTCAAATCCGCCATCCATCCAAAACTAGGCGGATTGGAAAAAATCAATCCGCAACCGTCCGCTCGTCATCATATATCTGTCCAAAATGCAACATATCGATTCGGTTCAGTCGGTTTGGGCAGACCGGTATATCCGTTACTCACCCCTATATGATAGTAGTAAATTACATTTGTTAATGTAGCAATTTTTTCTTATTTTGTACAGCTTAAAAATTTGTCTACTTAAAATTATAAATTGTCATATGTCATAACTCTTATGTAAAAATGTATTAGAATTGACTTCTGGTATTGGACTAAACATTAAAAGTGACTTAAAAGCTACTCGACTCAATATTTATACTAATGTAACCTTTACCTAATCATTAAAAATTATCTTTATCGATTCGTGACCTGTATAAGCTAGTTTGAGGGTTCTAATATTAGATTAAATATTAAAAATTAACCTAAAAAATCTAATTCAAGTCAATTTTTTTATTTATTTATAATTATTGGTTTAAGTTATAATGCATCATATTTTAATAACTCAATATCATAAAAAAATAATCTTAATATTTACGGTGCTTTTTATCAATCAATGGAAAAAAATTATAAATATCAAGATAATTATATTTGAACAAATTCTAACATAAAATTTTTATTTTAAAACTTTAAGACCTACGCATTTTCTTTGACTCTATAACTAATTTTTGAGATAGCAACTAAAATAAATTTAAATTATAATTGTATAGAGAAACATGTGTGATAAGAGTTTGTAGTACACAATTTTAAAAAGTAATATTAATTCAAAAAATTTAGTATGGAAAATATATACCCAACTTTATGTTATGTTTGATTCATAGATTTGTGTAGGAATTTGGAATGAGGAAGGAAAAATATAGGTGAAACGTGAATGAAATATAACTACATTTAACCTAATTTTACACACCTTTTAGTTTTCCTTTCAAAATTTTTACTTAAAACCATGAACCAAACACATTATCAATGTTTGAAAGGAATTTTGGATCCATTATTGTATTGATATACACTATTTACAAAAAAACCTATATAATATTTAATGGGAGCAGTAAGTTTTTAAAATGGATCATTAATCACATTATAAGGGAATAAAAGTTAGCCAATAATTTTTTTTTTAAATATTTACAAAATTAAACATCAAAAGAAATAAATTATGGAAGATGTGAATTGATTCCTATATTTTAATTGTACAAAAATCTAAATTTCAAAATTGATTATTTTCAAATTTCTAAATTTAAAATTTTAAATAGATTGATTAACTTTATTTTTGAAATGTATAAATCAAGGCATAACTAGATTTTTTTTAAATGATTCAATAAAAACTATAAGATTTTTTTGAAATTTTAAAACTATAATTAGTTAACTTTCCTTTTTAAATTTCTAAATTTAAATTTATAAATGGATTAATTAACTTTTCTTTTGAAATGTATAAGTCAATGTATAATGATTTTTTTTTTAAATAATTCAATAAAAGCTAGAAGATTTTTTTTAAAAAAAATTTAAAACTAATTAGTTAACCTTCCTTTTCAAATTGTTAAATTTAAATTTATAAATGGAATAATTAACTTTCCTTTTGAAATGTGTAAATTAAGGTATAATAAGATTTTTTTTTATATATATATTTTAAAACTGATTAGTTAATTTTCCTTTTCAAAATTCTAAATTTAAATTTATAAATGGATTAATTAACTTTCCTTTTGAAATGTATAAATCAAGGTATAATAAGATTTTTTTTGTTGTTGTTGTTGTAATAATTCAATAAAAATTATCTAGTAGAAGATTTTTTAATTATTTAAGCAATAAAAATTCTAGAAAAATAGTATAATGTTTTGAGTTTTACAAACCTCTTTTTATTAGAAATATCATTTTTCTTAATAGATAGTATAGATGATGTGGCAACTTGTGTAGCATCAATTCATGTAGACCACGTTTGTTTGGCGGATTAGGTTGGATGAGATTATTAGTGAAAGGATTGTTACTGAAGAGATTATTAATGTGGAGATTGTTAGTAAAGGGATTAAGTAAAAATTTGTTTGTTTTGATGATAGTATTAGAGATGATTAGTAATGGATTATTAAATTATTTATATAAAATAAATAAATAAATAAATAAATTATTTCTATATTAAAAAAATTAGAACAAATATTAAAACAAACAGGTGCACTTGGTAATTTTTTTTTTTTATATAAAATAGACTCAATCCCCTTACTATTTTCCTAATCTCATTCAAAATTCAGCTAAACTAATCTCCCTATGTGAGGGTATTCATAGTCCTATGGGACTACTAGTCCCCTTCTATTTTTATTAACCAAACATGGGTTATGTAGGACCCACATGATTGATAGTCTAATCACTCCACCTATGAAACCAAACAAACATGACCATAAAGTAAGGAGTGACTCTACTCATTAAAACTTTCAGATATTCTTACCTTTTAAAGGAGGATCATAGACAAGTCTTTGATAGCGCTTGATTTAGTTTTAAAATTATGATTTGATAATAAAATTATATTTTAAGTTTGTGAGTCGTTAAATAATGATTTAAGAAGAGAAAATTTGTTTTGATTATAAATTTTGAAAAGAATTTTGAATTGAATTTTTAATTTTTAAAATGAGTTTTGAAATAAAAAAGTTGTTTGGTTTTGAGTTTTGAAAAGAATTTTTAAAACTTAATTCAAAAACTTATAATTCATAACCAAACATACAACTCAAAACTCTATTGAAAATTCTATTCAAAACTAATAACCAAACTCTTCTTAAAATTTAATTCAAAAAAATAATTATTGAAAAAAATAATTTTTTTATTTAAAAAATTCAAAGAATTCTGAAAATATTTTTTTTATTTCAAATATTAAAATAGATCAATTATTTTTGTTTAAAAAAAATATTCAGCTAGTGCTTTAAAATTACTTTTGATTGTATATTTAATTAAAAAAATTTTTGATTGTTTTGTTTAAAAATGTTTTTTTATTTTTTAAAAATTACTGTGACAAATTAATTTTTATTTAAATTTTTTTGTTAATTTTAAATAAATGGCCAAATAATTTGTCATTTTGGTCTAAAAAATATAATTTATATATTTTAAACATATCAAAAACAAATATATATATATATATATATTTTTCAAATAACAGGTGGCAGTTGCCAAAAAAAAAACACTGTTCCGGTCAATTGGGTAGACCCAATTTCAAAGTTCAAAATTCAAAGACTTACTCTGCCAAACATATTCTAAAATGAATTTTCAAATATGGGTGTGAAATTAATTTTTAAAAACTATATCTGAACGCAACAGTGAAATAAGAGGGTGGAATGATAATTCCACCCCTAAACCAAACACAACCTTTGTTTTGCAATGATGGTTTTAACAAGTCACAACCAACTCACAAGTATTTTTAATGGTGACAAGTTAATAATAAGTAAATAAAAAATAAAAAATGCCAGCCATCTCAAAAAAATTATCAAAAATAATAGATTTTTGATAGTTTTTAGCATTGCTTAACAAACAATAGGCATGTTAACCAATGTGTGGGTGTTTGGGATCCACCTAAAAATAGTAATATTTTTTTAAAAGAATTGTGTGCGTGTGATTTTTATTTTTTCTTTATTTTTAGGTTCCATTTAGGAGTTGTTTGGGATGACCTAAATAAGTATACTTTTTGTCTTTTTAAGAAAAGATGTGCAGAAAAGTAGAGAGATGATGTGATAAAAAAAAGATAAAAAGATAGATTATTTTTGAGTTGTTAAACTTAACTTTAGTGTAGAAGAATCTAGAAGGTTTAAAAAAAAAAAAAAACATCAATTAAAAATAACAACTTGTTTTGGCCTTTTTTCGTCTACGGTAGACTTTTGTTTTTAATTTTTTTTTGTCAAACCTTTTTGTTATGTCTAATCAAGTAGAACTAAAAGCGTAAAATTTTTTTATTAAAAAAAGCAATTACAAGTCAATCCGAGCGTTCTACAACATGTGAGGTTAATTGAAAGAAAAATAATTAGAGATCCTTATAAATTATTACTTTTTTTTACTTATTATAAACCAGAGGGTAGGATGCACACCGATGAAGAAGAAAAATAGAAGAGGGTTGTCGGGCCTTTGCACAAATTTGAGCACGATGGGCCAGTCCAAATCCCATCTCGTTAACTGTTTATTTTTAAAAATCATTAACTAGATTATCTTTATAAAAAATCAGATTGATCGAATATTGATAGTTTTATAATCAAATTAAATTTGATGAAGTAGAAGTACATGCCCCTCCTCTTTACAATTCCATATATATGTTCATTTTTTGATTTTTTTTTATGCAATTTGTTTTTAATGTTATTTCTCTTAATAATGTAATTAGCATATCATTTGTGCTATGCATGAGATGGAATTTTAAAAACTATTTATGATTATGTCAAATATATTTTTAAATTGTTAGTATAAAATATACGTCATTTTAAAAGAAAATGTTGACATTGCATAATTAAAGTAATAATAATAAGAATTTATTACATTTGTTCAAAATTTACTGAATAACTAAAACAAAGTATAACTAAAATCTAAATTGTTATGGGTCTTCCATCAGCATTCTTACATTGTTAACAAGATAATTAGTATTATAATTGATAAATAACACATATATTATGTATTTATAAAATATTATAAAGTAAAAATGTTATACTTACATATTATATAATTCTATTTTTTTTTACTTTTTAAAAGGAATAGACATTCTTCAGACCAATCTATATTTAAAACAAAGGTCACGCACGATGCACAATCTAGTTGATGTTGCATTGTTGGTACATGTATGATAAATGCAAAGGCACAATCTTGATATGACGTAATATAATCTTTGATCATTTTAACTCTGTTATCGTGTAAAATTTTAGAATTATAACATTGTGTTTGAAAAGGTAGGAATAATTTATTTATAATAAATTGTATAGTTTCGTACTGTTGATCTTATATTCTTCAAATATGATGATTAACATCGCAAGATAAACTCTGCCCGTTTATCTTGAATAATGAGATTTATTGAATCAGTATTGTTTTGGACCATAATGTTAACATTATATCTAATCAAAAAAAAAAAAAAACCAATCACAAATTAAGTAAATTAATAGTTAAAAACACAACCATTTTTAAATTAAAAAAAATACAGTGCGTTAAAAAACCCAATTACAAAATACAATGTAACCATCATCATCAGTTAGGTTTTTGTAATTGACAATCCCGTTTGACAAAACTCATTTCAGTTGTAATTTTATTCGATCTTTTATTTTAGTGAGGCTATGAGTATTTAGATGCGAATCCAACCCGAATTGTGCCTATGCAGAAGAGTTTATGATCTTAATCCTACCATATTTGCCATTTCGCTAACTAATAACTATGTTGGGGATCGCAGGGGTAGGGAGCAGCGCCCCATAACGGGTCCGAGGAAACACCCAAGCGGGGTCCAAGGGCAACGCCATCAAAGCAAAAAATAAAATTACAGTCGAAATTGTTTGTTCGCTCGAGCGGCCGATTGTGCGCTCGAGCAACGATGCAATTCTTTCAGAAGTTTCACTTGTCTGCAAAAGTAATGAGAGTTATATTTTTACGCTCGAGCGGCCTTTCCTGCGCTCGAGCATAGACCCTTGTTCTGAAACACGCATTTTAGTCAGTCTGCTCAAGCGGCCATTCCTGCGCTTAAGCGAAGATTGCAATTCTGTTTTCTATAAATCTACGATTAATTCAGTTTTTAGGGTACGGCTTCCAGATCTTCTTTCTGGGTATTAGGGTTTTCATATGGGGCATCTTTACTTGTTTCCTTTAATGTCTATGGGAGTTTATATCATGAATTGAGTGGATTATATCAAAGGGGTTTTGTTTATTTTATTTTATTCACAAACGAGAGATTTGTTTTTCGGTGGATTCCATGGAATTTAGACCTAAAGCTTTGGTGGATTTCGAAGTGGCTCATCGTTGTGGATTCAACATTGGTGTTGTGAATTCAATATTGGGCAAGACAATTCCGAAATGAAAACGGTGGTGGAAGAGGCATATAGGGGTCGGTTCAATTTGGCCGTGGATTCGCTAGGTAATTGAGAGTACACTTGTGTAATTCTTTTTTGTCTTCTTAGTGGATTATTTTATGACTTTTGCCCGTGATTTTTTTATCATAATTGGAGGCGCTCAAATTGTGGTTTTTTCACGTTAAATCGTTATGTTGATTTGTCTTTGATTGTTTGATTGGAATTGTTATTTAAAATTGATACATAATTACAAATAAACATCTCGGGGATTTTTAGATTTTTCATCATCAATAATGGGTATTTTATGTGAACCTAATGAATACAATCCAATTTGTTTTTTTTTTCAAAAAAGATAGATTCAAAATACAATCACCGTATTAAAAATTAAATTAAGTTCAATCACAATCACAAAATACAATCTAATCATCATTAATAGTGGGTACTTTATGTGAGCCTAATGAATGCAATCTATTTTTTTTTTCTTTCAAAAAAACATAGATTAAAAATACAATTACCATGCGATTGTATTCAAAAAACAAGAAGACAATATTTTTTTTCCTTCAAAAAACACAGATTAAATGGAATGTAAAAAATCACAATCATTTTAAAAAATAAAATCACAGTGTGATCAAAACGGATTGCAAAAAAACACAATCACATTTTTGCTCATAAAAAAAAAAAAAAAGAAGCAATGAAGTGAATTGATAATTAAAAAATACAAAAACCCAATCATGAATTAAGTTAATTAATAGTTAAAAAGCATAATGAATACAATGAGTTAAAAAATTCAATTATGAAATATAATCTAATCATTATCATTAATACTGCGTACTTTATGTAAACGTAATGAATACAATCTATTTTTTTTTATAAAAAACATAGATTAAAAATACAATCACCGTATTGAAAAATAAATTAAGTCCAATCACATTCACAAAATACAATCTAATCATCATCAATAGTTAATACTTTATGTGAACTTAATGAATACAATCATTCTTAATCATCAATAGTTAATACTTTATGTGAACCTAATGAATACAATCATTCTTAATCAATTTAAAAATATAATCACCATATTAAAAAATAAATGATTTACTTACAAATTTTAAAATGTTTTTTTTCCAAGATTCTGTCTTAGTCTCTCTCCCAAACTGGTGCGTAGGTTTTTGCTGCTGCGTAAGGATTAGGCTGCTGTAATAGGCTTAGGTTTAGGCTGTTGCGTTAGGTTTAGGTTATTCTCTCTCTCCCAAAGGTTTAGGCTGCTACGTTAGGTTTATGTTATTCTCTCTCTCCCAAAGTTTAGGCTGCTGTGATAGGGGGTGATAGGATTTAGGTTAATATCTACATATATTTAAATCAGAGGGCAGGAAAGTTTTTTTTTAAAACCAAAAATTTAAGAAATTAGGATTGGAATAATGGAGCTCCCACAAGGTTTTGTGGGTTAAAAAGGCCATATTCCTTATATAATAGATGATGTGGGAATTGCATAGCATCAATTCATATAAAGTACGGAGTAACGTTACTTATTAACTTTTAGATATTATTACCTTTTTAAGGAGGATCAATGTAACACTTGCCTCTTTACTTAGCCGTTAATTCTATGGTTTATTTTAATTACGTGTTTATATGTGCATTCTACGTTTATCTGTGTGCTACGTATGTACCATGTGTCATGTGCATCATGTTTTGCTTGACAAAGATGTTAAGGTTTGAAAAAGACCTGTCTGATTTGCTAAATTGTCAGGTTATAAATTAGATAATGGACTAAGTGGTTAGAGCCTAATTCACCTTAATTAGACAAAGTGGGGTTAAGGTAACTTGGGTTATAGTAAAAAAATTAATTGAAGTGATTGTAATTTAGTTTAACTTAAGTCAAAGTAAATTAAATATTATATATATATATATTGAATTCATGAAAGAGAGGAGGAGAGAGATATAACCTAAGGGAGAAAAGAGAGAATTCTAGAGTCTTAGAGAACAAAGAGAAGAAGAGAAGAAAGAAGGGGGAAAGAAGAGATAGCTTAGGAGCAACTTTACCAACTTAACCCTAAAAGGTGAGAAATTCTTCTCTAAACCCATGAGATTAAGTCAATTCCCACATGTGATTGTAGGAATTGAGTTAAATTAGGAATTGAATAGTGTAGTGTGTGTGTGTGTGTCAAGAATCACTTCAAAGTTTAGCTTATGTGGCATAGTCTTTCTCACTCACTTGATTTTACATGGATTTTGGGTTGGAGGAACTATTCCCATGGGTTTTGATACATAAAACTTCCATTTGCATACTCCTTGTTTTCATTTAGTGAGATGGGTTTTGGTTCAAAGTTATGTTTTTGGTTGGGATTTAGAAGTTGTTTATTTACCATGTTTGGTTAATTTTGAGCCTTGTTTTGTGCAATTTTGGGTTTAATTTATAGGAAGGTTAAAGCTCAAAACAGAGCAGAATTTTTGGTTATGGAACAGCCAGAACCGCACGTGCGGTAGGGAGGACCGCACATGCAGGAAGTTATGGTGCACGTATGGTAGGGAGGTCTACACGTGCGGAAAATAGGGGCAGAGGCACCTTGCATTCTGAAATAATTGCACCATTCGGCGTACGTGCGGTCAAGTGCTTCCGCACGTGCGGCTGTTTGGCAAACCCAATGTCAGTTTTCTACTTCATTTCTCCATCTTCCGGGCCTCTGTTGGCATGATTTCTGCATATATTTGATGACCATATGCATTACACGGACATTAAAGAGAATAAGGAACAATTAGGTCAACCAATCAATAAGTTATAGCACAACTAATTAATTGCATGGTAAAGTAAACATGTTATGCTTGTATCTGTCTGTGTAGGTCAAACGCCACGTCCTAACCACGTGTTTTGCGAAGCCAACTATGAGTAACACTATTGTAAAGATATGTTTAACTTAACGTATTTCTTTTCTACTTTACCTTATTCCTTGTTCTGGACATATTTCTTCGTATACTTATTGAATGATGATCCTACTTACCTATACTATATTTCGTGGCATCCGTAGCACCTATCTATATTGTTACAAAGATCTCTATTAGTTCAAATTCCTGGAACTCCTGGGTATGACGTTGATGGCCATCATATCTGATTACCAGTCTTCATGACCGTTTGTTCGGTCTTTAAGACCCCCTGTATTATTTGCTATGAGATGTACACATATACATTTATGCTTTCTATATGGTATAAGAATCTGTTAAGTATATGATTTATTTTGCATTAAGGACATCATTCGAAACCTCTTTACACTGCTGTTATTCACTAGGCTCTAACTCACGTTTTGACATGTATATATATGTAGGTGATCCAGTTCAGGAGGGGACGTAGTGGCAGCGATCTTGCCTCCGTTTTGATCCAGCTACCTTTTGTGCGTCACGGCGAGGTTCCTATCTATTAAAGTGTTTAGGTGTTCTAGTGAGCACCCTTTTGAGAAGCACTCATATGTTATGGTCGGTTTTTACTGGAGTTCTGTTGATGGGAATGTTTTCCCTCTTTTAGTTGTATTTTTGACAAACTTGTAATACCTTGATATACATATGTATATATATCTATAGTAATTCATTTTGTCTCATATGAGTTCACAGCTTGTTGGACGTTTTACTTTCTTATATCTTAGCTTCCGCTAGCCCTGTTTGTCTAATTTGTATAGTTAGGCTTTTGGTAATCACGGATTACTGGCCGGTTATGATGCCAAACTTTTAGAGACAGGTTTGGGTCGTGACAGAGTGGTATTAGAGCATGAATTCTATCGTACACACACATCCAAACGAGCTATAGGATGTCCTAGGAAAGAAATTAGGGCATTCGACTTGCGTGTGTGAGTGCATGTGGAATTCCTTATGTACTTGTGTGATAAACATATAACTGTGAAGCATATGTGTCCTATGTTTATTATCACTTTGTTTATATATAGACCAATGGAAGAGACAAGACCTACAGATACATTTGAGTCTTCTAATGTGAGAATGGATCGGTTGCAGGGAATGGTAGAGTTATTGACAGAAGCTTTAAGACAACAACAGAGACAACCATTTCCACTTCCTCCTCCGCCACTAATCCTAGTGGAGCCACCCAACAATGGTGACATTATTACCTTGACACAAACTAAAACCGCTCGCTTTTCCAGGTGGTCTTGAACCGCTGAAAGCTTATGCCTGGATATTAGAGATTGAAAAGTTATTCGAAGTATTTCCATGTACTGAAGAACAAAAGGTGTTGTTGGCAACTTTTATTTTGCAAGAGGAAGCGAGAAGGTGGTGGATGCTTGTTCGAGATCAGCAGACTACTATGACTTGGTGTAGACACCCCATTTTTGACCGTCCTCAAGACTTGGACGTCACCGCTTGAACACTCGGTGATCATCCTTATTTGTGTTTGTCTTGAGTTCCCGGAGGTCTTGGTGGCGCGCCTTGCCTTAGGATCTCTCGGCTCGACTGTTATGTGTCTGGTTTTGCACCAAACACTTGTGCTTTGCCTTTGAGGGGCAGGGAATGGCTTGTTGACCATCCCCACACATCACCGGCCATGGCTTGAGGCCACCGGCCACTGGTTTGTTGCCACCGGCCAAATGTTTGGCCGACCGGCTATCTATTTTGGTCAAATTGCATACACCTTTGCTCCCCTCCATACTATGGAGGGATCTCCTTCTTGACTAGCTTACTTGAGAAGCTTTGCAAGAGTGAGCTCTATAAGAGGGAGCCTCTTCTCCCTCCATTAGGGTTACAAAATTTTCAGAGGAGCTCTGAGATTAGGGTTTGAGTTTGTATCTATTCCATCTCTATATCTCTCTCTCTTTTTGCCTTATGTGTGTGTTTAGTCTTACTATTACACACAAACACAAGGAGCCTCTTCTCCCTCTATTAGGGTTACAAAATTTTCAGAGGAGCTCTGAGATTAGGGTTTGAGTTTGTATCTATTCCATCTCTATATCTCTCTCTCTTTTTCCGTGTGTGTGTTTAGTCTTGCTATTGCACACAAACACCTAGTCCTACACCTTCTCTTGGTTGCTGAGGGATCAGAAGGCTGTTCTTGGTGTTTTTGGGTGGTTTTGAGCTTGAAGAAACTGCTGGAGCATCATTCTTGAAGAGGGTCAACAAGGGTAAGAACTTACTCCTTTTGTTCCCCATTCTTGCTTAGCTTTTTTGCCTACCTTGCACCTGTTTTTGAGCTTAGTATATAACATATAAAAGTCTTGTTTTTGCTTGCTTACAATAGTTATTTAAGGTTCCTTTGAGCTTTGGGGTTGTTTGACCCCTCATAGGCTTTGTTAGGCCCTATTTTTGTGCTATTTTGGTGAGCTCCGGGACCACCTTGTTTGGGCCTCCTCACCACTGAAATCTTGAGGGATTTCAGTGGTGAGGATGGTGCCTTAAGGTCCTACGAAGGAGAGGGCCACCCCCTCTCCTTGTTGTCTTCAATAATGGCCATTTAAGCCTCATTAGTGAGCACCTTGTTTAAGTGTATGTTGGCCATGCCTTAACTCTTTTTTATGCTTATCTTGCCATGATATAGCATTGTTGTGAGTTGGTTTGGACACACCATGCTTGCTTAGCATACATGTCTTGTAATGCCATGAATTGCCTTAACATGCCTTGTGCTTTGAGCCTTGTTTCTAGCATGTTTTTGGCTTAGCTTTGTGAAGCTTTTATGCTTGTTTTAGCATGCTAAAGGTCTATTTTTGGTCATTTGGGTTGTCCATGCTTTGCTTTGTATAGCTACCATGTAACCTCTCTTGTATGCCTTAAGCATTGACCCCTCTAGCATGCCATCCTTGCATCATTTCAGTGGTTTGGAACCACTTGTCATGTCATTTCAGTCCTCATGATATGCTCGTATGCTTGCATTTGATGCCCCTTTCATGCTTTAAAAGGTTGGTGTTTCTTGCTCCATGTTTGTGCCATTGTGTATGCCTCTAGGATTAGATCATTTAGATGCCATCTAAGTGGTTTTTGGGGCTTACTTTTGCATGATTTAGGACTGTTTTAGTTCATTTTGGTCATTTGCTTCATATGTCATATGGCCATGGTTTAAGTCCTTGGGCTTGGTGGCATGCCTAGCTTGCATTGTAGATTGGTTTGGCACCTTCTCTAACATGATTTTCAGAACTTATAATGCATGCCATTTGTCCATGTTTGCATCCTCTTAAGTGTGCTTGAGAGTTGTTTCTATATGCCTAAGTGTTGGTCCTTGTGTGCATGCATGTTTGCATGTCATTTTGCCTTCATTCTTGAGCATGTTGGCCATTGTTTTGGGCTTAGTATAGAGCTGCCCAAATTAGTTTAAGTCCATAGTTCACATGTTGTTGCATGCTCACCTTGTGTGTTGTTGCATACTAGTGTGTTGTCACATGTTTAGGTTGTTTAACATGTTTGCTCCATGTGTTGTGGCATGATTGAATGAAGTCACATGCTTGCTTGCATGCTTGAACATCCCCATTGTATTGGGCATACTTATTGGTTAGCATGATTGTCACATGCCTTGTATGCTTGTTCGCATTGCTCATGTTGCATACTAGCTCATATGTCTAGGTTGCATTGCATTGACATGCATGCTTAGCCTCTTGAATTGAGTATGATAGAGGTTGAGCTCCTTGCTTGTTTATGTGCATTTCATTTGAAATCAAAGTGCATAACTTGGTTTCTTGGGCCATCACGCATCGAAATGTGCGATTGGTGGTCCGAGAACCAAGAACCATGTCCCTTTGAGTCATAAACATGATAAGGGATGTGTTGGTGCACACATTTGCTTGAAATGCATTGCTATGCCTTGTTTTGCCCTTTGCTGCTGTCAAAACAGGATGTTTCAGGAAGATTTGGCCGGTCGGCCATCTTTAGTGCTGACCAACCAACAATTGGTGGCCGATAGCTTAACCAGTGGCCGGTGATCATTTCCTTTGGCCGGTGACCATTTCCCTTGGCCGGTGGTATCCCACAGGGTTCATAGAGTGCACCTTGGGAATTTTGCAATGATCAGAGAAGGAAAACAGTGTGGACAGAGGCAACTTGTGCATAGCAGTGGACTTCCGAGCCGAGCCGAGCACGCATTGCATTGGGCCCTCTTCCCGAGGCTGTTTACTGTTTTATTAGATTAGTTAATTTGCTTAACTAGTTTAATTAGTCTGTAATATTTAATTAGCTTGTAGGTTAGTTAAATCTGTATTATTCTTTCGGTCCCTCCGAGCGAGAGCAAATTTGTAATAAATGTGGGTGCGTGTGTGCATGTCTTCCAACCCTCACTTCTTTCTCCCTTTTACTTACCTGCTTTTGATGGTTAGTATTAGGACATGTTTAATTTAGCATCCTTATGCTATGCATGCGTGCATCATTCATCAGTATTGCATTGCACCGGGCTCGGCGCATCATGCTAACAGCATAGTATTCAATTCCAGTTGAATACGTGCTACTTGTTGCCATCCCCACATGCCATCCTAGGATTACCGAGCCTATTCTAGTGACTTCTGGTATGCGTTGCATTAGCCACTTAACATGGACTTGGATCATGCATGATTGCTAACATGTTCTTTGTTTTGCCTCGGAGTACGATGTAAGTATTCATGCTTTAGCATCTTGCATGAGTGTGAATGTTAACATGACAGCATGCTTACCATGTGGCTAAATGCTTATTGATTAACTACACCTGAATGCCTGTGGGTGAAGGTTGGATTGTTTGAGTTGGAACAACTCATTGAAATCCGTATTTTAGACCTTCTTGCGAGTAGCAAATTTCAAATCACTTTTTTCTCAAACAAACGGCATATGCAATGCTTCGTTCCAAATTAGGCGATCTAGTCTATACTTTTGTTGTGTGCATCACATAGTAAGATTAGCTAATTAATCGGAATAAGAACACATAACGTTTTCAAAAACGAGATATCATGGTTAGTAGAGGCCGATCTTCGGATCGGGCGAGAGGGGGTCTCATAGCTGACCTTCCCCAATCGTACCCAAATTCCCGAGCGAGGCAACTTTGGTGATGACGGACACGTGGCCTTAGGCAAACGAGTCAGGGTTTCCTAAATTCCCCCATTAAAAAATATTTAGGTGGCGATCTATATCTGGCCAAAGCAGTCCATGTTTGACACTTCTTTTCTAAAAATCTGTTTTCTCAAAACAATTTGCCAGATTTGGACTCTTTGGTTCAGATTAAGAACCGTGACAATTCGAGTCCGAACTGTAGGGTGAGGCCCCCACGCGGGCGCGTCCACACTTGGGTACAGTTTAAAGAGGCATTTTAAGAAAAATATTTGCCGCATTTTGTAAGAGATCGAAAAGTAACGAAATTCGAGCAGTTGAAACAAGGCACCATGTCTGTGGCGGAGTATAAAGCCAAATTCACTGAGTTTGCGCGGTATGTGCCACATACAGTAGATACCGATTACAAGAAAGCTAGAAAGTTTGAGAGCGGCCTGGATGTTGAGGTACTCGACCGGATCAACGTACTCAAGTTAGAAAAATATGTGGATGTTTTAGATAGAGCCATTATGGCTAAGGCGAACGTCACTGCACTAAAACAAGCAAAGACACCAGTGACCGAATGGAAGGGTAAGAGACTGGGATCCAATTTTAAGAAGGGTCGGAACAAACACTCTACCGAACAAGAGATAGAATACCAGATCATCTACGAGTTCAAGCCAAGGGAATGATACACCCATTTGTCCGGAGTGTGGAAAAAGACATAAGGGAGTTTGCTGCAGAATTTCTGGCGCATGTTTCTGGTGCTGAAAAATAGGCCATATGATCAAAGATTGCCCATTAGTGTCGCAAAGCATAAGCCAGCCTAAGGCAAGCTCTACTGCATCAGTGTCAACACCAAGGGCAAATTCAAAAGCAGCTACGGGAAAGGAAACTCTAAAGCAAGGACGGGTTTTTGCATTGGTACCGGGTGATGTGCAGAATACAAAAACAGTTGTGTCAGGTACCCTTCCTATTTGTTCTTAGAATGCTTATATTTTGATTGATTCGGGGTCTACACATTCCTTTGTGTCTTATACGTGTGCTCCAAAATTAACTAGACCCTCGGAACCACTGAAATATTTATTAGTTGTAACCTCTCCAAATGAAGAAGCTATGACTTGTGTATCTATGTATCCTACATGGGAGATCATCATTGAAGGCATGAGTTTGTATGTTGATCTATTTCCTTTAGATATTACACATTTTGATGTAATCTTGGGGATGGACTGGTTATCAAAATATTGTGCTACTATTGACTGCTTGACTAAACAAGTTGTGTTTCGATTACCTGAAGTGCCCGAAGTTACATTTAACGAGGTTGGTGTCATATCGCCCCCATATTTGATTTCCTCTATAAAAGCAAATAGATTGATTAACAAAGTTGTAGGGGATTTTTATGTTCTGTGCTAACGGTGCCAACTACTGCTAAACCGGAAGTAAGTAGCATTCCTATAGTGAAAGAGTTCCCAGATGATTTGCCGGGAAATTTGGTTGACCGAGAAATTGAATTTACTATTGAGATAGTACCGGGTACACAACCAATCTCCAAAACCCCGTACCGAATGTCGACTGCTGAACTGAAAAAGCTAAAAACTCAGTTACAAGAATTGTTGGATAAGAAATTTCTTAGGCCTAGTACGTCTCTATAGAGCGCTCCAGTGTTATTTGTCAAAAAGAATGATGGAACCTTAAGGCTTTGCATTGATTATCGATAGTTAAACAAGGTGACAGTAAAGAATAAGTACCTGTTGCCATGTATTGATGATTTGTTTGACCAACTACAAGGGGCACAAGTATTTTCTAAAATGACCTGTGATTTGGGTATCACTAGCTAAAAGTTAAAGTTAAAGATGTGGAGAAGACTGCTTTTCGAACAAGATATGGCCATTATGAATTCCTTGTTATGCCTTTCGGGGTTACTAATGCACCGACTGCTTTTATGGATTTAATTAACAGAGTCTTCAAGTCGTTCCTTGATGAATTTATTGTTGTTTTTATCGATGATATTATAATTTATTCCAAAAGCAAAGAGGAACATGAACACCATTTGAGACTCACTTTACAAACGTTGAGAGAGAAGAAATTGTATGCGAAATTGTGTAAGTGTGAGTTTTGGCTTGATAGCGTCATGTTTTTGGGTCATGTGATAACGAAAGATGGCATTTCGGTTGATCCATAAAAGATAAAAGCGGTTGTGAATTGGCCTAAACCGACAAATGTCACAGAAGTCCGTAGCTTTTTGGGCTTAGCCGGATACTATGACAAAAAGGAGGTACCATTCGAATGGACTGAACAGAGAGAGTTAGCTTTTCAAGAATTAAAGACAAGACTTGTGATAGCACCAATTCTCACCTTACCTTCCGACATTGATGGCTTTACCATTTATAGTGATGCCTCTTATAACGGGTTGGGGTGCGTGTTGATGCAAAATGGAAAAGTAATTGTCTACACATCCCATCAGTTAAGATTACTGAAAAGAGTACCCAACTCATGATTTGGAACTGGCTGCAGTAGTTTTTGCGTTAAAAATTTGGCGCCATTATCTGTATGGGGCAACATATGAAGTGTACACAGATCACAAAAGTCTTAAATACTTCTTTACCCAGAAGGAGGTGAACATGAGACAACGTAGATGGTTGGAGTTAATTAAAGATTATGATCTGCAAATTTTGTTCCATCCTGGAAAAGCTAACACGGTGGCCGATGCTCTCAGTCAAAAATCAATGGGAACCTTAGCTTGTTTACTCACTGGACAGAAAACATTACTACATGAACTGGCAATCCTTGAAGAGATCAAAGAAACAATTACAAGACGATGTCCTCAAGAAAATAATAGATGAACGGGATTCCAAACCAAAATTGGGTTTCAATTTTGAAAATAATATACTTAAATTTTAGCGAAGGTTGTGTGTACCAGATGCTAGTGACTTGAAAAGACGCATTCTACATGAAGCCCACAGTTCAAAGTTCTCCATCCATCTGGGAAATACAAAAATGTATCAAGATTTAAAAAAGAATTTTTGGTGGTCGGGAATGAAAAGAGAAATCGCAGAATTTGTATCCAAATGTTTACAATGTCAGCAAGTTAAAGCAGAACATCAACGACCCACAGGATTACTTCAGCCATTACCGATACTAAAGTGGAAATGGAAACATATTACAATGGACTTCGTCGTTGGATTGCCTCGCTCTAATAGAGGTATGGATTCAATTTGGGTAATTGTTGATCAACTGACAAAATCAGCTTATTTCTTACTTATCAAAACGACTAATAACGTGGATAAATTGGCTATATTGTATCTGAATGAAATTGTAAAGTTGCATGGAGTGCCTGTGTCGATCGTATCGAATAGGGATCCGAAGTTTACTTCGAGGTTTTGGCAAAGTCTGCAAAAGGCATTGGGAATGGAATTGAGATTGAGCAGTGCATACCATCCGCAAACAATGGCCAATCAGAAAGGACAATACAAACATTAGAAGATATGCTATGTATGTGTGTGCTAGATTTTCAAGGAACTGGGAGACACATTTAGTTTTGATTGAATTTGCATACAACAACAGCTATCATTCAAGCATTGGCATGGCACCATATGAGGCTTTATATGACAGGAAATGTCGGTCGCCGATTTGTTGGGCTGAGGTTGGAGATAAACCGTTATTAGGCCCTGAACTTGTGCAAGAAACCACTGAAAAAGTGAAATTGATCCAGCAATGGTTGAAAACAGTACAGAGTCGACAGAAGAGCTATGCTGATGTATGTAGGCGAGAGAGAGAATATGAGGTAGGCAATCATGTCTTTATCAAGGTTACACCAATGAAGGGACACACTCGTTTTGGAGCCAAGGTAAGTTAGCACCTCAATACATCGGACCATATGAGATTATTGAGAAACTTAGTCCAGTAGCATATCGGGTAGCCCTATCTCCAGATATGGAACACATGCATAACGTTTTTTCATGTTTCCATGTTAAGAGAATATTTTCTAGACCTTCAACATGTCATTGAACCTACTCAGGTACTTGTGAGTGATGCCTATACATATGAAGAACGGCCTTCTCGGATTGTTAACCGCCGTATTAAGAAGTTACGAAATAAGGAAATTCCGCTGGTAAAGGTGGATTGGCAAAACCACAGTGTAGACTCGACTTTCTTTGCGCGCCCCCCTTTCGGAAAGGCGCGAATTGGTCTTACCACAGTTCGGACTCCTGTCACGGTTCTGAATCTAATCTCACAAAGTGCAATGTGAGACTGATAAACACTAAAGAGTCCAATCCGCAAATCATTTTGGAAAATTGATTTTAGATCAAATGATGCCAAAATTGGACTGCTTTGCCAGATTACAGAGTCGCCACCTAAATATTTTATTTTTGGAAAATTTAGGAAACCCTGACTCGTGCCGAAGGCCACGTGTCCGTCATCACCAAAGTTGCCTCGGCTCGGGAACTTGGGTACAAGAGGGAAAGGTCATGCAATAAGCACCCCCACTCGCCGATCAAAGGATCGGCCTCTACTAATCATGATATGTTGTTTCATAAACCTCATGTGTTCTTATTTTGATTATTAGCTAACTTTACTACGTGGTGCCCACATACAAGTATAGACTAAGTCGCGAGAATTGGAACAAAACAACTCATGTTTGTTTTCGAAAATGGTTTGAAAGTGCTACTCGCAAGTAAGCTAAAACGCGGATTTGCCACCCTCAAGTGGGCTTAAAACATGATTTTGCCACTTCGCAAAGTGGGCTTAAAACTCACATTTATTGAATTGTCCCAATTCAAGTAATGAAGCCTTCATCTACAGGCATTCATACAGGTAATCACTTAAGCAAATAGCCTCATGGCAAGCATGCTAACATGGCAACACTCACACTCATGCACGTATACTAAAGCGTAACACTCACAGTGTACTTCAAGCCAAGACATAAAACTAGTTAGAAACAATGCATGATCCTAACTATACAAAATTGCCTAATGCAACACGTGCAATAATGCAGCTAAATAGGCTCGGCTATTAAGATGGCATATGAATTGCAACAATTGAAACATGTATTCAAATAAGTGTATTGAAATATGATGCAGTTTGTATGATGCACCGAACCTGGTGCATGCAATACAAATGAATGATGCAAACATGCAAAGCATAAGGTATGCTAATCAAAACGTGCCCTAAACTAACCATCAAAAGCGGTTAAGTAAAAGGGAGAAAGAAGTGGGGTTGGAAGACATGCACACACACACGCACGCTTATTACAACATTGCGCCCTCTGAAGTAAGGTCCGAATAAATAAGCTAAGCTAAGCTAATTATTATAAAATAAAACTAATTAACTATTCTAAGCTAATTAATTACAAACCAAATTGAAACAAATAGCTATGCTAAGCTAATTAAAATAGTACAACACAAATTGAATAATTAACTACACTAAGCTAATTAAAGCAATAAAGTGGCCTCGCGGGCGAGGGACATGCATGCTCGGTTGGCGTCTCGCTCGGAAATCCATCGCTTTGTCATCAATTGCCTCTGTTTGCACTCACCTTGGTTTCTGAACATTGAACCAACCTCCACACTGCCTCTGCTCCAAAATAGGATCATTTCTGCATAAAAATGACTGGTGGTTGGTTGGCCACAAAAAGTGGCTGCCGGTCACCTCAACTGGCCGGCCGGCTAGTGAAAGTGGTCGGTCGGCTACATCAAGTGGCCGGTCGACCACCTGATTTTCCAGGCTTCTGGTTTTGCTGCAACAGAGAACAACAGAGGCACAACAATGTATTTGCAAGAAAATGTATGTACTGCCACACTCCTCATTATTTCTCAAGCTCAAAGGAGTGTAGCGCTCGGCTTTCAAGCCACCGACCAAGCATCTCAATGCATGATGGCCCAAAAACAAAGCTTGTACAAGCTTAGTGAATGCGCACATAAGACTCAAAGTGCCTCTACCCTATCATGCATGATCAAAGGTGTTGGCGACCAAGAAATGTGATACGTTTCATCACTTTGAGTATGAAACGTCCCACATTTCTTGTATTTGGATTAACCGATCCAAACTCATGTAATGCAACACAAATGCTTATCTTGCACATGTTTTACTTGGTCCATTTCTTGTTTACTCATTTTAGCATTACCAAGCCATCCTTTACTTGATTTGTCCAATGTGAAAGTCCTCTAATGGGAGAGGGGTCAACGAATGGATGGTTTAAGACATAAGAGAGTTCATGCTTTTGATTAGGAGGAACCCTCATAAGAGAGTTAAAGCCATTTAAGCACAAACTCTAACTCATGCTTAAACACAATCTTAAGGCCAACAAGCCCTCAAAGCAAAAGGAAAAATGAAAAATGAGGGAGGTGGCAAATATTCAGTGCTAAAATGGCATGACAAGTAATGCTAAAACATGCAATCAACATATGCACGACATGTTAAGGGCCAAGAGCATCAAAGCTAGTGAAGTGTATTACACTAGAAGCATGTATTATCAAGCTCAAACAACCAAACCAGCTATGGACAGACCTAAAACATGCCAAAACAGTGGCCTAAACATGTTGGAATTAAGGCACAAAAGAGTAGAAGATCATACGCACATATTGGCTCGCAAGCAAGGCATAAGGCACAACTCTCAAAAGAAATTAAAGAGCGATATATGTGAGAGTGTGACAGAGGTAAATGCACTGAAATCATGTGCTCAATGATGCTATATCATGCAAACATCACATTCACAACATGATAGAAGCCTCAAATCTTAAAGCTAGTCAAGGGCCTTGCACTATAGCTATGCAAAACATGAATCATATGACTAAGACCACTCAAAATGGAGTTAAAGCATGACAAAACATGGCAAAATCATGCTGAGATGGAGCTAACACAAGCTAAAATGATAGGCTCACTCACTAAGCAAGTTAAGCTAGTAAGCATGACTACACTACAAGTGCAAGAAGCAAGCAACAAGTGACCCAACCAGCCAAAAAAAGAGTTGAAACATATCAAAGTAGAGCCTAAAACATGCTTGAATTAAGCTATAAAAAGGTAAAAAAGCATGCTCAAATACTAGGCCATCTACACATGCAAACAAGATACAAGGAGGGAAAGCCATCCCCTCCTATTCTGGACCTCAAAACCAACTTTTTGTCATTGAAATTCCCCTGGAATTCAGTGGTTAAAAGGCCAAGAAAAGATTGTTTCAAAGCCTTTGAAAGATGGCTCAAAAGGCTTTACAAGCCAAAGAGCAAAGGAGGGAAACCACCCCTTAACCAAACAAGGCTTAAACCAATACTTTTAGGATTGAAAAATAGAGGGTTTTGTAGTTCAATACCACCCCAAAAACAGTCCCAAAGTAGTTGAAAACTATGGCAAAGCTAATATGCAAAACAAGCTAAAAAGGAGAGAGTCATACCTCTTGAAGCTCAGCACAAATCAGCCACTTTCTTAGGCTCAAACAACCTTCTAACAGCCCAAAAATAGGTTCCAAGGGACCTCAGCCCAAAGATATGCAACTTTGATGAAGGATGTCTAGGCAAACTAGAAGTGTTTCTATACTTCTATGCACAAAAGGGCAAGAGAGAGAGAATTCTAAAGAGAGAGAGGTTTTAGAGAGAGAGGCTCCCAAACTTTCTAACCTTGCAAAAATGTGAGATATGGCCTCCATATATAGCAATATAAGAGCCTTGGTCGAAATATTTGCAAAACAGACAGCTGGAGTTTATGTAGAACAGCTGGAGGGAAAAGATCTGCAAAATATCTGAGTTTGGGACACTTGTGGCCGACCGGCTACTTTTCTCGCCGAAAAGAATCCCTTATGGCCGGCATATGGCCAACAAAGGCCATTTGTGGCCGACACATGGCCGACAGGCTTCATTGGTAGGCAAAAATTGGTTTCTGGCCCCAACTTCAATTAGGCATATCTCCTTCTTCTAGACTCCTTTGCAGGTCATTCTTGTGCCTAAATTGAAGCCCCGGAAGTAATATTTCCAATGGTGGTGGAATCACATCAAAATTCCAAGTGTGCCAAGAGATATCCCTCTTTTAGTGAAGACTGCTCAGTTTCGTCCAACCGGATTGATGCCTAACTTCAACCAACCATATCTCTCTTATCTGGCCTCAACTTTAGGAGATTCTTGAGTGTAAAATGAAGCCCCAGAAGTCTTCTTTCCAATGGTGGTGGCCCCATATCTGAAATCCAAGTGCACAAACGGATAGGCCTGATTTAGCGAGGGTTGCTCGACTCTCTCTTAACGATTCATGCCCATCTTCTTCCCCAACTTGGTTTCTTCCCTCTCCTCTTCTTTTCTTCAACTCCAAACCTCTAAACAAGATATTTTAAAGATTTTTTCAATGAGCTCACCTCTCTTTCATTCATTTCCACTTTGTCCTTGCTCGGTTTACCGAAAAGTGTAACATTTAACAAAATGCGAGCATCGGAATATCGTAGGAACTTTATTTCAAATTTTTTTTTGAAAGAGAGGGTTTTAAGGTCTAAAAACCATTCAAAAATAATTTTGGTCCAAAAATAGGGTGTAAGGTTGGGATTTGACGCTCTCATTGCCAAAGAAATCGAACATTTGCATAGCATAGCCTACACCATCAAGTAAGTAATCAGTAGTGCCCAAGTCTTAAGGACGGTCAAAAATGGAGTGTTTACAAACAGTGGCTTGTGTGCAACGTGGGAAAGAGAAGAAGACATGTAGGAAAAATATCCTAAACTTTTCCCATTAGAGCATACACTCTTCACAGAAGAAGGTAATTGCGTTTGAAGGACCAAACATCCTAAGAGGGAGAGACTGTAACACTCGTCTCTTTACTTAGCCGTTAATTCTACGATTTATTTTAATTACGTGTTTATATGTGCATTCTTATTTTATCTGTGTGCTACGTATGTACCATGTGTCGTGTGCATCATGTTTTGCTTGATAGAGATGTTAAGGCTTGAAAAAGACCTGTCTGATTCGCTAAATTGTCAGGTTATAAATTAGATAATGGACTAAGTGGTTAGAGCCTAATTCACCTTAATTAGACAAAGTGGGATTAAGGTAACTTGGGTTATAGTAAGAAAATTAATTGAAGTGATTGTAATTTAGTTTAACTTAAGTCAAAGTAAATTAAATATTATACATATATATATATATATAATTGAATTCATGAAAGAGAGGAGGAGAGAGATATAACCTGAGGGAGAAGAGAGAGAATTCTAGAGTCTTAGAGAACAAAGAGAAGAAGAGAAGAAAGAAGGGGGAGAGAAGAGATAGCTTAGGAGCAACTTCACCAACTCAACCCTAAAAGATGAGAAATTCTTCTCTAAACCCATGAGATTAAGTCAATTCCCACATGTGATTGTAGGAATTGAGTTGAATTAGGAATTGAGTAGTGTAGTGTGTGTGTGTGTTAAGAATCACTTCAAAGTTTAGCTTATATGGCATAGTCTTTCTCACTCGATTTTACATGGATTTTGGGTTGGAGGAACTATTTCCATGGGTTTTGATACATAAAACTTCCATTTGCATACTCCTTGTTTTCATTTAGTAAGATGGGTTTTGGTTCAAAGTTATGTTGTTGGTTGGGATTTAGAAGTTGTTTATTTACCATGTTTGGTTAATTTTGAGCCTTGTTTTGTGCAAATTTGGGTTTAATTTATAGGAAGATTGAAGCTCAAAACAAAGCTGAATTTTTGGTTCTGGAACACCCAGAACCGTACGTGCAGTAGGGAGGACTGCACGTGTAGAAGTTATGGCGCATGTGCGGCGGGGAGGTCCGCACGTGCAGAAAACAGGGGCAGAGGCACCTTGCATTATGAAATAATTGCACCATCCAGCAACATGCGGCTGTTTGGCAGACCCAGTGTCAATTTTCTGCTTCATTTCTCCATCATCCGGGCCTCTGTTGGCATGATTTCCGCATATATTTGACGATCATATGCATTACACGGACATTAAAGAGAATAAGGAACAATTAGGCCAACCAATCAATAAGTTATAGCATAACTAATTATTTGCACGGTAAAGTAAACATGTTATGCTTGTATCTGTCTATGTAGGTCAAACGCCACGTCCCAACCACGTGTTTTGCAAAGCCAACAATGAGTAACACTATTGTAAAGATATGTTTAACTTAACGTATTTCTTTTTTGCTTTACCTTATTCCTTGTTCTGGACATATTTCTTTGTATACTTATTGATTGATGATCCTACTTACTTACACTATATTTCGTGGCATCCTTAGCACCTGTCTATATTGTTTCAAAGATCTCTATTAGTTCCAATTCCTGGAACTCCTGGGTATGACGTTGATGGCCATCATATCTGATTACCGGTCTTCATGACAGTCTCTATTCAGTCTTTAAGACCGCTTGTATTATTTGCTATGGGATGTACACGTATACATTTATGCTTTCTGTATGGTATATGAATCTGTTAAGTATATGATTTATTTTACATTAAGGACATCATTCGAAACCTCTTTACACTGCTGTTATTCATTGGACTCTAGCTCACGTTTTGACATGTATATATATGTAGGTGGTCCAATTCAGGAGGGGACGTAGTGGCGGCGATCTTGCCTCCGTTTTGATCAAGCTACCTTTTGTGCCTCACGGCGAGGTTCCTATCTATTAAAGTGTTTAGGTGGTCCAGTGAGCACCCTTTTGAGAAGCACTCATGTGTTATGGTCGATTTTCACTGGAGTTCTGTTGATGGGAATGTTTTCCCTCTTTAGTTGTATTTTTGACAAACTTGTGATACCTTGATGTACATATGTATATATATCTATAGTAATGCATTTTTTCTCATGTGAGTTCACAGCTCGTTGGACTTTTACTTTCTTATATCTTAGCTTCCGCTAGCCTCGTTTGTCTGATTTGTATAGTCAGGCCTTTGGTAACCACAGATTACTGGCCGGTTACGATGCCAAACTTTTAGGGGCGGGTTTGTGTCTTGACAATCAATGATAAGCCTTTGTTTTTCAATGATGGTTTTAACAAGGAGTGGAGAAATTCTATTACCACACACCTACTTACCTCAGTGCACACACTTATTGAAATATTATTTTAATGACAATTATACCCTAAACTAAAATGGCCATAATGGACATCTACCAACACTCATAATATTATATTAAAATATTCTATGTACACCTCTTTTAAAAATAAAAAAAATCTCAATGTACATCTTTTGAGTAAAAAAAAACTAAACCCCAATTTTTCTATTATTATCACTTTGCTAGTTACACACTTTATACTCCTCTATTGCTTACAAAGTAATACTCTCATAACAACTCTTATATTGCTTTAATATCTAGGTTTATACTTTACTAGTGTATAAATGGAGTTGTTCGTCATGGCTTCGCAGTCGTGATTTTGCTGCTCACATTCGTGTCTGTTCATCAACATTCTGACTTGTATTTGATCTGTTTGTGGTGAGTTTGTGTCAAATAATTCTAAGGGAGGACGCAGTGGACTTGGGAAAGAAAGGACAATTCTTGGATGTAAAAGCTAGGTTTTACAGGAATTATCTATTTCAAATGGGCAAAGCCCAGATTGTCACTCCTATTCTTCTCTAGTAATTTACATTTGAACCATCTTTAACATTGCAATGAAGGCTTTTTAATGGTGTTGTCAATGAAGGTTTTCAATAGAATGAAGGTCTTTAATGGAGGACTTTGGTTCTTCAATGTAGGTCTTTATTTTGACTGTGTTCTTCAATAGGGCTTCACTTTGATTGTACCAGTGTGTGGAAAGAGAGACAAGTGTGTGGAAAGAGGGTTGAGGGGGTGTGTGTACAATGGTTGAGTTAAGGGTATTGTAGGGAAGTATTTTGTGAATGATAGCACGTGGCTAAGGTGGCACCAGAGTGTTAGCCGAGGTGCTATGTGGCTTGGTCATGTTGCCGAGATAATCTTGGCAAGGTCGAGGTTGTCTGCGGAGATACCGGAATCCGAGATATTTGGATAATGGACAAGAGTCCTAGAACAAGGGAGGGCCTCAGTTAGGATAAGGGTAAGGCTCAAGGAGAGTTTATCCCGATCTAGCTGAGAGTCTAGGATAAACATTGAGCCTGAGTCCACTTAGGTGAGGCCTCTGTAGGGATCAGGGCAGTGTTGGCTATAGAAGTAGGGCACCCTCGTGGGTCTAAGGTATGTCTTTTATGTGTGATATTCTATGAGCAGTAAGTTCTTTATTGTGAGTGGAGCCCAATTTACTATCTTTGAGAAATATTTGATTACTAACTTGATCGTTGGAGTGCCCCCGGGTGGACGAACCACCACCGGATTCTTATCTTTTTTTGCCAGGTTGTTTTGGCTTAATCTATTCTGTTGGTGCACTCTAGTTGAGTTCCCTATTTGGTTGTGTGGTCGGAAATCAACACCCATAATTCGGCGTTGTCTGTGGGAACGTAAGGAGAGTAGATGGCCAATGACGGGCAGAAAGAAAAGACTAGGGACGATATCCCCAATGGGAGTGGTAAATATGCCGATCCTAACATGGAGGAGGAAAACCCTAATGAAGGACCATGGGATCAGAATCCTGGGGAGAAGGACGTCGGCCAAGAGGGAGACCCACTGAAGAAAGAAGGCTGAGACGAGTACTACAACAAAAGTGACCTTCAGGTATGGAAAGATAGATGCCTGAGGAGGGACGGCGAGATAAAGGGAATGACAAACAAGTTAGCAGACCTACAATCGGTTGTCAACTTCATGATGCAGAACAACGTCATGCAACCACCGTTTCCATTGAAGGACAAGCCGATTCTAGCAGCCAAGAACGATGCCTAGAAAGGGGGGCAGAAAGTAGTCCCAGCAGTCCCTCAGCATGACAAGGTGAAAGAACGCTCACATCGGCCTTCACAGGACGCCGGGCGAACAGAGTCAATGAGAGGGAAGTCTCAGAGGACGCCTCGTACCAAAGGAACTTATGTTAAGGAATATGGCATGTTCAAGGGAAAGAACTTTATTTTGACACGGTGAATGAAGAGAAGTCCAAGAGGACTCATAATGACACCGGGAGCAGCGCACCAAAACGGCTGAAATCCGTTGACAGTTGAGCTCTTGGTTGGACTAAGGAGGATTTGAAGGACTACCTCCAGAGGAAGTGGCTGAATGCTGAGGTCACATCTCTGGTCAAGTCGAGAACGCCGTTGTAGACCTAACTTTCTTTGCGCGCCCCCCTTTCTGAGAGGCGCGAATTGGTCTCCTACAGTTCGGACTCCTGTCACGGTTCTGAATCTAACCTCACAAAGTGCAATGTGAGACTGATAAACACCAAAAAGTCCAATCCGGCAAATCATTTTGGAAAATCAGATTTTAAATCAAATAATGCCAAAACTGGACTACTTTGCCAGATTACAGAGTCGCCACCTAAATATTTTATTTTTGGGAAATTTAGGAAACCCTGACTTGTGCCAAAGGCCCCGTGTCCGTCATCACCAAAGTTGTCTCGGCTCGGGAACTTGGGTACGAGAGGGGAAGGTCCTGAAATGAACACCCCCGCTCGCCCAATCAAAGGATCGGCCTCTACTAAGCATGATATGTTGTTTTATAAATCTCATGTGTTCTTATCCGGTTATTAATCTAACTTTACTATGTGGCGTACACACAAGCAAGTATAGACTAAGTCGCAAGACTTGGAACAAAACAATTCATGTTTGTTTTTAAAAATGGTTTGAAAGTGCCACTCGCAAGTGGACTAAAGCGTGGATTTGCCACTCTCAAGTGGGCTTGAAAAGATGATTTTGCCACTTCACAAAGTGGGCTTAAAACTCACATTTATCGAATTGTTCCAATTCAAGTAACCAAGCCTTCACCCACAGGCATTCATGCAGTTAATCAAATAAGCACATAGCCTCATGGCAAGCATCCTATCATGGCAGCACTCACACTCATGCAAGTATGTTAAAGCGTAACACTTACAGTGTACTCCAAGCCAAAACAAAAAGCTGGTTAGAAATAATGCATGATCCTAACTATGTTAAGATGCCTAATGCAACACATGCAATAATGCAACTAAATAGGCTCGGCTATCTAAATGGCATATGAATACAACAATTTGATACACGTATTCAAGTAAGTATATTGAAATACGATGCAGTTTGAATGATGCGCCGAGCCCGGTGCATGCAAGACAAATGAATCATGCAAACATGCAAGTATAAGGTATGCTAATCGGAACGTGCCCTAAACTAACTATCGAAAGCGGTTAAGTAAAATGGAGAAAGACGTGGGTTAGAAGACATGTACACACACATGCACGCTTATTATAAAATTGCGCCCTCTCGAAGGAGGGTTCGAATAAATGAGCTAAGCTAAGCTAATTATTACAAACCAACTAATTAACTATTCTAAGCTAATTAATTACAACCCAATGGAATAACTAGCTATGCTAAGCTAATTAAAATATTACGAAATAGATTAAGCTAATTAATTACAACACATGTAATAATTAGCTACAACTAGCTAATAAAGCGATAAAGTGGCCTCGCAGGTGAGGGAGATATGCATGCTTGGTTAGCTTCCTCCCGAAAATACATTGCCTTGCCTTCGGCTGCCTTTGTTTGCACTTGCCTTGATCTCTGAACATTGAACCAACCTCCAGACTATTTCTGCTCCAAAACAGGATAATTTCTGCACAAAAATGGACTGGTGGCCGGTCGGCCACAAAAAATGGCTGCCGGCCACCTTAACTGGCTGGTCAGCTACTAGAAGTGGCCGGTCGGCCACCTCCTTTTCCAAAATACTGTTTTTGCTGCAATAGAGAACAACAGAGGCAAAGCAAGGCATTTTGCAAGAAATGTATGTATTGCCACTCTCCTCATCATTTCTCAAGCTCAAAGGAGTGTAGCGGTTGGCTCTCAAGCCACCAATCAAGCATCTCAATGCATGATGGCCAAAGGACCGAGCTTGTACAAGCTTAATGAATGCACAAATAGACTCAAATGGCTGCCACTCTATCATGCATGATCAAGGGGTGTCGGCGACCAAGAAATGTGACACGTTTCATCACTTTGAGTATGAAACGTCCCACATTTCTTGTGTTTGGATTAACATCCGATCCAAACACATGCAATGCAATACACATGCTTATCTTGCATAAGTTATACTTTGCTCATTTTATTTACACATTTTACATTACCGATTAATTCTTTAACCAATTAAGTCCAATGTGCTTGTCCTCTAATGAGAGAAAAGATCAACCAAAGATTAGTTTAAGGCATGAGAGAGACCATGCCTTTGGCTAGTAAAAACCCTCAAGAGAGAGAGAGTTAAAGCTATTGAGCACAAGCCTCAATCTCAAGCTTAAACACAACCTTAAGGCCAACCAACCCTCAAAACAAATAGAAAAATGAAGAAATAAGGGAGGTTTCAGACTTTTTGGTGCTGAAATGGCATGCTAAAGACACTAAATCATGCAAGCAACACATGCACAACATGTTAAGAGCCAAAAGCATTAAAGCTAGTGAAGAACATTACTCAAGAAGCATGCAATACTAAGCTTAATTGATCAAACCAGCTCTGGACAGAGCTAAACATGCCAAAATAATGGCCAAAACATGCTTAGATAGGAGCATAAAAGGCAAGAAAATCATGCGCACACATTGGCTCGCAAGCAAGACATAAAACATAACTCTTAAAAGCAATGAAAGAGTGATAAAGTGAGAGTGTGACAGGGGTATATGCACTGAAACCACATGTTAAATGATGCTATATCATGCAATCGTCTCATGCAAAGCATATTGGAGGCCTTGAAACACAAAGCTAGTGAAGGCACTTGCACTATAGCTATACAAAGCATGAGTCATGTGACCAAGAAGGCTCAAAACAGAGCTAAAGCATGTCAAAACATTAACAAAAATGTGTTGGAGTCAAGCTAACACCAGTTAGAATGATAGGCTAACGCATTAGGCATGCTAGCTAGTAAGCATGATTGCACTACAAGTACAAAAAGCAAGCAAGAAGTGTTCCAACCAACCAAAAACATAGTCGAAATATGTCAAAACAGAGCCAAAAACATGCTTGAACTAAGTCACAAAAAGGTAGAAAAGCATGCTCAAATATTAGGCCATCTACACATGCAAACAATAGACAAGGAGGGGAGGCCATCCCCTCCTATTTTGGACCTCAAAACAAACTTTTTGCCACTGAAATTCAGTGGTTAAAAGGCCAAGAAAATGTTGTTTTGAAAGCTTTGAAACATGGTACAACACTTAGCAAACAAGCCACAAAACAGGGTGGACCACCCCTAACTCCAAAACAAACTTCAAACCACTATTTGGGGGAAGCTTGATGTATGCCATGTTATGTACCAGACCCTCTTTTTGTTTTGCAGTTGGGCTCGTTAGCCGATACCAAAGCCACCCCGGAGACCCAGACCTCCCTCATCTTTTCTCGGATGGGGCCTCATGTCCCTCCCCCGTCGCATAAGGAGTGTCTAAAGATAGAAGTTCTATTTGATCTAGCCAGATTTTTCATAACGTACCAGCTGATGCCTCGAGAGTCATTCTCATTTTTCCGCTGATACTTCGATACTGTGGCCGCAGCAGAGGTATTTCAAACCTTACAATTATTTCAGCTTTACTTCACATTACATCTTCAATGGCATCTAACAATCTATACATTCACTAACTGTAGATTACCTGGTAGCCATGGGCAGTGATACCTGACAGGGTTAGAGACCAATTCGTGGGTGCTCGGGAGGCTTCCCGATTCCTGATCTTGCTCGAGGGTCCAGTTGTCAGGCGTGGATCCTAGGAGAGCGATTTTTGCCACAGAGCCTTGGCTTGCCTGAGCCGGTGGTTCTGATGCCGCCTCCTACATACATGAGGATCACAGAGAGATATACCATGCAAGAGATGATCGACTTCACCAGAGGTTGGGACGCCGACTTCTTCAGGCTTGATGGCGATTACACTGATTTCATTCAGACATATCTCATGCCGCCTCTGACCGGCACTCGCAGGAGTGAGAGAGACAGAGCTCTAGCTGCAGCAGAGAGAGCGGGAGGATCTAGGGCGACTCAGGCCCATAATAGGAGAGGCTCCCAGGCGAGGCGGAGAGCAGGATGGCCAAAGCTGCCTATTACCATGACCTGCTGGGGACGTTCTAGAGAGACTTATCAGATTCCCATCGAGCCTGCACCAGCTGGTCACAAGCTTGTCAGAGTTCGAAGCCTGACCCCGGTATGTACCATACTTTACGTTTTGCACATTCAATTCATTTCAGCTATGCTTTGTAGATTACTAATCATCTCAACATTTACAAGCTTCCATAGAGTACACCAAGCAGGCTCTCGAGCTATCGGCTTCTCTGATGGGGATGGTTCAGACCAGTCTGAACCTGCTCAGCCTTTACAGGATTCCGGTAAGTTTTCTCAGTTTGCACTTCACACCATGAAAAAACAACATTGCACCTGATACTCTATTCCCATATACTACTCACGGAATTCGTACACTACAATCGTTTACTACTCACGGCACATCATCTTTTGATTCTGGTATACTACATCTGATACACCGCATCTGACATACATCACAACTAATGTATTCTGACAAACTGTCCTTTTCATATTCCTTTCCAGATGCAGCCCCATCGAGCGCCCCAGCAGGAGCTGCACAGGACCTTCAGTGCCTCTCCCAGCAGCAGGAGAGAGAGAAGAGGGACTTTGCACACAGCTAAGGCGGGCTAGGCGCACTCATACCGAGAGCAGTTCACAAGAGCCTATCTCGGAGGGTGATGAGACTGACGAGGACAAAGGAGCCAGCGAGCCCATAGTCAAAGTCGTCTCAGGGTAGTGACGATGCTAGAGATGGCTCCGATTCAGATTCGGGCAATGGCGCTGCCAATGACAGTTCTGAGGCCATGCCCAGGAAGAGGGTAAAGAGGGCCTCTTGATCTTGAGGTGGCTGGTGCCGATTCAGATGTTTTCTCTCCCTTTTCTTTTTTGTTTAGTTTTCTTTTTGCTAGTAGTATTAGTACATTGTACAGCCTCAGGCAGTTTTATTTTTCTTTAAAAACTTGTTCTTGCTTGTACAAAGGAAACCATGATTGGAATGAAAACAGCCTTTTGTTTAAAATGTGTTACATTTTATATCAAAAGCATTCATCACATCGCATAACATGAAAATGAGATTGATCTTTTGTTGAAAACTGCACGTTCAAATTGCATTGTCTTAATAAGGTAGTGAACTAACTAACAACTAAAAGAACAAAACAACTCTATAAGCAAATACAACAGCTTGATAAACAAAACAACAACTCAATAAGAAAATACAAAAACTCGATAAGCAAATACAACACTTGATAAACAAAACAACAACTCGATAAGCAATTTTTAACAAAATTCTTAAAGAGAGACCGAAGAGATGCGCCAAAAGTAGGGCAAAACAGAGGTGCTTGGCATTTTCAACACATGGATGGCCTAGAGGGCAAAATGAGAGGCCACCGGCCAAATATGGATGCTGCCGGCCACTAGAAATGGCTATCAGCCACTAGTACTAGCCGATAGGCTACAAACATGGCCGGTTAGCCATCAAAATTGGCCAGTCGGCCACTAATGCAAAGAACTTCCAGATTGCTGCCACCTGTCTTCCACTCAGCACCTTATCTTTTACAAAAGCCCCAGCTTCGTAGCTTCTTCATTTTAACTCTATTTTTGCCACAAATGGAGCCATTCTTTGCCGAAAAACTCTCCAATTGGATCGCAGCTTTAGATGGCTCGGAAAGCTGAATTTCCAGGGTTTCGGGATAAATGCACTATTCCCGTTGAGCCGTACTCCACTATGTTTTCCGTTCCTCCATGTGCGGCTAGATGTTGGAATCCGGTTACACATGTATTTAGCTTTGGGGGAACAAGAGGTATGCCCTACAATTGAAGAGTTCCAAGCTTTGATGGAATCCTGGCATGACAAGGAAATCTTGCCCCAGCCTCGTTTTGGCCACATCCAGGCTTTAGGAAGGATGTGCAGGTTCACTTTGCATGACGCTCGATCTTTGCTTTACAAAGGGGAGTTGGACATCCCCAATCTTATTTATCGGTTTTCCGACACCGGCAACCGCGGTGACCACTTTTGGGAAAGTTTTTGGCAACATGCCCTCTGCTTGTGTATGTTGGCCCATTTTCTACTTGCCTCTGGCTTCAGAGGGTCTAGCATTCACTTGATCGAAGTTGCCCAAGGCTTGAAAGAAGGCAAAAGCTGCATCGGGTTGACACTTGCCGAAACTTTGATGGGCTTGGATGCTTTCCATCATCAGGAGACAACCAGTTGCAGGAAGTCCACCACTGCTGCAGGTAATGTTTCCCACCCTTCTCACATGTGTTTCTCACATCACTCGGCCCTCAGGCTCTATTTTTCTCTCAAAAACCCTTTTCTTAATTTTCTTTCTACGCACACCTCTCTATTCTTTAATCTCTCTTATTTTTCATCCCTCCCCAAGTATGGCTGATGGATAAGTTGAAAGTAGTGAACGCTTGTTCTGCGTATTCAGCGCGCGGCTATTTCTTTCACCCTCGGCTAGTTGACTTTCCGAATGAGGGATGGTGGTGCCACTGGATGTGCAGTAGGTCTACTATTGACATCGCTTAGCGCTGCCCCTGGTTTGATCTGCCTGAAATGAGCTACAGCATGTCCCGGCAGCCTGGCATTCGGTTGGTTGGCTTGACACACTGTGTCTTCTATTTTCCATTCCGATTCCGGCGTCAGTTCGGACATGACTAGATTTGCCCGGAAAAGGGAATAGAGTACCCAGCTTCATTTCCAATCCGAGGCCCACAGCTAGCTCGGTATACCACTGCATGGAGGACGAGAGAACTTCTGGCCCCCGCTCCCAATTTCAGTTGCGCCATTTCTAGCGAATGCATAGCTTGGCTTGAAGATGAGGCACAAACTGGGCCTACTTTGGCATCTAAAGCTTCCACAAGCTCTGGGAGGGGGCGCAGGAACACCTGACTTAACCATGCCCCTAGTTTATTACTTTAATCTACACTTTCAAGTTTTCTTTTGAATGTAATAACAAAAAGTAACTTCAATTTGTATCAAGAGTCGGAGACCTCTATAGTGAAATCAACGAAATTAGAGGTTGTGGGTACTGAAAATTCTCCATTTGGTCCAAAGATGGTCTAAGTTGTAAAAAGATTAATTTGAGCAAAATCAACTTTTATTAAAACTTTTCAAAACCATTTTCGATATGGATCACAACTGGACACATCTGGAATCTATCGCTGAGATGCATAACCCCAAATCTAACAACTGGAAAGTTGCCCCTTGTCTGAATAGCACTGCACTGGAGATCACAATCGAACTCTTGGATGTAGAAAAGACAAAGATGGCCAAGACAATCACATGGACACAATTGATTTGGAAGTGTTTATGTCTGGACTTCAGAATGAAGTTGCCTACGTATCCCGAAGATAGGAATCAAGCCTTACGTAGTTCGGTTCAGGTTCACTCGTGTATTAACACTCTCCTTTGCGCTCTAACTTTTGCCAAGACCGCCTTTCTGGGTTTTCAACCTTGCGAACTCAGTTTTTCTTATTTCAAATTTTTTGTGCTCTAACTTTTGCCTAGGTCGCCCTTTCGGGTTTTCGGCCTAGCGAGCCACTCAAGGAGAATTGTGACGACCGGTTCCTTTTGCCATTTTCTTTTCCTTTCACTTCGTTTCCTTTTTATCCTCGTTGGATTTGAAATGCCCGGGAATGATTTTCTAGTTCACATTTCGTTTGTTGTTAAATTTCGGATGTTCCGGAGGGTGCGCAGGTGATTCCGGGTTGCCAGGGGCGAAGTTGGAAGTTTGAGCTGCTGGGCTAGGGTCGCACGTATGGGGCCCAAGGCCGCACGTGCAGAAGTGGGCCGCTCGAGCGGTGGGAGGGGCCGCACGAGCGGCCAAGCTTGGCACCCAGAAATTTTGCTACTGTCTAGAGCGCACGAGCAGAGAAAGTAGGCCGCACGAGCGGCCAACTGGGCAGTCCGAAACTTTGTTTTTTGTATCATTTCGATCCGAATATATCTCACATTATACTCATCTCCCTCTCACTCTAAAACCTATATTTCTCCTCCCTCTCTCTAGAAAACACCTCAAACATCTAAAACTCTTTGATTTTGCTCATCTTGGGTCAAGAACATCATCATTCCTCTCAAGATCTTGAAGATCTTGAAGATCTAAAATTGGGGCTTCATTTGGGTTGAAGAAATCAAAGCTCTCTCTCATCTTCCAAAGCTAGGGTTTCATTTCATCTTCTTCATTAAGCTTGAGGTAGGGTTTTCCTTTGAGTTATATGTATGTTTATGCAAGTGTTTGTTGATTTTTGTGAGCTCCTCCATGTATTTCGAAAATGGGGAGTAGCGCTCAAAAGATTAGTGATTTTTGTTTGAAGAAAACTCATCTCACTTCTCTTGAATAGGGTTTTTGTGAAAAGTTGAGTTTTTTGGATTGAGATTGAGTTGTGCTATGAGTTTTTTTTTTTTTTTTTTTTTAAAGAAATGGAAAATGTTAGGGTTTTGTGAAAAACCTAGAAAATTTGGGGCTTTTTGTAAACACAAAAATTTCATGGAATAAACTCCCTTCTTGTGTTAAAATGGGTGAGTGAGTATGAGTTTCTCAATGTAGTAAGAAAAAGGAAGAAAAGTGATACTTCTCTTGTTATAGAGAGTGGAGGACTCATTTTCAAACTATTGCTAGATGTATATATATATAATTTGTGATATGATAATTGTTAAATACCATGGGTTTGAGAAGTTAAATCTTGAAAGATGATGTGGTGAATTTCTTATAGTCTTGGAATGACTAGGAATGTTAAGAAGTTTACATGATGAGAAGTTATGGTTAGGTGTTGATAGTTTGGTTGAGAAATTGTTGTGGTGTGTTGAAGACACATGATTATTTTTGCGAAATGAGAAGGACATTTATTTATTATCACCGTATAAACACTTGGCAATGGAGAAATACTAAGAGGTATGGAAAGAATTATTGCATTGTATACTACTTCATTTATCATTGTGCATTGTGAATCTAAATTAAAGAGATTTATATCATGAAGAAAATGTTATTGCAATGAAAACTAATAGTAATGTGTTATGGGGTAAATACGTTGGTAAGTCCGGATAGGGGTGTAGATGAATTTGATAAGTTGGCCTGAGTGTCCATGGTGAAAGACCCGAAAGCCGCGCGAATAGGTGTCGAGCCTTCCGATTAATGCCGGTAAAAATGACAGTTTGGTAGTACTCGTAGAGTCTACTTGCAGCATTGTTCTCAGACCCGAACCAAACCGGCCGGTCGGATCGGTTGAATCGGGAACCGGGCCTTGTTCCGGTCCGATCAACCCCCTATACCCGGATTGGGGCCAAAACCGGGAAAAACTGGTGACCCACTGGTCAAACCGGTAAAATCGGTGACCTAGTGGTCGAACCGGCCAAAACCGGTCCTCTTTTTTTTTTTCTTTTTTTTTTTTGGGTTTTACTTTTTTTTTTTCTTTTTTTCTTTCTTTCTTTCTTTCTATATATAATATATTTCAAAATTTTGACTAAAAATTCTTATTTCAAGAGTCTCCTCTCATAAGGAAGAGTCTCATTAAAACTTGAAAGCTTGAGGAGATTATGAAAGTCTATTCCTATTTATAGGAAAAGATTTTTCAAAGAGAACCTACAAAATTCTATATGGGATTCAATCAAATTATTTGAAACATATTAAAGGAGAGAGTTGAAAATTTCATTTCCCTCCAAAATTAAATCTAGCAATCAATCAATTTATTTGGAGGGAATGTTTAAAAAATTTAATTTCTTTGAAATAAGTGACTTTTTTTATCAATTATGACTTTATTAAATATATTAATAAATACTATACAACAATTTTTATTTTTATTTGATTATTTATATATTTTTATTTATTTATAATTTATAATTATATTTTTTAATTATATAATATTAATTATGACGTCACGGTTCGACCGCTTTGACCCGACGGTTGAACCGGTGACCCGTCCACCCGGTCCCTTTTCCGGTTCGCTCACCGGTCCGGTTTTGAAAACATTGACTTGCAGACACCAGCCTAGGGATTACCAGTGTCATATTTATCGCCCCTTTGATGTGAAAGTGAAATTGTGGAAATTGATGAGATTATCTTGAAATGGCATGGCATAGCAATTGCATCTTTTTAAACGTTGTGTATCTTGCATAAATGTACATACTTTGTTAAGGTTTCTCTACTGGGCTTTATGCTCACCCCTATGGGTTTTGGTGTAGGTAAAGACGTAGTGATTCCGCCAAATTGAAGGCGTAGACATGTTTTGTAAAGAGTAGCTTACTCTCTATTTTGTTGTGAAATTTTTTTTGTAAAGCCAAGGGCTATTTGTGTATGGGCCCGAGAGGTCACTTTTGTGTAACCGGGCTTAAGCCTTGGAAGTTGTAGTCCGTAAGGGCAATTTACTTGTTTTGGAACTATATCCTTTATATGCTATAGATTCATGCATTTTCTTACCTATGAATGTATACATTGCATGTGGGACTTGTACAAACCATGGAAATAGATGATAACAGGATTGGAAAATGGTTATATTTAATTAGTGACTGTAGCTTGGTGTAGCATGTTGTTGGGTAAAAAGTTGGGGCGTGACAATAGTATTTCTTCAACTTGTCCATGTTGATAGGTTGGGAAAACTCAGGGCCATCTAAATCCATAAGAATGACAACTCCACCCGACCAAATAGATTTGATAATGTAAGGACCAGTCCAATTAGGGCTGAACTTGCCCCTAGGGTCGTGGATGGGAGCTCGATTGTCTTTGAGCACCAAATCCCCTTCTTTCAAATTCCTGAACTTAACCTTCTTGTTGAAAGCCCTAGCAATCCTGCGTTGATAACCTTGAACGTGGTACAGTGCTTTTAGCCTTCTTTTATCGAACAACATAAGTTCCTCAAACCTACTATGCTACCAATCTGCTTCCGCTATTTGGTACTCAGCCATCACCCATAGCGATGGAACTTCAACTTCGATCGGCAGAACAGCCTTCATCCCATAAACCAGAGAATACGGAGTTGCCCCAGTAGATGTCTGAATCGATGTTCTATAGCCCCAAAGAGCAAATGGCAGCTTATCTGGCCAGTCACTGTAGGTTTCCACCATCTTCTGTAGAATGTGCTTGATGTTCTTGTTGGCGGCCTCAACAGCTCCGTTGGTTTGCGGCCTATATATGGATGACTTATGAAAAGCCACATTGTATTTCTCCAACAAGTCGATCACTTCCTTCTTGAAGTGGGAACCATTATCCAAGATGATCTCATTCGAGACCCCATACCGGCAGATAATGTTATTCCTAATGAACTTAGCTACATGCGACGCTTTCAGCACTGCATAAGATTGGGCCTCGACCCACTTTGTAAATTAGTCTATCGCCACCAGGATGTACTCATACCCGTTCAACCCCTTTGGGGTAACTGCCCCAATAACATCAATCCCCCAGACTGAAAATGGCCATGGCGAAGTCATGTTGTACAGCTTCGACGGCGGGATGTTCATGCGATTTGCATGGATCTGGCATTTGTGGCATCGCCGAACAAAGCCAATACAATCCTCCTCCATGGTTGACCGGTAGTAACCCTGTCTGAGGATCTTCCAAGCTAGCATCACTCTACTCATGTGCGATCTGCACTCTCCTCCGTGGATGGCCTCTATCAGGCGCTTCGACTCTTCAACATCAACACACAGTTTATGCATTCCCAGATGACCCCGTTTGTACAATTTACCCCCGCAGATGATAAACTGAGCAGTCATTCGCCGTATCGCCTTCTTGTCTTTAGCATTTGCCCCTGGTGGATAAACCTCATTTTCTAAGAAATTCCAGATGTCATGATACCAGGGGTTCTGATCTTATACTTCATCTATTGCAGCGATTAGCTCATATGCCAGCACATACCTCTATTCAATAATGATTGGACGCATCCAAACTCCCAAAGGGATGTCTATCATAGAAGATAGAGTTGATAAGGCGTCTGCGAACCTATTACTCTCTCTTAACAGATGGGTGAAGGTTAACTTCACAAGCTTGGGGGTTAGAACGTCCAGGGTTTGGTGATAGATTTTCATCCTTTCTTCTTTAACCTTCCAGTCTCCTTTCGCTTGAGACACAACCAGGTTCGTGTCCCCAATGACGTCCAACCGTTTTGCTCCTAGTTCCAGGGCGGCTTCCAAGCCAGCGATACATGCCTCGTACTCTGCTTCGTTGTTTGATACCTTGAACCAGAGTTTGAAAGCTAAGGGCATGTGGGAATTGTCGGGTGCTATCAGCAACACCCCTATCCCATACCCGTACTGATTAGACATTCCGTCAAAGTACATAGTCCAAGTCTCTTCTTCAACCTGCAAAATGGCCTCATCTGGGAATAGATACTCTACTACTTCATCTCCCTCCACTAGGTGATTGGCTAGGAACTCCGCTACCGCTCTCCTTTTCACAGACTTGCGCATTATGTACTTCAAATCGAATTCGGAGAGAAGAAGCAACCAACGGGCCAGCCTACCTGTAAGCGCTGGTTTCTCGAAGAGATATTTGATGGGATCTAATCTCGAAACCAGAATTACAGAGTGAGCTAACAGGTAGTGCCTCAACTTCCTGGTAGCCCATACCAAAGCCAAACAAGCCTTTTCCAGCAGCGTGTAGTGGGTCTCATATTCCAACATCTTCTTGCTCAGGTAATAGATGGCCTTCTCCACCCTATCCTCAGATTCCTGCGCAAGCATGTAGCCCATTGTCGTGTCAATTACTGACAGATACAATATCAACAGTTTCCCCAGCTCTGGTGGTGATAACATGGGTGGATTCTGTAAATACTACTTGATCTGCTCAAAAGCAACCTGGCATCGGTCATCCCATTGGAATTTCTTTCCTTTCTTCAGGAGACTAAATAGTGGTTCACAAGTCAAGGTTAATTTTGCAATAAACCGTCTTATGAATTGCACTTTACCCAAAAAGCCGAGCACCTCCTTTTCAGTCCTTGGTGGTTGCATTTCTAAGATGGCCTTAATCTTGGAAAGATCGACTTCGATGCCCCTTTGTGTAATCAAGAACCCCAGCATTTTCCGTGCTGTGACACCAAAAGTACATTTCTGAGGATTCAGTCGCAACCGATACTCTCTGATCCGTTGGAAAATTTCTTCAAGGCGGTGTAGTGGCCCTCTTTTTCCTTGGACTTGACAATCATGTCATCCACGTACACCTCAACCTCTTTGTGGATCATATCATGCAAGATCGTGGTTGTAGCCCGTTGATAAGTAGCCCCAGCATTCTTCAAACCAAACGGCATCACCCTGTAGCAGTAGGTCCTTCACGGGGTGGTGAAGGCAGTCTTCTCCCTATCTTCGGGTGCCATCAAGATCTGGTTGTATCCCGAGAATCCATCCATAAATGAGAGCAGCGCATGCCCCGCGGTGATGTCCACTAATTCGTCGATATGCGGCAGAGGAAAGTTGTCCTTTGGACTGGCTTTGTTCAGATCTCTGAAGTCCACACATACTAGAATTCTGCCATCTTTCTTCGGCACCAGAACTATGTTGGCCAACCAAGTAGGATACTCAGATACTAACAAGAACCCTGCATCAATCTGCTTGGTGACCTCTTTCTTAATTTTCAGAGCCCAATCCAGGCGAATTCTCCGAAGCTTCTGCTTAACTGGTCGAGCCTCAGGGTCAAGAGGGATCCGGTTGTACAATGTCAGGATCAATTCCAGGCATGTTTTCGTAGGATCACGCGAAAACATCTTTGAAATCTTTTAACAAAGCGACTAAGCGCTCAGGTTCCTCCGAAGACAACGTGGACCTGATTTAGACCAGGCACGAATCCTTCTCAGTACCAACATTAATTGAAGTGATTTCATCAACCAAAGGTTTTACAAACCTCTCCTCCTCTTGATTAATCAAATGTTTCAAAACCGGAGGAATTTCTTCCTTGTCGTTTTCATCAAAGTTTTGAAAGTCCTGATTAATGCAATATACTAAAGGCACAGAAAAGTACTCAAAAGTCGCAGCGGTACCATTCTCATTAGCAATTTCCAGTTCGTCTGATTCTTTGATTACAACCGACTCAAAAGAAAATGAAAAAGATGACCTGGACAACACAACGGCATCCAAGTTATCAACCCCAGGAATACCGGACTCTGACTCAGAAGAACTAGAATCTGATTCCGACTCCACAGACTCTGTGGAATCAGATTCCAGTTCACTACCTGACCCAGAACTGCTAGACAAAAAGCCTTCCTCGTACTGCCAAACGAGGGAGGGTGCAATAGATGCATCCAGAATGCCGGAAGAAGGGCACACAGCCGATTGATCCCCAATCATGGAAATAGAGAAATCATCCCTTGAGCACTCCTGTGTGATCTGAGGATCTGAGAGGAGACAAGCCAGCGCTGCTCCCACTTTAAATTATGTGCCATCGGACGCATCCTCTTTGCACTGCTCAGCCACAGCTGGTGGGTCAGTCTGCTCTTCGGCAACTTCATCCCCTAGCAACTGTAAGTCAAAAAAGATCTCAAAGCTGGGCAAACGCCGCTTCTTTGAATTCAGCCATGGCTCTGGAAAGCCGCAAAACGAGAAATCTTCCCCCTCCCGGACAAAGCGGCCGTTCAGGGTTCCTTGGATAGGTCTATGCACTAACTCATAGTGCTTCCCGGCTTGTTTAGATTTGGCTCTTCCAGCCATCTCCTTTCCCTTTCTTATCCAATCCTCTTTGGTAGGCGTGTAACCTAGACCAAAGGTATGGGGATTGTGTGGCACTTCGGCCAATGTAGCGACGCCCTTCCGGCCACTCCTTCCCAGTCCCATCCTGGGCACATGTTGAAGCTTATTCATGAGGTAAACAGATTGCGCACTAACATACAGTCCCTCATCAACAGCTAGAATCTCTTGTACTACCCGAGCCTCAGCCAAGGTGAACCCAGACAGGAAGACATCCTCCTCGCCGTGTGCAATTTCCAAGATTGGTGTAGTAACCTCCGGCGGCGGATGTATGGAAGAGTTCCTAAAAACAATTGGTACCCCCTTCCCATGGGGGTATTTCAACATCTGATGTAAAGTGGAAGAGACAGCCTTTACTTGGTGCAGCCACTGCCGTCCAAGGAGTAAGTTGAAAGTGGCCAGAACATCCAGAACATGAAACTCGATGTCCTATTGGGCCGGGCCAACCTGAGTTCTGATCCGCACTGCCCCCATCACTTCCCGGCTAGTGTTGTCATAAGCCCGGATCACCTGGGCTGTTGGTACGAAATCTGCGGGCTTCAACCCAATAGCATAGGCCGTACGCGACGGAAACACATTTATTGCAGATCCCGTATCAACTAAGACAACTAGTATCCACTTATCTTTACACTCCACAGACATGTATAACGACTTATTGTGCTCGGAGCCCTCAGGCGGTAATTCTTTGTCTGTGAAGGTCAAAGTCGGTGAAGCGCCACCCAGGAACACCAGTCCCACCAACTGCTCGGGAGTTGTATCAATAGAAAGCTTAGCCTTGTCCATTGCTGATAGGACGGCTTGTCTATGCACCCGCGAGGCCATGAGCAGTCCCCAGATGGAGATGTCTGCTTGAATCTTTTTCAGCTGCTTCAGTACAGCTTCCTCCTCTAGCAGTTTGTCTTTCTGCTTCTCAGCTTCCTTGTCTTTCCCAGATGCCTCTGGCTGGTCCAGGTGTGGGGGTTTAAAGTACCACCCACTTCGGGTCATGTGGTCGACTTCTTCGGTGTACTATGTATCATCCGGGAGATTCTGCCCCCAGTCCTCATTAGTATGGGCCAGATGCAAATCATCGTCTTCCCACCACATTCCCTCGGCAACCGACAAACAACTGTCCGGTTCCGCCGTACTTGTTTCCGTGTTCACAACACATTCTGTCCCCGCAGGGGCCTTGGCTTTTCTAGCCCTTTGATCAGTCTCGATCCTCTCTTGTTCAAATCGCTTCAGCTCGGCCTCTTGTTCTGTGTCAGCTGAACAAATGTTGCTCGATTCCTGAGCAAAATTCTTCGTATCGGTGCTCTCCGGTTACTTCTCCTCATTGTCGACCGTTCCGACCATTGCAGACGTTCCTATTTCTGACTGTCCCTATTTCAGCTGAGACCCCTCATCAATATCTGGCTCATCACTAAGCCACCATGTATTGTCTGTTGATCCATTCAGGTCAAACCAGTTGATGCTCACATCCCCCGGATCCTGCTCATCAAAGAACTGCAGATTAGCAATGTCCTCCTCAAGTTCTGCTAAATCATCCAGCCCCTGACTTGGCCCGTCTTCCTGGACTACGTTCACCTCAGTTTCCCCCGACAATTCTACGCTCGGCTTGGCCTGATCAGCTGGCACAATAAAGCGGCAAGGGTTGTATGCTTCCTCAATTAAGCTTGTAGAGCCCTCAGGCGTTCCCTCTTCTATCACAGCCACCACCATGGGTTCAGGTTGGGATATTGACGTGCTCATCATGCATAAGTCTGTGCATTCTGGGATGAACACCGTCGGCTTAGGCAGGTGAGAAGAAGTGATGTATATGCTAGGGTCGTATGGGACGGCCATTGTTTGGATCAGGTTTACTTGCCTGGGTGGAGGAGGGGGTTGGTTATGTGGCGGGAGGGGGTTTGAAGTGACATTTGGCTTCTCAGAAGGCGCAATCACTTTATTGTCAATGAGATCTTGAATCTCATGACGAAGTCTGAAGCACAAATCAGTATCATGCCCATGCTGCTGATGGAAGGCTCAATACTTGGCTGGGTTGTGTGTAGAAGAAAGAGGATTTGGCAATGGGCGTGGTTCCAAGGGCTTCAGATGCCCTCTTCTAATCAGGACCCTCAAGGCCGCAGATAGAGACATATAAAGTGGGGTAAAAACCCCCTGGCCCCGGGGTGGGTACTTTGCAGGTTGTGAGGTGGCTCCAGATGAACCGGTAAAGGGTGTGGCTGTTTTTGGTGTGGTGGTGACCATGCCCACGTCAGAGGTCCTCGCAGTTGCATTGCTACTCATAGCTGCATTCAAACTGCAGGTAAAGGCCCTCTTGGGCTGCTCTTTCTCCTGGTCAATCAGACCCTGTTTCATAGCATCTTCTATCTGTACCCCAATCTCATGAAGATCAGCAAAGGTGGGGAAGGGTAGGATAATCATCTTCTGCAGCAACTTTGGTTGCAGATTCTACACGACCATCCTTATTTGGTCTTTCTCAACTGGCCTGGTGGTCATCATGGAGGCCTTGGCCCTCCATCTAGTAACAAAGTTAGAGAAGTCATCATGGAGGCCTTGGCCCTTGAGATCACGAGTTGTGACCTCGATTTGAGTATTGTACGAATATTGGGCAATGAAGGCCTCGGCCATCTCTTCCCAATTCCTCTTCACTGAATCCTCCAGTTTAGTATACCAGATGGTTGTAATACCCAACAGGGTCCAACCAAAGAGAGATAGCTTCTGCATTCTAGTCAAGCCCATCGAGCGCAGAATATCTGAAAACAGCCTCAAGTTGACCATAGGATCGCCCGAGCCGTCGAAGCGGTCTATGTGAGGCATTTTAAATCTATCCAGCAATGTCACTGCCGAATTTGTGTAGTCGTCCTCTATGTCTGGGATCGAGTTAACTCCCTAAGCTCGCTTGAACAGCTTTTTGAGCTTGCTCACTTTCAGAGCGGTTGGATCGACCTCAAACTCGAACGGTGTATTTGTTGGGTAAGCCGGTGCTTTGGACGTCTGAGGTGGGACTGGCCCCGTTGGGATGTCCGTATTCTCCTGGACATTATCAGTATCCCCGGGTATTGGAACCCTAGGTGGGGGCGGGTGTGAAGCAGATGCTACTGCTTGTTGTGGTTGTTGATGCTGTTGATGTTGCTGTTGCTGTTGAAGCCTGGCAATTACCTCAATTTTCTGGGCTACAACCTTTGTTTGACGAGTAGTGACCTCTGCTTGGCGAGCAGTGTCCCGCTGCATGGCGTCGATAGTTTGCTGGAGTTGATGTATCATTTCCTCCATACTGACTGAGAAATGCTGATCTATCAGGCTCGGTGCACTCTGAAGTAGAAGCAGAAAATTGGTTTTCATTGAGCACAGGTGATTGACGAACTGGTGAATTATGCCGAACTCTCCTCCGTCTTGTAACCGGGGGAAGCAAAGCAAACACTGGTTGTCCTCTCATAAGATCCCCAGATCAATAAAGCCTCCTTACTCTGGTCCAGAGTACTTAGGGGGTAACTGCCTCGTCGAAAGTAATGATGAAAATACAACCTTGCAAAACATAAAATAAAGCAAAAGAAACAAAAATCAGAAAAACGTACAGCACCTCGGCTTAACACACAGTTGAAATCATAAGTGGACTATCTGTACTCAAACACTGATTTCTGCCCCCTCCCCCCAAAATTTTCTACCATAATACTAATACCCTCAAACAGTGATGTCCTCAGACTGATACCCAAACTTGCAACTGATACATACATTCCTATAGAGACACACCCTAACAACCCATATCAACCAAGTGAGAGCCAAAACACCCCTATAGTGGGGTAGGGTTTCCCTGTCCTAGTTTCGTCAGGAGCTAGGGTTTCACTACACACGTATGCGGTTTCAAACAATCCTGCATTCGGGTGAGCAACTTGTCCTAGTTTGGAACAGTCTCTAAGGCTTCCGATATGCAACTAGGTTAAATGGTCAAAAAGGGTGCCTCAGCAAGACCACCTAATATACCTCTCGCTCCTAACACTGAGAAGTGAAAGGAGGATCAAACGGAACAGCGGTAGTCCAGATCCAAGGTTTGTGTTCCCATCCTGGCAGAGCCCGTAACCGGTCACCTTATGGCACGCTTTTCCAAGCAAGCCTCCGGCAAACCGTTTAGGAATAGCAAACGGCAAACACTATGACTTAGGCACACAAATGCAAATGCAATGCAAAGAAACAAATAAATGTAAATAAAACAACATATCATGAGTTCGAGCCAAGTTCTCTAAATCCCTGACAGAGTTGCCAGAAACTGTAGACCCAACTTTCTTCGTGCGCCCCCCTTCTTGAGAGGCGCGAATTGGTCTCCTACAGTTCGGACTCCTGTCACGGTTCTGAATCTAACCTCACAAAGTGCAATGTGAGACTGATAAACACCAAAGAGTGCAATCCGGCAAATCATTTTGGAAAATCAATTTTAAATCAAATAATGCCAAAACTGGACTACTTTGCCAGATTGCAGAGTCGCCACCTAAATATTTTATTTTTGGGAAATTTAGGAAACCCTGACTCATGCCAAAGGCCACGTGTCCGTCATCACCAAAGTTGCCTCGGCTCAGGAACTTGGGTACGAGAGGGGAAGGTCTGAAATGAGAACCCTCGCTTGCCCAATCAAAGGATCGGCCTCTACTAAGCATGATATGTTGTTTTATAAACCTCATGTGTTCTTATCCAGTTATTAATCTAACTTTACTATGTGGCATACACACAAGCAAGTATAGACTAAGTCGCAAGACTTGGAACAAAACAATTCATGTTTGTTTTTTAAAATGGTTTGAAAGTGCCACTCGCAAGTGGGCTAAAGCATGGATTTGTCACTCTCAAGTGGGCTTGAAAACATGATTTTGCCACTTCACAAAGTAGGCTTAAAATGCACATTTATCGAATTGTTCCAATTCAAGTAACCAAGCCTTCACCCACAGGCATTCATGCAGTTAATCAAATAAGCACATAGCCTCATGGCAAGCATGCTATCATGGCAGTACTCACACTCATGCAAGTATGCTAAAGCGTAACACTTACAGTGTACTCCAAGCCAAAACAAAAAGCTAGTTAGAAATAATGCATGATCCTAACTATGTTAAGATGCCTAATGCAACACATGCAATAATGCAACTAAATAGGCTCAGCTATCTAAGATGACATATGAATGCAACAATTTGATACACGTATTCAAGTAAGTATATTGAAATACGATGCAGTTTGAATGATGCGCCGAGCCCGTGCATGCAAGACAAATGAATGATGCAAACATGCAAGCATAAGGTATGCTAATCGGAACGTGCCCTAAACTAACCATCGAAAGCGGTTAAGTAAAAGGGAGAAAAACGTGGGGTTGGAAGACATGCACACACACACGCACGCTTATTACAAAATTGTGCCCTCTCGAAGGAGGGTTCGAATAAATAAGCTAAGCTACACTAGGCTGAGCTAATTATTACAAACCAACTAATTAACTATTCTAAGCTAATCAATTACAACCAATCGAATAAGTAGCTATGCTAAGCTAATTAAAATATTACGAAACAGATTAAGCTAATTAATTACAACACATGTAATAATTAGCTACAACTAGCTAATAAAGCGATAAAGTGGCCTCGCGGGCGAGGGAGATATGCATGCTCGGTTGGCTTTCTCCCGAAAATCCATTGCCTTGCCTTCGGTTGCCTCTATTTGCACTTGCCTTGATCTCTGAACATTGAACCAACCTCTAGACTATTTCTGCTCCAAAACAAGATAATTTCTGCACAAAAATAGACTGGTGGCCGGTTGGCCACAAAAAGTGGCTGCCGGCCACCTTAACTGGCCAGTCAGCTAATGAAAGTGCCTGGCCGGCTACTACAAGCAGCCGGTCGGCCACCTGCTTTTCCAAAATGCTGTTTTTGCTTCAACAGAGAACAATAGAGGCAAAGCAAGGCATTTTGCGGGAAATGTATGTACTGCCACTCTCCTCATCATTTCTCAAGCTCAAAGGAGTGTGGCACTTGGCTCTCAAGCCACCAATCAAGCATCTCAATGCATGATGGCCAAAGGACCGAGCTTGTACAAGCTTAATGAATGCACAAATAGACTCAAATGGCTGCCACCTTATCATGCATGATCAAGGGGTGTCGGCGACCAAGAAATATGACACGTTTCATCACTTTAAGTATGAAACGTCCCACATTTCTTGTGTTTGGATTAACGTCCGATCCAAACACATGCAATGCAACACACATGCTTATCTTGCACAAGTTTTACTTTGCTCATTTTATTTACACATTTTACATTACCGATTAATTCTCTAACTGATTAAGTCCAATGTGATTGTCCTCTAATGAGAGAAGGATCAACCAAAGGATAGTTTAAGGCATGAGAGAGACCATGCCTTTGGCTAGTAGAAACCCTCAAGAGAGAGAGTTAAAGCCATTGAGCACAAGCCTCAATCTCAAGCTTAAACACAACCTTAAGGCCAACCAACCCTCAAAACAAATAGAAAAATGAAGAAATGAGAGAGGTTGCAGACTTTTTGGTGTTGAAATGGCATGCTAAAGACACTAAATCATGCAAACAACACATGCACAACATGTTAAGAGCCAAAAGCATTAAAGCTAGTGAAGAGCATTACTCAAGAAGCTTGCAACACTAAGCTTAATTGATCAAACCAGCTCTAGACAGAGCTAAAACATGCCAAAATAATGGCCAAAACATACTTAGATAGGAGTATAAAAGGCAAAAAAATCATGCACACACATTGGCTCACAAGCAAGACACAAAGCATAACTCTTAAAAGCAATGAAAGTGTGATAGAAGTGAGAGTGTGATAGGGGTATATGCACTGAAATCACATGTTAAATGATGCTATATCGTGCAATCGTCCCATGCAAAGCATGTTGAAGGCCTTGAAACACAAAGCTAGTGAAGGCAGTTGCACTATAGCTATACAAGGCATGAGTCATGTGACCAAGAAGGCTCAAAACAGAGCTAAAGCATGTCAAAACATTAACAAAAATGTGCTGGAGTCAAGTTAACACCAGCTAGAATGATAGGCTAACGCATTAGGCATGCTAGGCTAGTAAGCATGATTGCACTACAAGTACAAAAAGCAAGCAAGAAGTGTTCCAACCAACCAAAAACAGAGTCAAAATATGTCAAAACAGAGCCAAAAACATGCTTGAACTAAGTCACAAAAAGGTAGAAAAGCATGCTCAAATATTAGGCCATCTACATATGCAAACAAGAGACAATGAGGGGAGGCCACCCCCTCCTATTTTGAACCTCAAAACAAACTTTTTTCCCCTGGAATTCAGTGCTTAAAAGTCCAAGAAAAGGTTGTTTTGAAAGCTTTGAAACATGATACAACACTTAGCAAACAAGCCACAAAACAGGGTGGACCACCCCTAACTCCAAAACAAACTCCAAACCACTATTTTAACCATAAAAATAGAGTTTTTTAGAAGTTAAAACCAGCCTACAACTAGCATGCAAAGGTGGCCAAACAAGTAACTAAAACAAAGTTTTAAAGAGGTAAGCTTAATACCCTTGAAGCACAGCAACAAACAACACAATTTCTAAGCTCAAACCACTTTGAGAAGATCAAACAATGCCTCCAAGAACCTCAGCTCCAATGTGAAGGTGTTTGGCTAAGGGGTTGTATGCAAATATGTGGAGAAAACTCACTTTCAAGCACAAAATAGAGAGAGAGAGAGAGAGGGGGGGGAAAATTTGCTCACAACTTTTGTAACCCCCAAAATGGGGAAGAAACCTCCCCTTATATAGGAAAACAAGCTAAAAGCTTGTTTCCATCCCTCCATACACGTGTATGGAGAATGCATTCAGTGACCAACATCTGGCACAGCTGGCACACAAAATATCTAAAAATGGAGAAAAAAGGCCGCCAGCCATCATTGGTGGCCGACCGGCCATTAATGTGGCCGGCCAGCCATCAGTGTAGCTGACCGGCCACCACTGATGGTCGATGGGAACAAGCCCTGGCCGATGGATTGTAGGGCTGGCCGATAGGTCACCCTCTTCCCCAGAATCAAAGCTATAAGCCCTTGGTCCACAACCAAGCACAAAACATACAAGTTTCAAAAGCTCAAAGGTAAGGCACCCCGCCAAGAACTTCGAGCGTTCAAAACGAACACAAATATGGATGATCATCGAGTGTTCAAACAATGACGTCCAAGTCTTAAGGACGGTCAAAAATGGGGTGTCACAGCCGTTCTCAGTAGAGTTGGATAAGTTTGAGGCCCCAAAAAGGTTCCATATGCCGAAGTTCTAGATATATGACAGTAAGTCCGATCAGAACTTTCACATCGGCTTATATTTGAATTCAATGGCACTGTATATCGGGAATGAACCGTTGTTCTGCAAGGTGTTCCCCTCATCCTTTGGGAAAATCGCATTAAATTGGTTTCACAAGTTGCCGAGAGGAACTATGAAGAGTTGGAAAGGCCTGGCCGAGATGTTTGTGGCCAGGTTTGTTACAAACAAATTGCAGCCGTTGAGGGTAGACTCCCTGATGGCTCTAAAATTAGTGAGGGTAAAAGCCTCAGGGCTTATGCCAAAAGATATTATGAGGTGTTTAACTGAATACCAGGATATAATCAGGAGTTAGCAGTCATGTCTTTTAAGAACGGCCTGGATGATGATTGCACGCTTCGAAAGTCATTGGCAAAGACTTTGCCAAAAAGTATGGAGGAGCTCATGGCAAGGATCAAGAAATATGCCAAAGCAGAAGAGGATACGCCAGGAACGAAGGCACCGAAGCAGGAAAAGAGAAACGGCTTGCCGAAGTGAGGCCGAGGTAATACAAGTTTTAATAGATAGGAGACAGGGTTGAGAGATGCACAAGCAGTCACCACAGTGTTCAGGATCCCGGTTTATAAAGTTCTAGAAAGGATCAGGAACTAGCAGTATTATAAGAGCGCCGGAGAAGATTACTGGCAAATTTATGGAAAGAAGTCTTGGGAAACACTGTGCTTACCACAATGAGGATACGCACTTGACTCAAGGGTGCAAAGCCCTGAAAACGTATTTGAAGGACCTGGTCAAACAGGGTCACTTGAGGGACCTAGCAGATGAGGCCAGAATGAGAGAAAAGTAAGCGAGACTGCCCCAGGCACCGGCAGCACCACCTCCACCACAACCACAACAAGCAGATGGACCTCGAGTGATCAATGTGATTCACTCGAGAGTCAATGAGAATGAGGTACATGGGGAGACTCAAAGGATGAAGCACTTACAGCATATGTATCAGGTCCAGCAAAAGAGGCCTAGGACAGACGAGTGCCAGGGACCAATGATGTCCTTTACTGAAGCAGACCTAGACATGGTGCAACATCCACACAACAATGCTCTGGTAGTAACCCTCAAGATTGGAGAATGTCAGGTAAGGCGCATTCTGATTGACCAAGGAAGCTCTTGTGACATCATGTATGTCAGATGTTACAAGGAGCTCAGCCTTCACCGAGATGATTTGGAGTAGTCCAACAGCCCAATGGTCAGGTTCAACGGAACGCCGACATGGCCCCTAGGAGCAATAAGTTTGGAGGTGCAGGCAGGCACCAAGAAAGTAAGCACAGAGTTCACAATAATTGACACCCTTCCCTTTACAATGTTATCTTGGGGAGGCCATGGTTGCACGCAATGAGAGTTGTTCCCTCAACATTGTACAGCTATTGCGGTTCCCAACGGAGCATGGAATTAAGGAGGTCAGACGAGATCAGGTGCAGGAAAAGAATTGCTCCATCGCAGCAATGAAATCTACTTGCAATGTGTGAGAGACAGAAACAGTAGAAATTGAGAACGAGGACATGGAGGTCCTGGATAATGTCAGCAAAGAGCCAGCCGACAAAAGCGAGGAAGCCTTGAAGAAAATTCTGGTCCAACAAGGAGATGAAAAGCGTTTCTTCCTTCTCAGCTCAGGCTTGGCTGAGGAGGAGGAAAGGGAGTTAAAGTCATTCTTGTGAGCAAACATAGAGGTGTTTGCCTGGACACCATATGAGATGCTTGGCATTGATCCGAGGCCACTTGCCATAGACTAAATGTAGACAGGTCAGCTAAACCTATCATTCAGCGAGCAAGGAGGCCGACGTTGGTTCATGTAGAGGAAGTGGAAAAATTGTTGGAGGCCAGAGCTATTCGGGAGGTAAACTACCAAACTTGGTTATCAAACACAGTTGTTATGAAAAAGAAGAATGGAAAGTGGAGGGTCTGCGTGGACTTCACCAACCTGAATAAGGCTTATCCCAAAGACAGTTTCCCACAGCCCAAGATTGATCAATTAGTAGATGCCACTTCAGGGCATGGAAAGATGAGATTCCTGGATGCTTACAGGAGATACCACCAGATAGCAATGTATCCCTCTAATGAAAAGAAGGCTGCATTTATTACCCCAAAAGGGCTGTATTGCTACAAAGTGATGCCTTTCAGGTTGAAAATACAGGAGCAACCTACCAGAGGTTGGTGACCAAGATGTTCAAACATCTGATTGGCAAAATAGTGGAAGTGTACATTGATGACATGGTCGTGAAGACCAAAGAACCTGAGAATCACCTGGCCAACTTAAAGACAGTTTTTGATATCCTTAGAACATATCAGCTCCGACTCAATGCTTCAAAATGCGCATTTGGAGATAGGTCTAGTCAGTTCCTGGGATACTTGGTTACCAGAAAGGGCATCGAAGTAAGCCCGGATCAAATCAAGGTCATCCTTGACTTGAAAAGCCCGATATCGGCAAAACAAGTATAGATGTTGACTAGAAGGGCCACAGCCCTGAACAGGCTTATAAGCAGAAGTTTGGATAAGTGTAAACCACTTTTTAGTTTGTTAAAGAAGGCCATAGTTTTTTTGCGGACAGAGGAATGCGAAGTCGCCTTGGCCGACTTGAAAAAGTACCTAACAACAACTCCAGTTCTGTCAAATCCAGTACCTGGAGAGGAACTATTCCTATACTTGACCGTTTCAGAGCACACAATGAGTGCAATGATAATCAAAGAAGAGAAGGGAGAACAAAGGGCAGTATACTATGTGAGTAAAACCCTAGCAAGTGCAGAGACCAGGTACTTATCCCTGGAAAAGTTAACACTAGCTCTGGTGATGGCTTTGAAAAAACTGAGTCACTACTTCCAAGCCCACAAGATTATGGTGTTGACTAAGCATCCCTTAAAGTCCCTACTGCAGCAAGGAGGCCTGACAGGTAAGGTAGCCAGATGGGCAGTAATGTTGGGCTAATATGACATAGAGTTTAGTCCCAGAACGGCAATTAAAGGCCAAGTTCTGGCCGACTTCATGGCTGAGTTCACACCTGGTGTCGTCCCACATCGACTCCGGTGAGCAGCGACTTAGGGTGTTTAGGGGAACAAAAAGAAACCCAACTAGGAATGAAAAACCCCACAACAGCAGAGCAGAAGAAGGTAGAGAAACCAAAGCCCTGTGACATCTACATCGGCGACTCCTTCCGCCTGTTTATTGATGGAAGTTCAAACCATCATGGAGCAGGGGCAGGAGTAGTGTTAGTATCGCCAGATGGGCGAATGTTGGAACAGTCTATTCGTTTAGGGTTCAAGGCCTCAAACAATGAAACAGAATATGAGGCACTGATCGCAAGGTTGAAGTTAGCAACAGCAATGGAAGCCGACGAGGTGGTAGTCTTCTGCGACTCTCAACTTATTGTGAACCAGGCAACGGGTGAGTATACAACCTGAGATGAAAGGATGATAGCCTATGTCAAAGAAGTTGTTAGACTGCTAGCCTTGTTTCAGGATTGCCGACTACAGTAGGTTAGCCAAGATGATAACAGTCATACCAATGTCTTGGCTAACCTGGCTAGTGCAATGAAATCAGGAGAGACAAGGACAATAATGGTTGATTATCTGTCAGGCCCAAGTGTGGAACCACTAGTCACAGAGTACGAAGCAATGTGTGTGGAGATGGGTCCAAGTTGGATGGATGCAATAGTGATGTTTCTTAGGGACAGCAAGCTGTCAATGATCGCAAAGAGGGGCATAAGACCAGACTGAAGTAGGTAAGGTTTAGCCTAACAGTAGAAGGATATCTCTACAAAATGTCTTTTACTGGTCCCCTTTTGAGGTGTGTGCATCTCTCCCAGGTTAAAGATTTCTTGTATGAAATACATGAAGGGATATGTGGAAGCCATGTTGGGGGCAAATCACTAGCTCATAGGGCCATTACTCAGGGGTACTGGTGGCCCTACATACAGAAGGATGCTGAAGCCTACGTCAGAAAGTGCGATAAGTGTCAAAGGTTTGCACCTTTGATACATTAACCAGCAGCAGATTTGAGCCCAGTATCCAGCCCTTGGTAATTTTCCCAGTGGGGCATGGACCTAGTTGAACAACTGCCCCAAGCAACTGGGCAAAGGAAGTTTCTGCTGGTAGCAACTGATTACTTCACAAAGTGGGGAGAAGCTGAACCCCTTTTGAAGATTCGAGATATTGATGTGAAGAACTTCATATGGAAAAACATCATCACCAGGTTTGGGTTCCTAAGAGCAATAATAGCAGATAATGGTACACAGTTTGACAGTAAGCTAATCGAAAGCTTCTGTGCAAAGTACAAAATCAAGAACTACTACTCTACTCCAAGTTTTCCTCAGAGCAATGGTTAGGCAGAAGCATCCAATAAAACTATCTTAGATGGGATCAAAAAGAGGTTGGAAGCAGTAAAGGGAAAATGGGTAGAAAAGTTGCCCAATGTATTCTGGGCATATCGGACTACGCCGAGAAGATAAACTCGGGAGTCTCCATCTGCCATGGCTTATGGCACTGAAGTAGTTATCCCACTAGAAGTAGGCATTCCAGGGATCAAAACGCAGGGAGTGGAAAATGGGACCAATGAGGCAATCCTGGCCCGAGATCTGGACCTTCTAGAGGAAAGAAAAGAGTGAGCAGCAAATCAACTGGAGGCATGCCAACAGCAGCTTGCTAGAGCTTATAACAAGAAGGTCAACCCAAGAGAATTCAAAGTTGGGGACCTTGCACTGAGGAAAGTAGTCGGCAACAAGAAGGATCCTATAGAGGGCAAGCTTGGCCCAAATTGGGAGGGGCTTTATAGAATCATCTTGGTCGCTTGCAATGGGGCATATCGGCTTGAAGATAGTGATGGCAAAGAGTTGCCAAGACCTTGGAACACTTACAACTTGAAGTTTTTCTATCATTAGATTTTTTTATTTTTTATTTTTTGAAGTTTATGTCATTAGCCGAAGTAATAATAAAATTTTAGTTTGATTTTTTATGAATTTGAAATTTGTGCGATAGGACTGACAGTCCTATGGCAATGTTTCCAAATGAAACATGACGAATAACCTAGACTTATTATATGGCAGAATTGAATTATACTTGTATATAATAGAGTTGAACTAAGTTAGCGACGTTTCCAAATGAAACATGACAAATAACTTAGACTTATTATATGGCAGAGTTGAATTATACTTGCATATAATAGGGTTGAACTAAGTTGGTGATGTTTCCAAATGAAACATGACGAATAACTTAGATTTATTATATGGAAAATTTGAATTATACTTGCATATACTAGAGTTAAACTAAGTTAAATTAACCTAGACTTGCCATGTCAGCAGAGTCAAACTCAGAACGGAACTAAGTTCATTTCAGTTAGATTAACAGAGAAACCAAGGTTAAAACACCTCAGCTAGTCTTTGTTTGGAGTTGACTTCAGCGAGAGACCACCGACACACGCTTAATGTGAACTTAAGTGGGACTTAAGTTCATATTAGGGGGCAAAGAGTTGGAATGATGAATAAACTTAAGGGTTCACTTGTTGAAATTTCGGAAAATGGGACCAATGAGGCATTCTTGGCCCGAGATCTGGACCTTCTGGAGAAGAGAAGAGAGAGAGCAGCAATTCGACTGGGGGCATACCAACAGCAGCTTGCTAGGGCTTACAACAAGAAGGTCAACCCAAGAGAATTCAAAGTTGGGGACCTTGTGCTAAGGAAAGTAGTCGGCAACAAGAAGGATCCTATGGAGGGCAAGCTTGGCCTAAATTGGGAGGGGCCTTATAGAATCATCTTGGTCACTGGCAATGGGGCATATCCGCTTGAAGATAGTGATGACAAAGAGTTGTCAAGACCCTGGAAAACTTGCAACTTAAAGTTTTTCTATTATTAGATTTTTTTTTCTTTTTTCTTTTTTTTTTTAAGTTTATGTCATTAGCCGAAGTAATAATAAAATTTTATTTTGATTTTTTATGAATTTGAAATTTGTGTGATACTGACTAGTTCTATGGTGATGTTTCCAAATGAAACATGATGAATAACTTAGACTTATTATATGGCAGAGTTGAATTATACTTACATATAATAGAGTTGAACTAAGTTGGCGATGTTTCCAAATGAAACATGACGAATAACTTAGACTTATTATATGGCAAAGTTGAATTATACTTGCATATAATAGAGTTGAACTAAGTTGGCAATGTTTCCAAATGAAACATGATAAATAACTTAGACTTATTATATGACAGAGTTGAATTATACTTGCATATAATAGAGTTGAACTAAGTTGAATTAACCTAGACTTGCCATTTCAGCAGAGTCAAACTCTCAGAACGAAACTAAGTTCATTTCAGTTAGATTAACAGAGAAACCAAGGTTAAAACACCTCAGCTAGTCTTTGTTTGGAGTTGACTTCGGCGAGAGACCACCGACACATGCTTAATGTGAACTTAAGTGGGACTTAGGTTCACATTAGGGAGCAGGGAGTTGGAATGATAAATAAACTTAAGGGTTCACTTGTTGAAATTTCAGAAAATAGGACCAATGAGGCATTCCTAGCCCGAGACCTAGACCTTCTGGAGGAGAGAAGAGAGAGAGAGCAACAATTCGACTAGGGGCATACCAACAGCAGCTTGCTAGGGCTTATAACAAAAAAGTCAACCCAAGAGAATTCAAAGTTGGGGACCTTGTGCTAAGGAAAGTAGTCGGCAACAAGAAGGATCCTAGGGAGGGCAAGCTTGGCCCAAATTAGGAGGGGCCTTATAGAATCATCTTGGTCACCAGCAATGGGGCATATCAGCTTGAAGATAGTGATGACAAAGAGTTGTCAAGACCCTGGAACACTTGTAACTTAAAGTTTTTCTATCATTAGATTTTTTTTTTTCTTTCTTTTTCGAAGTTTATGTCATTAGCCGAAGTAATAATAAAATTTTAGTTTGATTTTTTATGAATTTGAAATTTGTGTGATAGGACTGACCAGTCCTATGGCGATGTTTCCAAATGAAACATGACGAATAACTTATACTTATTATATGGAAGAATTGAATTATACTTGCATATAATAGAGTTGAACTAAGTTGGCGATGTTTCCAAATGAAACATGACAAATAACTTAGACTTATTATATGGCAGAGTTAAATTATACTTGCATATAATAAAGTTGAACTAAGTTGGCGATGTTTCCAAATGAAACATGACGAATAACTTAGACTTATTATACAGCAGAGTTGAATTATACTTGCATATAATGGAGTTGAACTAAGTTGGCGATGTTTCCAAATGAAACATGACGAATAACTTAGACTTATTATATGACAGAGTTGAATTATACTTGCATATAATAGGGTTGAACTAAGTTGACGATATTTTTGAATGAAACATGACGAATAACTTAGACTTATTATATGACAGAGTTGAATTATACTTGCATATAATAGGGTTGAACTAAGTTGACGATATTTTTGAATGAAACATGACGAATAACTTAGATTTATTATATGGCAAAGTTGAATTATACTTGCATATACTCGAGTTGAACTAAGTTGAATTAACCTAGACTTGCCATGTCAGCAAAGTCAAACTCAGAACGGAACTAAGTTCATTTCAGTTAGATTAACAGAGAAACTAAGGTTAAAACACCTCAGCTAGTCTTTGTTTGGAGTTGACTTCGGCGAGAGACCACTGACACATGCTTAATGCGAACTTAAGTGGGACTTAGGTTCACATTAGGGGGCATGGAGTTAGAATGATGAATAAACTTAAGGGTTCACTTGTTGAAATTTCGAAAAAATTTACAAGTTAAAATTGGCTTAACACTTGTTGAAATTTCAGAAAAATTTACTAGTCGAAATCAGCCGAGGTAATAATGAAAGAAGTATCCGAGGTATTTTACCCCGAGGTGAATACACAATTAAGGAGTTCTTTGAAGAAGTGGAAAATTATTCTAAGTATGGGAGCATGTGAAGTCGTAAAGATAGATAAAGTATACATTCAACATTTAAAAAGAAAATAGAAGACTTGTATTAGGAAAGAGACAACTTGTTCAAATACAGAAGCAGGCACATTGGCCCGACAAAACAAATACTGTTCAAACAAAGGAAAAAGTACAAACAAAGAAAAGATTCTAAACAGATTGTTCTGCATTTGCAATTGGCTGTGTTTCACCCTCAGCAGACAGCTGGGAGAGCTTCTCAGTAGCCTTCTCAACCTCGATCTCGGTCTTGATCTCTAGAAGAGTCCTGTCAAGGCTCTTCTTGGCGCTTTCAACCTCGGCTTCAGGCGTGTTCTTGGAGACCTCGTTCTCGTCGTCCTGAGTCAAGTCCAGGACTTGCTCATTCAGAGTTGGGGACTTGGCCCCAGCAACTTCAGTCTTCTCAACCTCATCCTTGTCGGCCTCAATTTCTTCATCCCCCTCAGCCTCATCCTTAGATTGGCTTGGAGTGGGAAGGAATGGCATGACAAGTCGGCTCTCATCCTAGAGGGGTGAGTCGTCAGGGACAACCAACTCCTTCAAAGCCGCCATCCAACCAAGGGTGTAACCCCTATTGCATGCCTGTTTGACTTGTTTTTTGTATTCATCACGGACGTCGGTTGCCTCTTCGACATAGGCCTACTCATCCGTCTCTTTTATCTCGGCCGCCTTGGTGGCAAGCACCGATTGTAGCTCAGTCTGGGCTTGAGACTCCTTATCTTTAGCTTCTTTTGCCTCGGCTTTGGCAACCTTTGTAACATTTTCTGCAGCTTTAGCACGATCCTCGGCTTTGCTCTGGGCCAGCTAGGCGGCTTTAGCCTGGTCCTGCAAACTTCAAATGTGGGCCTCGGCCTTGTTAAGTAAAGACAGGAGCTTGGCTGCCTCCTTTATCTTGTGGGTTAGTTCTTTCTTGAACTCATCGCTCTTGACTGCAAGGAAGTGACCCCGCTAGATAGCCTGCAAGAATGCGAAGAAAATTCGTTAAGTATAAAAACCAAAGTTGAAATTAAACCAAAAGTTACAAGTGTTGAAACTTACCAAGACACAATGTTGCATCATCATCGCATAGTTTTCGTACTCAAAAGCTCGGCCATCCAATTGATGTCGGCTGGGAGTAGAACGGCAGTGGAAATGACGGAACCGACTTCTAGACTATCGAAAGCACTATCCCCAACTAGAAGAGGAAGGTCTCCGACGTTGACAGATAGAGTCTAGGGAGCGTCGGCACGTAAACCAGAGGGCTCAGAAGACCCGCCGAACCTCGACCTTTTTTATTGCAATTGGTCAGATGCCTCGGCCTCGGCAGCCCTTTTCTCGATAGAAGTAGACTTCTCTACTTCAGCCAATTTTGAAATTGGCACTGTGTCCTTTGATTCCACCTCGGTGGTGCTGGGCTTGGCCTTGGCCTTTTTAACCCTTTTTGCCTTGGGTTTTGGCTGCGATTGGGAAAGGGAGAAGGAATAGACCGACACCACGCCAGGAATGTCGGCAAGCAGGTCGTCCGAAATGATTTTTGCATGGCCTATTTCTTCGATGATGGCAGCAACAGTGACCTTAGAGCCAAAGTGGATTGCTGGAAGGGCTATGAAGGGGGTTAACAGTGTACTAAGCCGATGCCTCTAATTCTCAGCATCGGCGACTGCGAGTTCTACCAACATGAGCGAAAATTGAAGCTCGGCGTCAGCGTTGGTGCTGAGATGGAGGAATCAGTTGAGGGACAGAAGTGGATAACTGCTCAACTGGGTTAGAGGTGGAGGCCTGATCTGGCCTTGGAGATGAAGCTTTTTGAGGAGTTGAAACAAAAGAAGGAATCTTGTTGCGCCTAAGAACGTCGGGCAGAGCTGACTTATATGTTAGGATATAATTGAGTAGAAGAGGAGCTTTACGGAGGTCAATTAGCAAGCCCAGCAGCCTTTTCAGGTCTTTGCTGGGGAAGAAGGATTGGCGGAAGTCCTTTGATGGTTGAAGAAGAGTTGCAAAGAGAAGACAGCAGACATTAGAACAAATAAGAGAAATAAAGTGATAAAGTCTTAAAACAAAGAAGTTAACACTTAGTTCTTACCCTCACCCTCTTTAAACACCAATCGGCGCAGAGGAAATAGATGAAGATCATCATTAGAGCAAATTCCCAGTTACCCGAGACAATCAGGTAATCATCTCTAGCACCCTTGTTGGAGTCTAGGAGGTTGGCTATGATTTTGTAGGCTGTGGATCTCGGTTTGAGGTAGTAAATGTAGTCTTTTCAAACTTTAGGCCATGCATGGTATAACAAAATTGAATGTTGGCTAGTGTTATCCTTGCATTTTTTCGGCGAGTTATACCATTGATAACCCTATAGGAATTGATGGCTAGCTGCATAGAGTTAAGTTTGTAGTATTGAAGAATTTCCCTCAAAAGAGTGTCTAAGGGAAGCCGAAGTCCACACTTGATAAATGCACAAGAAAGGGCATGGAGTCCCCAACTGGCATGATAAAGTCTTCCTCTCTAACCAACCTGATCTGAACGTCAGCTGTAATGGAAAACTCTTGCCTAAAGTACTCCATCTTGACAGAGGTATCAACTCTCCACCTAAACATTCCCATGATGTCGGCTTAGGGAAGATTGGTGCAAAATTCCATAAAAGAATATTTGGTATGGGTTTGAAAACCTCAGCTAAACCCTAAACTGGCACCAGAGCTAGGATTTTGAAGATTTAAAGGGATCTTGTTTTAGTTTTCCTAAAGAACAGGGTTCTAAATCAAATCCCAAACCTAAGTCTATACGGAAACAAGAATCAAAGGCAAGAATCTGGAAACAAAGCAAGAAAAGCAAGAAAAGAACATGATTCAGAATCAAGAAAGCAACAGAGATTCAAGAACACTAAGTAGGTATGTACAAATGTGCGAAAGTCAAGAGCAGTGACAAATTGTTAAAGCATCAAATATATGAACAGTGACACAGAGATAGATTAAACAAGCAAATCGCAAACAAACTCGTTTGGCATTCTGAATGATGAAAAAATAGAGTACAGCTATACAGATACAAGTCTCACAACAACAGATGCGATGTGAAGCACATAAAAAGAAAGAAGTCATTAAAGGACAGAAATTTAGGACTTACCAAATCTGGACGAAAACGAGGACGCCAAAGTAAGGTTCGTCGGAGTCAGACGGACATAAAGGTTTCGCCAGAGGTGCGAAACGGAGCACGATTGCAGAAAGCTTTGAAGGTATGAAAATTGAGGTTTTTCGTAGAGAGAGAGAGAGCTTGAGACAAAGAGGGAAATCAAAGTTGTGAAGTGAGAAGACGAAGAGAGAGAAAGAGGGTTTTTGTTAAAAACTGAAAAGGTGGCAAAAGGAAATGAATATGCCTTGGATGACGTGTTTGTTAGGCAGCGTGCGTAGAAGCAACGCGACCTGATAACGCATATCAGGTACGAACCAATGAGAGAAGGATGCGTGGTGAAAACGGTTGAGAAAACCGCGTGTGACAGCTCATGCGCAGATAAAACTCTTGGAGTTCTTGATTTAATAAAGCAAAAACCTCGGCTATAAGAACGATTTCGGTTAGAGAACTTGAAGAACTTGGCTCTCGGTTCTTCGTTCTTGGACATTAATAAAAATGGGTAATTGAGTCCTGGGAAATTGAAACCGATGAGTCATGATCTCGGTCGCAGAAATGAATGGATTGTTAGCCGACGTACTATATGGACAAGCGATATAGGTTCCATTATCTCAGATTGCCGAGGTAATAGAACCTAGGGGCAGTTGTGGGGAAGTATTTTGTGAATGACAACACATGGCTAAGGTGGCACTGGAGTGTCAGCCAAGGTGCCACGTGGCTTAGTCATGTTGCCGAGATGATCTCAGCAAGGCCAAGGTTATCTGCGGAGATACCAGAATCCGAGATATTTGGATACGGGACAAGAGTCCTAGAACAAGGGAGGGCCTCAGTTAGGATAAGGGTAAAGCTCAAGGAGAGTTTATCCCTATCTAGCCGAGAGTCCAGGATAAACATTGAGCCTGAGTCCACTTAGGTGAGGCCTCTGTAGGGATCAAGACAGTGTTGGCTATAAAAACAGGGCACCCTCGTGGGTCTAAGGTATGTCTTTTATGTGTGATATACTGTCAACAGTAAGTTCTTTATTGTGAGTGAAGCACAATTTGCTATCTTTGAGAGATATTTTATTACTGATTTGATCGTCGCAGTGCCTCCGGGTGGACGAACCACCGCCGGATTCTTATCTTTTTGTGCCAGGTTGTTCAGGCTTAATCTATTCTACCGGTGCACTCCAGCTGAGTTCCCCATTTGGTTGTGTGGTCAAAAATCAACACCCACAGGTATAATTGATACATTTAGTATGTGGATTGAGAAAACTAATTAATAATTTAATTACAAAGTGTGTGTTCTAAGAAATAATGTGGATTGAGATAATTAGGTGTGTGAAAATAGAATTTCCCCAAGGAGTGGTGTTACATGCACCAATTCATATGATTTTCAATGACATTATTATTGACTCCACTCATTATACAAATTACAAATACCAAAAACATCTTAAATTATGTAACATCATCAATTGGTACAGTAGTTAGTGCACTAATTAGTTTGTATAGCATTAGTCTTTAACAAGTCACTACCAACTCACAAGTATTATTAATGGTGACAGGTTAATAACAAGGGAAAAAAATAGAAATGTTAGCGATCTCAAAAACATGATCAAAAATCATACATATTATTTTTGATAGTTTTTGCTCAACAAACAATAGGCATGTTAATTAACATGTGAATGTTTGGGATCCGCCTAAAAATAGTAATATTTTTTTTTAGTGATTTTTAATTTCTTTTTTTCAAGATTCCGTTTAGTGTAGAAGAATCTAAAATGAAAAAAAAAAATCAGTTAAAAAAAACTTGTTTTGGCTTTTTTTTTTTCTTCTTTAGACTTTTTTCTAACTTTCTAATTTTTTTTTGCATACTTTTTTACACTGTCTAATCAAGTAGAATTTAAAAATGTAAAAAAAAAAAAATCACTAAAAAAAACAACAAAAAAGCAACTAAGAAGTCAATCCAAGTGTGCTACAACATGTGAGGTTAATTAAAAGAAAAACTATAGAGTTCCTTGTTAAATTATTACTTTTTTTACTAATTCTAAATGAGAGTGTATGGTCTACACCTATAAGGAAAAAAAGTAGAGGGGGATTGTTGTGCCTTTGCACAACTTTGAGCACAATGAGGCCCAGTTCAGGTCTCATCTCAATTATCTAAATCGTTCATTTTAAAAAAATGTTGAGTAGAATATCTTTGTAAAAAATTATATTGATTGAACATTAATAACCTTATGAATAAATTAAATTTGACCTAGTGCAAATACATGTCCCTCATCTTTACAATTCCATATATATATTTATTTTTTGAATTTTTTTTATGCAATTTCTTTTGAGGAGAAATTATTTATAAATCCCATTTTGAAAAACGTTGCTCCATTTAGTCTTGGGGTTTTTTTGTTAAACCATTTAGTCCTTTTTATATTTTGGTATGTTGTTTTTGTTTGAATTATTAAGTTGTAGTTTACTTGTTTGCCCTTATTTTGTGATTTGAAAAAGATTTTTTGGGGGTGTATGGATAAGGTATGATTTAACATTACTATTTTCCAGGGTGAGGGAATTACATGGCTCTGTTTGGCAGTTTTGATATTTCCTTAGTTGATGTATTTGTTCCTAATGCGATTTTTTGACCCACTTAGTTGTCCTAACAATCATACTCCCAGTCAATGTACATACACATACACTCAATGTCATACAGTCAATGTCATGCTGTTTCATTTCGAACTGTGAAGTACATATCACCAACCATCATAAAACCAAAGTCACAAAACAAAGGTCATAAAACCACAAGCTAGTTAGTACAATTATCCACCATACATCATGATCAATTACCAACCATCATCGTCATACACCATTGCAAACAGAGGGGAGTCGATAATTTTACGTTCAAGTGGGTTGCAATGTGGTAGTATGCAAATAATTGTTTTTCACAATTTCTTTTGACAACTGGTTTTTCACAATTATTCGATTATTGATGTTGCTTGCTGTGATTTTGATATAGCAAAATCAATTTTCACGTCACGTGTTTAACAGTCCCAAAACAAACTCACATCAACAACGACCTAACAACACCAACGTAACCCCTGGTACCAAATGCACAACAATACACCTTCACCTACATGATATCTGCACAGTAACAAAACCCAACAAAATGAATAAACATAAAACGCCAGTGCCTATCAACAACAACCCCACCATTGTCACAATTCAAAATTAAGTCACACAAATAACTGCGCCTATAATCTAACATGCTTGGTTCATAATACAAACCTACCCACACAAACAACACCACATCCAACATGGTGTACAAACACGTGCAATCACTAACATGGACTAGTCCCCAAAAACTATGTTCTTACAACCATACACAACAAAATCGTCACAGAAATCCAACCAACAACATGATTACGTTATATTTCCAAAATTACTGTAATTAACATCAATCAATATTTCCCCATCACATAGTTTCGTCCAACCCCAACACATCAACACCATTGTTTATACACTCACCCAAAACAACATCAACCTACTTGACCATCACAAAGCAACATGTTACTCTATTCGATTTGACCACAACATAACATCAACAACTCTGCCAAAGAACACCTACCTACCCACATTAACATTCTACTTCACACAATCACCCCAAACAAGATCGACCTATTTTACCATCAGAAACCAACATTCTGATATTTCAACACAAAAAAAAAATAATGAAAATCAGGAAAAGCAACCCGATGTTGGTGTGAGTTTGGTTCTGGTGTTGCTAGTTTGTTAGGTCCGTCTTACCTCAACCATGATTTTTTCCTAACCCACACATTCAAATAAAAGTCAAAGAAACCCATACCTATTGCCATGGCAGACCGACACCCACACCAATGCTGCTTATCCGATGGTGTTGGCTCACCGATGTTACAGACACAGAACGGTCACAATTCACAAACCCTCAATTCCCACGCCGAATCGCCTTTGCAAATGTCCTGGAAGGGGGTTTTTTGTTTTTCTACGATTTTGGTGGGTGGTATACAATGTTATTTCGAGACTGTAAATTCGATAGCCAACATTGCCACTCAATACACTTCAAACACACATGCTAATAACCCAATCACTAACATTTAGATGGAAACCCAATAGTTTCTATTCTAGTTCCTCCATAATGTTCGGGATGGAGGGAAAACATAAAATTGCTATAGTAAGCTTTTGGCTATTTTAGTAAATACAACATCACTTAAAACCCATATTTATCCTTTCCCAAATACGCAACCCGTGCTAACTCAATAGGGTCTAACGTAATTAACATTCAAATAGGACTTATCAAACTACAAAATAAAAGGTAGGACTAAATGGTTTAACATATCAAAATTTGGGATTTATTGGTGCTTTGTCCTTGTTTTTAATGCTATTTCTCTTAATAATGTAATGATGTGGAAACTTTTATAGCATCAATTCATACAAAGTAAGGAATAACTTTGCTCTTTAATTTTCAAATATTTTTCCCTTTTTAGGGAGGATCACAGAAAAATCTTTGTCTTTCAGTGGTGGTTGTAACAAGTCACCCCCAACTCACAAGTATTTTTAATGATGACAGGTTAATAATAAGAGGAAAAAAATAAAAATGTGGGAGATGTTTACAATGTGCACCATTAAAAAGAGGTATATGGTATACTTTTCGTAACTTTTCTCACAAAATTTATAACTTAAACTCAAAATGTCATAACTTTTTCATTATAAAAATCGTAACTTTTTTTCATTAAAAATGTCATAACAAAATCTCAAATCGTCATAACAAAAATCACAAAATGTCATAACATTATCATTCTTAACTTTAAGGTACGCATCATAAATTCACTATTTATAACTTTACTACAAAATATCATAACATATATCACAAACAATCATAACATTCATTATAAAAAATCATAACTTTGTTACAATGTGCACCATTTAAAAGAGTGCACATTGTAAATTTCTCCTAAAAATGTTAGTGATCTCAAACAATTATAAAAAAATTACATATTTTTTTGATAGTTTTAACATTGCTCAACAAACAATAGGCATATTAGCCAATATGTGGGTGTTTGGGATCCATCTAAAAATAGTAATATTCCTTTTAGTGTTTTTTTTTAAAAATTGTTTTTTTTTTTTTAAGGTACTGTTTGTAGTAAGAAAAATCTATTAAAAAAAACAACTTTTTTGATTTCTTTTTTTTTTTTTTTCCTTCTTTAGTAGACTTTTTTTTAATTTTTTTGTCAAACTTTTTTTACACTATCTAATCAAGTAGAACTTAAAAATATATAACTTTTTCACTAAAAAAAAAAAATCAACAAACAAGCAACTAAGAAGCCAATCCAAGCGTTCTACAACATGTGAGGTTAATTGAAAGAAAAATAATAGAGATCCTTATTAAATTATAAGAAAATTAGTCTAAAGTCCCTATTCCATTTTTAGTAATGAAAGAGATCCACAATATTATTTTGTAATATCTAAGATCCCACGACCCAACAACCATATATCATAGAGAAACGTCAATGCTTTGTTGATTTTTTTTTTGGAGTCGAAGAACGCAATTTTGATTTCGTTGAAAAACTAGGGTTTTTCTTCAACAATGCTATGATTGAGTATCATACGTGTTCGTTGTTATCAGTGAATTAGATTAGATGGACAATACACAAGATCTTTGTAATATCAAGAGAGATGATGAAGATGAAGGAGAATGAGAATGAAGGAACGATGATTCATGTTGCCATTCTTCAACATCATACCGATTGTTCGGTAGGCAAACGTCAATTCATCAAATGATGGGTGGAGGTAAGGGTGAGATTGATTGGTTTTTATGAATAGATATACACATGAATTGACTGTATCGATATTACACATCAAATTGTTCAAGCATTCTTGCTGAGGAATTTCGCATTCATACACATTGATTTGTAATTACACACAAAAAGGTACCTTTTGTTGGATAATCTTCACTGTATTAAAATTAAATTATGTTTATGTACTTAACAACAAACAGATCACACAGGAAATAAATTGAAAGAAAGATTTTCCAAAATCTGTTTAATTACAGAAACCAAACAGAAAATGGAAATAGAGAAAGAGAGAAGAAAATAAAATAAGAACAGAAAATACTTACAGAAAATATTTTCTTTGAATGATCAAATCCAATGTTTAACACTGTTTCCATAGGATAGATTCGTCCTCTCTCGGGTGCTAACAGATTTATAGCCATCTATCTCTTATGATGAAATGATTTACAACGAACAGTAGCAGCACTACACACAATTCGCACAGTGAATACACTTTGTGTTTATACACTTTCTCACAAAAAAATAAATGCAGCAAAATGCAGAGAGCAACGACAGAATGAAGGACGGAAATTTTCAGTGAAAATCCAAATAAGGGACTTGTCTATTTATAGGTGCATTGGTGGCTTTTTAGATTTAATTTCAACAGGTATGGTACTTGTTCGGTACTGTTTGAATAGGTAAGGAACCTGTTTGGTTTGAATTTGAACAGCTACTGAATCTGTTTGGGTCTGAACCGAACAGATATGGGTTTGAACTAAACAGATATGAACCTATTCGGACAAGTATGGAATCTGTACAAAAAGGTATGAAGAGGTGCAAGCTAAAATTTGAATTTTTTCCAATCGAAATTTGAAATTAAAACTAGACAGAATTTATTTTCCAAACAAAAAATAAAAATAAATTCAAATGTAATGTTTTTGGCCCAAAAAGATAAGTATTGGGCCGAACAAGCCCAACCCAACCTCACATCACGCACCCACGCCCAAGCCTAGCCCAGCCCAGCCCAGCCCGCTTGCCCGACCGATCGGACGCAACGGCAGTGGCACGCACATGTGTGTTTGTTTTGGGTCCAATGGGTCTAGCCCACTTTACCCATAACCCCCCCTCTACAAAACTTAAGTGCCCTTTGGGGCCTATCCCAAGTTCCAAACCCAAGCCTTATAAACCCACACCAAATTTGCCCACCAAAGCAATGTAGGACAAACCTTAACCCATTCTTTATGGAAACTTCACCAACATATCATTTCCATGTAGCTCACTTCAGCTTCAATTTCTCATTCACTCGATAATGGTTTTGAGCAACCAAATATACAACGTGAATCGTTATACGGCAAAGAACGCATTGCTACATGGACCCGCCAACTTTGACGTATGGGTCCCACCTAAAAATTAGACGGAAGTTTAGAAAAAAATCTATTTTTTCCCCAAATCATTTTTCAAACCATTTTTTACAATCCCCCACGTGAATGGAATTTGATGACAACGGAAATGCAACAACATGCAGAATTTGTCGAAAGAATATAAATCGAAAATATCTTGCATCAGGATAGGTAAATTTCGGCTTTGAACCTTTCCTAGTGATAACCTATCGGACTTACTAGCTAACCTCTAGATACGATGCCTTCAATTGTTCAACCGTTTGTGTAAGCCAAGACAATAGATTTCACACAAAATATCTTCTGACATATCATGGTTCTTACGGTTGTGCTCATTTTGGCCTTGAACGCTCCTAGTTATTCATGAGTGCTTCTAGAGAATTTAACATCTTTATTCTTATAGAACCGCCCAGTTTGACACTCATATAGGTGATTCTTATTGTGCGTATCTCTTATACTCATCTTGATTTTTATGCCTAAATCAAGATATAAGTAATCATTAAAAATAAAGCTTATTCTTAAACCCCTGCATACAACACATGTTGCAGATATCACTCTTACAATAGGAATGGGTAGGGAATTTTAATCCTTTAGTGATTTCTGGTGAGCCACACATAACTTACTTGTCCCTTTGAACTTAATTCTTGGGATCTCCAGTCATCTAAGTAGGGTTATCATTATGATGACTCTTATGTAATAGGCTTTAATCTCATCCCCTTCGATGAACTATACACTTGCTCTTTTGCCAAACCTTTTGTTAATGGATCCGAATATTCTCTTTAGATTTTATATAATCTATTGAGATTATTCCACTTGAGAGCAATTGGCTTACGATATTATGTCGATGATGAATATGTCGTGACTTACCATTATACATATGACTATGTGCCTTGTCTATTGCAGATTGACTATTATAACGAATGCAAATAGCTGGCACAAGTTTTAGCCACATTGGAATGTCTTCTAAGAAATGGCGAAGCCATTCTGCTTCTTCTCCTGCTTTGTCTAAAGCAATGAACTCAGATTCTATTGTGGATCGTGCGATGCATGTTTGTTTCATGGATTTCCAAGAAACACCAGCGCCCCCCAGAATAAAGACATATCCACTAGTGGATTTTGAATCTTTAGTATCCAATATCTAATTTGCGTCACAATAGCCTTCAAGTACTGCTGGTTATCGAGTAAAGTTTAAGCCATGATCACGGGTAAATCTTAGATATCTAAGAACCCGAATGATCTCTTTCCAATGGTCTTCTCCGAGGTTACTAGTGTACGTATTCAATTTACTGATAGCATAAGCTATATCAAGACGCGTGCGATTCATTAGGTACATTAGGCTTCCAATGATTTGGGAGTATTTCAACTGAGACACAGCATCACCTTTATTTTTTGATAAATAAAGACTGATGTCTACAGGTGTTCTTGCTACATTCATATCATCCTTGATATATTTACCAAGAATTTTCTCAATATAATAAGATTGAGATAATGCGTATCCATCAGATGTTATAGTAATTTTCATTCCTAATATTACATCTGCGACTCCCATATCTTTCATATCAAATCTTTTCTTCGGCATTTGCTTGGTTAATTTGATCATGTCATCCACATAAAGACAAACGATAACATAACCTTTTTCAGCGTTTTTAACAAAGACGCACTTGTCGCATTCGTTTATCTTAAACCCATTGGTAAGCATAGCATGATCAAATTTTTCATGCCATTGCTTAGGAGCTTGTTTTAATCCATAGAGGGATTTTACAAGCCGACAAAATTTCTTTTGCCCTGGCACTACAACCCCTTCGGGTTGCTACATATAGATCTCTTCATTTAGATCACCGTTTAAAAAAGTTGTCTTAATATCCATTTGATGTATCTCTAGATTATACAATGCTACTATAGCAATAAGCATGCGGATGGACGTTATTCTTGTCACAGGGGAATATGTGTCAGAATAGTTCAGACCTTCCTTTTGTCTGTAACCTTTTACCACAGTCTTGCTTTACACTTGTCTATTGAACCATCTGCTTTCATTTTTCTCTTGAATATCCATTTATACCTAAGAGTTTTAGAACAGGGTGGAAGATCCACCAATTCTCAACTATGATTTTGCAAAATGGATTCAATTTCATTATTAACGGGTCTCTTTCCACAAAGGTGCTTCAGGACCTGACATTAAAGCTCTGAGGCTCATTTTTCTAACGGGTATGGCAGAAAATCTGGACCAAAGGATTTTGATGTTCTCACTCTCTTACTTCGTCTTGGTTCATCATCAGTTAAATCTGTTGGTAAAGACCATTACTAGTCTCTTGCGTTTGATTGCCATTAGTCTCATGACTTTGTGTACAATCATAGTTATTTTCTGTGAACTTAATTCTTGTCCTTTCTTGTAAGGAAAAACATGTTCAAAAAACACAGCATTCCTTGATTCAATAATAGTGTTCACATATATATCAGGTATTTCTTATTTATAAGTCAGAAACCGATATGCACTACTATTATGTACATAAGCAATAAACACACAGTCCACTATTTTTTGTCCTAACTTAATCTTTTTCGGAACTAGAACTTCTACCTTTGCCAAACACCCCCACACTTTTAAGTGTTTGTAGGAAGGTGGTCGATCTTTCCACAATTCATAAGGATTGTTAGTTTTCTTGTGGGGCATTCTGTTAAGAACATAATTAGCAGACAATATTGCTTCCTCCCACAAGTTCTGCGATAAACCTGAACTTAGTAACATGGCATTCATCATTTCTTTAAAGGTTCTATTCTTCTTTTCAGCAATTCCATTTTGCTGTGGAGAATAGGGTGCTATAGTTTTAGGGGTAAGCATGGTTCGGATTGGTCCGGATTGGGAAAAAACCAAGACCAATCCGTTATCTACGGTTCCTGAAAAATTAGAACCAATCCAATCCATTTAAATCGTAGAACCAATCCGAACAATCTATTTAAACATGGATTGAATCAGTTTAGGACCACGATTCACATAATTAAATAACAAAAAAATAGAACATTTAAAGCAAGCAACATCCTGTATGAAATGATCAGTAGTAGTAGTAGTAGACAACAACAAACAAATTCCAAGCAAGCACACAACAAACAAATTCCAAGCAAATAACATCCTATGTAAAATTCCAAGCAAACACACAGTAGTAGTAATAGACAACAACAAACACATTCAGCAGAAAACTGTGGATTACTTACATACAGAATCAAAGAAAAAACATACATTATGGATTAATTTTTTACTTACATTTTTTAATTGATGATAATGAACACCTAAACATTTGAACAGGAAAATAAATAAGAGAGAGAGATATCTATATATATATATATAAGAGGAAAATACATAAAGTAAGGGGGGATGGATGGAAAGGTATATAATAAGTTAGACCCTCTGAAGTCTTAATTCACTTGAAAAGTTGCAAACGTATATCAAGGGCATTACAAAAACCCTATTATAGCTATGTTTAAGCAGTAAAATAGAATGGAGAAGGACACACTTCAAAGCTGCAAAAGTTGTGTATAAAAAATGATATCACACCAAATAATATCATCTTGGTGTATAAGTAATGATTTTATGTTACCATAGTAATTATCAAGCACAAGTCAACAAACCAATAGAAATAATTACATTTTGACTCCTCATAGACTCATCCATTATATACAATTCACCAATAGAACAACAAAACTCGTTACAATTTTCAAGATGCCTCTTAACAAATAAAAACAAAAACAGAAAAAATAAAAATAAAACCTGTTATTTACATTTACCGAATCCATTGTAGATGACATGAACAATCGATTTGAGATTAAATCCACCGATCTGAGATGAAATCACGGCAGTGTATTGTGTATGTTTTTTCTTTGAGATTAAACCCATTTCAGAGTGTTAGAGAGAGAGAGCTCATCGAGAGAGAGAGAAGGAGCTCACCGAGAGAGAGACAATAGCTACAGCTACCGATTTTATCTGAAATGGATAATCTGAGATGACTGTGTATGAGAAAAAAGGAACAAAAATAGTGTCACCGAGAGAGAGAGAGAGAGACAAGCAACTCACCAATCTGATCTGAGATGGATGAGAGTGTGAGAGAGAACTTCGTCTGAGATGAGAGAGAGAAAAGAGGGAGAGAACATTGACAGAGAGATGAGAGTGAGAGATAGTGAGTGAGTGAGGCATAAATTAGGTTACACTTTAGATTTTATATGAAACAAGAAATTATATTGTGTGGGTGGGTATATGGTATAAATATAGATTATTTCTAGACGGTCCGGATCGGTTCTAATCCAAAACCGTGGGGTTCAATCCGAAATAAATTCGTGGCCTATGGATTTTGAAATTTCCAACCCGGAATCGAACCACGAATTGAAAAACCAATCCAAACCTATCGAATTGGACCAAACCAGATCGGATTACGAATTTTACGGATTCCTTGCTCAGTGTCACGACCCAAACCCGCCCCTATGGGTTTAGCATCGTAACCAGCCAGTAATCCGTGATTACCAAAGGCCTGCTTAACAGTAAAGACAATAATACAGAGTAAGGGGCTGGCGGAAGCCAAACAGTAAATAGATGTCCAATAAGCTGTGAAAATCTGAGTGCAAAAAGACTTTTATGTGCAAAGCCACATTCACAACCAAAACATATATACATACATCATATACACATAACATCCAGGTTAGGGACCACATCCCTTCACCATAACTGTACAGTCAAGTCTTAAGCATTCATTACAAAACAGAGACAAAGGGGTGAATCTGAAACACCCCAAGACAGCCTTGGCTTGAACAGACTTGGAACCTCGAAGTGAGGCACAATGGTTGGCTTGACCAAACGAGAGCTTAACTTGATGCTCCTAGCTGCGGTCCGGTGCCTGGCCACCTACATACATATATAAACAGTGAGCTAAAATCCAGTGAAAAATAACTGTGTAAAGGGTTAAGAATGAATGTCCTTTCATTAATTAAAGCAGTCATTTGCATCAGTAAATCAGTTATTTAATCAGTGGCTCATATTTCATGCCATATCAGTCATTTAGAAATCAGAACAGTCATACGTGGTACATCCAATAGCAAAACAGTACAGTAGGTCTTAATAGACCGAACAGTCAGTTGATGGCCATCAAAACAGTGAACAGTAGTAGTTCCAAACATTGGAATTGACAGAGATCTCTGTAACAGTAGCAGTAACAGTAACAGTAACAGTAACAGTAAGTTGTTATGGATGCTACGAGTACAGTTTACAAATAGGACAAACATTCATTCAGTAAACAGTGTCATTTCAGAAAGTAGTACAATCAATCATTCAGAATAATTATAATTGAACGTATCTTTACAACATTGTTACTCACAGATTACTGGGCTATAGACAGGCTAGTCAGCGTCCTCGGGTGCCAACCCTACACAGTTGCAGAATGAACACACACTAAGTTACACACTGGGATTAATAACTTAGTCCTTATCTTGACTTGGTGTGGTTATATAACATTATCCTCATTAAGATGCCTTAAACATAGCCTAGGAATGCCTAGGATGGGATGAGGATGCAAAGATGTACTTTAAAACACTTTTCAAAATTTGCTGAAAATAGGGGTCTCGCTCGAGCGTGGCTTTCTACGCTCGAGCGGACATGCAGACAAAGAAGCTCCGCTCGAGCGTGACTTCCCTCGCTCGAGCGGACTGTAACTCATGAAAAAGTACTGGTTACATGTTTTTCACGCTCGATGGACGCTCGACCCTCACTCGAGCGCAGATTACCTCGCTCGAGCGAACTGCAAAACATATGAACTTCTGGGCATATGCATTTCACGCTCGAGCGTGACTCTCGACACTCGAGCGCAAGTGTATATACTTAGAGTGTACGCTCGAGCGTAAAGTCCTCCGCTCGAGCGTGGATCAAAAATCTAGAATTTCCAAATTGATCCTCAAGCACAAAACTCAACCTTAAAAGCTTCAAATTCGATTTTTCTGGGCTAATTTTCTGGAAAACACTTAGAAACCCATAATACAACATGTTTCAAAGATCATTTTATGAAATCAAGCCCAAAGGTGTGACAATTGAACACAATTTCAACTAAAACTTGAAGAACAATGCAAGAACATAACATGCATGAGTTCCTATGAACTCTAATGCTCCAAAACATGATCAAATGCAAGATTGGGCTCAAAATTATGGTGAGTTCATGGACCGTAACTAAAATATGAAGATGCATGTGGAAGTTCTCATGTAATTAGTCTCAAAACTCAATGATATGGACATGCATGCACACATTGCTTCTCAATTCAACTCTTTAGGCTATAACTTGACTCTATTCTCCAATATTTCCATGAACCATGCAAGAAACAACTTAAATTCACAATTATGAGAAAGAATTCCCTACCTTAAGTCTTGAATTCTAAGTATGGAAGCCCAATTTTGCAAGTCCTCTTCAATTCCTCTAATTCTCCAAGCCAATTCTTGTTGAATCAATTCTTTTCTCCAACTCTCCCTCTCTCTCTCGGTTTGGTCTTGAAAATGGCTAGAGAGTGGTGTGTCAAAGTGTATGAATTAACCCCAAACAATGCTTTTAAGAAAGGCCCACTCAATGGCAACAAAGTAATTAACTTACATTCAATTAATCTATATTTAATCTAGCATTATTTAATCTAATTTAATCATTCCAAATTGGATTTTAATTAAACCTACTATAAAATTCTATAAATCCTAATTAGCATATAACACCAATTAATTTCTGAATCGGTCGCCGATAAGGCTTTCAATTCGCAATTCAAAATTAGAACATAGACAGATCATTCAATGACAAACAGATAGAAATGCAATTAAAGCAACATACTCATGCAATCAGTTCAGGATTTCATCTTAATCGATTACTCATCATGCTCAAACACAATTTAACGCTAATCAGAGGTGAGGGTTGTCACACTCAGCCCTATGTAGTTTGGTGAATAAGGCCATATTGTGCACAATATTCATTTAAAAGTGCATCATATTCACCACCCTTATCACTTCTAACTATTTTATTGGTTTTACCAAGTTGATTTTTAACTTCAGTTTTGTAGAGTTTAAACATTTCCAAAGCTTCATCTTTACTTCTAAGTAAATACACATAACAATATCTTGTGCAATCATCGATAAATGTTATAAAATATTCTTTGCCTCCTTTAGTTTGAACAAATTTAAGATCGCACACATTAGTACGAATTAATTCTAGAGGTTCGGTTTTTCTTTCAACCGATTTAAATGGAGCCTTAGTTAGTTTTACTTCTACACATATATCTTACATTTGTGATTAGGATCAATTTCAAACTTTAGCATATAATCTAAACCAATTAGTCTACGCAAAACATCAAAATTCACATGTCCTAATCTACCATGCCATAAATTTGACTCAAGAATATAAGCAAAAGATGTGTTTTTCTTATTAATAGCAAATTTTGGTACAATAGTCATTGCATTCAACTTGAAGAGACCATCACTCATGTATCCCTTACCCACATACATACCACTCTTTGTTAATACAAATTTATCACGTTCAAATACAAGTCTAAAACCATTTTTGCTTAACAAAGAATCAGAAACTAAATTCTTCCGAATGTCTAGTACATGCAGCACGTTATTGAGGGTAAGTTCCTTCCCTGATGTCATCTTCAAGACAACTTTCCCTTGTCCAGCCACAGCAGAAGTAGATGAATTTTCCATTAATAGTTGTTCACCATTTGCAGCCTCATTATAAGTAGTAAACATTTTCCTAGATGTGCAAATGTATCGAGTTGCTTCAGTGTCAACCCACCATTCCTTGGGATTTCCAACCAAATTAGCCTCAAACACCACAGCAAAGAGATTGATGTCATTTACCCCATCATAAATGTAATCTAGTTCTATCACATTGGCTTGATTAGTAGTCTTCTTGCTTGTATTTCCATGATCCTTCTTAGAGCAGTGGCAATCAAAAGCACGTGTCCAGTCTTGCCACAGTTATAGCATTTTCCTTTGAACTTTTTATTGCCATTGTTGTCGCCTTGTTTAGGACCATCTCTAGTAAACTTCCTCTTTTTGTTATGTGGTTTGGGCACTTGTTCCACTACATTAGCCTTGGACTCAATGGGATTTTTACCATTCCTCTTTTCAGCCTTATTGTTATCTTCCTCAATTCTTAGCCTTACAATAAGTTCATCTATGGTCATCTCTTTACGTTTATGTTTTAAACAATTTTTGAAATCTTTCCAAGCCGGTAGTAATTTTTTCACTAATGCAGTGACTTGGAAAAACTCGCTAAGAGACATACCTTCAACATGAATATCATGCAAAATTATTTGAAAACTTTGAACTTGAGAAATTACCGTTTGGGAGTCTACCATAACAAAGTCCAGAAATTTACCAACAAAAAATTTCTTTGTGCCGGCATCCTCTGTCTCGTATTTTTTCTCCAAAGAATCCAACAATTCTTTGTTGTTTTCAGAGGACTGTAAACATTATATAGCATGTTGTCTAGGCCATTGAGGATGTAGTTTCTACACAAAAAATTAGAGTGTTTCCAGACGTCTACAGTGGCAACAACTTGCCGATCACTTTTATCCCCTTTAAGCACTAGAGCCTCTTCATGGAGAAACCGGGCAAAATTAAGAGTTGTAAGATAGAACAACATTTTCTGCTACCATCTCTTAAACTCGGTGCCATTAAATTTTTTCAATTTTTCTCCTTGATTTATTGGAACTTGAACATGGTTCTGAATAGGGACTGGAGTCATTGTAACAATTGGAATTGGAGTACCACTTTCAGTTGCAGTAACCATAATATTTGATTACAAAAATCAGAAAAACCAAAACCAAAGCACAAATTAATTTTCTAGTTCTAAGACTAGAAAATAAATTATAACACAAAATAATTTTATTTTTCCTAATTATTAAAACCAGAAAAATAAAACAGAACACAATAATTTTCTTGTTACAAAAACCAGAAAATTATTTTATTGGATTCAAATAAAACAATTTTATAAAACAAATTTTATTAATACAATGAAGACACAAAAAATGTTTTGTCTAAGATTGTTGGACAATCTTCACTGTATTAAAATTAAATTTTGGTTATGTACTCAACAACAAACAGAACACACAGGAAATAAATTAAAAGAAAGATTTTCCAAAATTTGTTTAATTATAGAAACCAAACAGAAAATGAAAATAGAAAAGGAGAGAAGAAAATAAAATAAGAACAAAAAATACTTACATAAAATATTTTCTTAGAATGATTAAGTTCAGTGTTTAACACTGTCTCCTTAAGACAGATTCGTCATCTCTCGAGTGTTTACAAATTTATAGACGTCTATCTCCCAGGATGAAATGATCTATAACAAACAGTAGCAACACTACACAATATTCGTACAACGAACACACTTTGTATTTATACATTTTCTCACAGAAAAATAAATGCAACAAAATGCAAAGAGAAATGACGGAATAAAGGACGAAAATTTTTAGTGAAAATCCAAATTAGGGACTTGTCTATTTATAAATGCATTGGTGGCTTTTCAGATTTGATTTCAACAGGTATGGTACCTATTCGGTACTGTTTGAACAGGTAAGGAACCTGTTTGGTTTGAATTTGAACAGATACTGAATCTGTTTAGGTCTGAATTGAACAGATATGGGTTTGAACTGAACAGATATGAACATGTTCAGACAAGTATGGAATCTGTACAAAAAGGTTTGAAGAGGTACAAGCCAAAATTTTAATTTTTTTCAACCGAAATTTGAAATAAAAATCGAACAGAATTTATTTTCCAAACAAAAAATAAAAATAAATTCAAATATAATGTTTTTTGCCCAAAAAGATAAGTATTGGGCTGAACAAGCCCAACCCAACCTCACACCACGTGCCCAAGCCTAGCCCAGCTCGCCTAACCGGATGACAATGACGGTGCGCGCGTGTGTGTTTGTTTTGGGTCCAATGGGTCTAGCCCACTTTGCCCATAACCTCCCTCTCTACAAAACTTGAGTGCCCTTTGAGGCCTACCTCTAGTTCCAAACCCAAGCCTTATAAACCAACACCAAGTTTGCCCACCAAAACAATGTGGGACAAACTTTAACTCATTCTTTATGGAAACTTCACCAACATACCATTTCCATGGAGCTCACTTTGGCTTTAATTTTTCATTCACCCGATAATGGTTTTGAGCAACCAAATATACGACATGAATCGTTACGCGGCAAAGAACACATTGCCACATGGACCCTCCAACTTTGGCTCATGGGTCTCACCTAAAAATTACACCAAAGTTTAGAAAAAATATGTTTTTTCCCCAAACCATTTTTCAAACCATTTCTTACACCTTTTTCACTACCCAAAAAATTGCAGCTGATTGTGTTGAGTTCTTGAGTGAAAAGGGTGGTGGGTGTGATATGTTTGATGGTGATTGGGTTTGGAATGAGACATACCTATTGTATTAATCAAGAGATTGCAAGTTTTTGTATCAATCAAGCTAGAGAAATTTTAATACTCTAAAAACAAACATAGAGAAATTTGTACTAAAATTTCTCTAGCTTGGTTAAAATAATTTTCTCTGGTTTAAAATCACTGTGCTAAAATTTCTTTTTTTGGGTATCATTTTTCCTTTCACCTAACCGTGATCCATCAAATGTTTCCAAAGGTACAATTGTAGTGTCCAAATGTTGAGTCTCTGCACTATCAACTGTTTGATTATCTTGCTTAGATGGCACAAGTGAAATGAAGACAAAAGCTCCTTGACCTATGCTCAGTTGCAAATAATTTTCTCGTATTCCAGTCACATTCACACCTAAAGATGGGTTTAATGCTTCGCAATTCACCATATCAAAAATTTGGAACAAGAGAACCAGAAGCAGTAAAAATATAGTACTTAGAAGTGTGAAGGGCATAAAAAAGCAAGGAACATACCTGCTCATCAAAGATTACATGATGAACTTCACGAAGAATTGAATATGTTTCTTTAACACATTCATCATCACTCGCAGGTTCTTTTTTAGTTTCTTTGCATAGATCATCAGAAGAGCAACAGTTTTTCATTTTACTAGATTGTCTTGGATTATTACCCAAATGCGAACCAATAAATGCAAATTCAAGAGAACGACATGAATTTGGAGGTATGTTCATAGCTAGCATACCAACTGGGTCATGCTCAACTCGCACGGTTGATATAGCAGATGGACGAGATACAACTGCTGAATCATGTAATGTATTGTCAAATAAATCAATATAGAAGCCTTTGTTGCCATGAGCAAAAGCGACCACACGCTGCCGTTTAACTTTCCAATTTTGCTAAGTCCATAATTTCTTTCGAGAGTGGGAAGTCCAGAGGAGAGAATTTTTTTGGGAAGTCCAGAAAAATTATCTTGATCGAATTTTTCCTAGATCGATGTTAAAGGACCTTAGACATTATGAAAATATTAGGTGTCCTTTATGCTATAAAATCTTAATACCAGGGACCTTAAAAAAAATCTCTTAAATTATTACTTTTTTTTACTAATTATAAATAAGAGTGTAGGGTCTGCACCTATGAGGAAGAAAAATAGAGCGGGGCTATTGTGCCTTTGCACGACTCTGAGCATGATGGGCCTAGTTCGGGTTCCACTTCGATGATCGGAACCATTCATTTTTAGAAAATGTTAAGTAGAATATCTTTGTAAAAAAATCATATTGATCGGACATTGGTAACCTTATGATCAAATTAAATTTGTATTCAGTTTTATAATCAAAATCACATTGAGCATTTATTTTTGCAAATACAAATTTGATCTGATCATAGGGTTACCGATGTCAAATTAACTTGATTTTTTACAAAAAAAAAATTACTCGATGTTTTCTAAAAGGTGACAGTTCGAATTATTGAGATGGAACCTAAAGTGAGCCCTACTATGCTCACAACAATGACTATTGTGCAAAGGGGCATAATAACTGCCCTCAATTCTTTTATGTAATGGTACATCACATGGCTAAAATGATGTGAAGCTATTTTTTCACTCATCAATTAACATTTACTAAAAAGTGGGGTTATGATTTTATATGGATGGACATTCAACATCTCAGGAGCCCTATTTTAATCACATGTTAATTTGATGAATGGAAAGGTGGCACCACACCATCTCGGCCACATGACATATCCGTTAGATAAATAAGAAATTTAGTAAAGTATGTAGCAAAGTTCTACGATTTTTAAACACCCAACTTTTACCGTTTAATATCTTATTAAAGATTGATTATTTCTTCTCAGGCTTACTAACTCGTATCGAAAAGTTTGAAAATTTAAAATGGATAAATTACACCTATAATTTCTATGATTTAACTGTTGGAGATAATGGTTTTTCAGCAACTTTAATTTGGAATTAAAGTGGGACCCAATCGCCGTTTAAAGTGGGTTTGAGTAGTTTTGTATTCTTTTAAGTGAGAAGATTGCAATACAAAAATAATGAGCCGAAACCATTGAGTTGTGAATGAGAATTGTCTTATAAAGTGGGCATCAATAAAGTTAGATTTGGACATAATCTTGGTTGGACTGGGCCTAAGCTTGTGCTTGTGCTTGTGCATATGTTGGGTTTGGTCTTCGACTTGGACTTGGACTTAATCTTGAGCTTGGGCTTGAGCTACGCTATGTTGTGTTGGGCTTAGCTTGTGCATGTATTTGAGAATTAGGCTTGGATCGGTTATGACCCAACATTAGTATCCATTTTGTGACTCATCTAGTTGGTTTATTCAAACATCATTATATATATATATATATTTTTGTATATATTAAGTACATAAGAAATGTAAATTTTTGTAACTCTCATCTTTTGATGATGGAGTTGATGACCATATTAGTGGTCATAGGTTTTTAACCTTTGTAACTCTAGCCCTCATGGTTAGAGTTGATGGTCTTGGTTAATAGTATTTAATGGCCCTATTGATGTATAGCCTTCAAGACTAGGGATTTCCCTACTTGTACAAACAAATGCCTTTCCCCTCCAACTTAGTAGAATAATTTTTGGAGAGATTTTTGATAGAAAATGGCAACAATGATTCATACCACTAAAAAAATACCACTAATAGCACTAATACATTGGGAATGCCAAAAAAAAAAAAAGGCATAGGCAGCCGGTATGGCCCACTGCCACATCATTAGTGGTGCTATTAGAGCACCACTTTTAGTACTCTCAACCATTAACCTAGAAAATGGAGATAGTGTTTTGAGATAAAAAGTTTGAGTTTTTTTTTCCACCAAAGAAAATTTTCCTTATCTTCTTTTGCTAGTCCCTTCTTTGGTTTTTGTTAGAGAGAGTGCAACCATTGTCAAGTTCGCCGAAACTATTCAGAAGATGCTTCTGCATTAGCTGGTTTCGACCGTCGTATCCTAAGAGACAGATGCCGGCATACCTCTAACACCCATCGGAAAGCGGTAAATCTGTTTTAAGAAATTGTGATATGACACAGGTTTCAGGTTTATATCTCTTATCTTTTGTTTTTCAAACTTTTAGATTTGAACTATTTCTTGTATATTATTTTATATGTTCATGGAAATCTTTGTAATATATTCCATGATGTAATCTAGGTAATTTATGTATTTTTAGTTATGTAATTTATTCTGTGTTTCATTCTTTAATAATAATAAAAAAATTATTTTATTATTTCTATTTATTTTATTTTATATATTTTTCTTATATTGTTATGAAGAAATAGCAACATTATCTCTTACGTTAATTTAATCCTCTGCCAATATACGGACAAAATATAATTTGCAACACAAACCAATTATAACTCACATTGCTAAACTCATAAACTAATTGGTGTGCTCTTACCGAATCCACAATTTTATACCTTGCTTTAAATCATTGCATCCTCAAACACCTTTATCTGGTACCTTTGACATTTTTTTTTTTTTTTTTTTTTTTTTGCACTCTAAGAACATTTTCAATTTCTTAACTTAAATGAATTTGAATTTTGAAACTCAAATAAGCAATTGTGTTTGTCCAAGGAAAATAGTGCTAAACCCAACCCGAGTTTGAAAAATACTTACACTGTGGGTAAGAGCACAAAATTGATCTGATCGGGTTAAAACATAATGGGTCGGTTCAGATCAGTAAAAGTGAACAAGATCAACATGGGTAACTTCACAACACGGCAAAAAAAAAAAGAAAAAAAAAAAAAGGGTGTGAATGAAGGTCGTAAAAGTTGCGGGTTTGAAGTTGGATAAGGATGCAATGCATAAAAATTGTTTCGAGTCATAGGTGTGTTTAAAAAAACTGGTAGAATTGATAAATCAGCCCAATTCACTCCAAATCATTGGTTTGATCCAATTTTTATGAATTTTAATTTTAGTTCTAATTTTGAAATAGTTAAGAAGTTTAAATTAGTCGATTCTAAAACTTTACTTACAATATCAAACCATCAAATCGTAATATACTTATTTATTATTTTCTAATATTTTTGTATGTAAATAATATAGAAGTTAAAAGTAAGATTTGAATATTATGAATTGACAAATCTTAACCAACTTAACTAAATTAATAATTGTTAATTTGTTTAATATTGTAGAATATATATAATCTTTCTTATTATATAAAATTTCTAAAATTATAAATTCAACTTAATTAAATCAATATCTATAATTTGATTGTAATTCATATCATATATGTTTAATGATTCACTTACGGTTTTAATTTTCTTGAAATCATAGAGATCGATTTTGTTCATGACTCATTAACGGAAAAGACTATTATCATATACACCTTATAATTACAGAAGAAAATGACATAACTCTATTTTTTTTTGGGGAAAAATTAGTCTAAGGTCCCTCTTCCATTTTTAGTAATTGAAGAGATCCACAATATTATTTTATGATGTCTAAGGTCCCTCACTCCCTCTCTCTCTCTCTTCTTTCTTCTCTATTCTCGTTCTCAACCTCTGCACATCTCGTTCTCGACCGTTGTGTCTCTCATTCACCGTTGCATATCTCTCTCTCTCTCTCTCTCTCTTCACCTCCGTCGCTGTAGTGCCACCAACTAACCACCATCACCGTCATCCCTCTCGTGAGTTCGAGCTCTGGTCTTCTCTTTCCCTTATACTCACAAGAATCAAACCTGAAAGCATAAACGAGCCACAGAGGTTGATCTTCGTTGACTCTGTGATGGTCTTGCTTGTAGTTCTGACACCATTAACAATGTCAAGACTAAGATCCAGGATAAGGAGGCTATCCCACCAGACCAGCAGAGGTTGATCTTTGCTGGCAAGTAGCTCGAAGACGGGCAGTTGAAGCGAAACGAGCCGATCGCAGAGGTGCCAGATCGATGTGGGGAGTGACCCATTGATCAAATTGTTGCCCAAATCGATGTCAGAGAGAGAAGAACTGTAGCCAAGCTAGAGAGGGATGGTTCCAAAGAGTGTGTTGACATTGAGATAGAGGCTTTGGAGGTTTGAGAGCTTGCCGAGCTCTCTTGGGAGTGTTCCAGAGCTGAAGGGAGTTGTAGAGAGAGAAGGTGGAGAATCCAGGAAAGGCCAGGGAGTCCAGAGAAATTTTCAAATTTCTTTGGAGAGTGGGAAGTATATGGAATGCAGAAAAAACAATGGTACTTACCAATTAATCCTATTAACTAGACTTATTTACCTACAGGTCCCTAACTAATAAATTTAACACTATAAAAATAAGAGAGTGATAAATTTATCACTAAAAATTTATTCATAAAACAAAGAGACTAATAAATTTATCACTATAAATTATTCATAAAAATAAAAGACTGATAAATTTATCTTATCACTTAATAAATTTATCATAGGACGAATGGGTAATAAGTCTCCAAAGTAGACCTATTAGGTATAAGTCTCCAAGTAGGACCTATTGGTAGTTTACCCAAAAAACAATTGGTTAGAGAAATTTTCAAATTTTTTCTGGAAAGTCCCAGAATTTCTCTGTGAAGTCGAATTTTCTCTAGATTAATTTGAGAGACCTTAGACCTTAGACATTATGAAATTTCTCTGGAGAGTGGGAAGTATAAGGAAGGCAGAGAAAAAAATTTCTTTGGAGACCTTGCCATAAGGAGGATAATTGACCTTAAAAATTGTTCCAAGATTGTTGTTGTTACCTATATCCACTATTGAATCTCCAAACATTATCACCGCCGGTATTGTCACATTCTCTGGCAACCTTATCACAGCTTCTCCAATGTCTAAAAGGAGAATAAAGACACAGAACAAAGTTAAAGAAGAAGATTATTTTTGGAAGAGGAGCAACAGCATTGTTTGGGAAACTTTTCAAAAGACCTATAGTTGATGCCTAAACTAACTGATAATTCAGTACTTCAAAAGTATTAATCAAAGTAGAAGACTTTTTTGCATTCAAACTATACAGGATAATAGTTATTTTGGATCTTGATGCATTGGATTCAATAGAATTGTTATTTTGAACTGTCATAATTATGTTATAGCAGTTGGGTACTTCAACGGAGATGTCATTGAAGTTGTTAAATTTTGTCATTGCTATCAAAAGTTTAATGTATTTTATAGAGGTCAGTGATTGAAAAGATGAGATGATGAGTTTTGGCATTTTACACTATAAATGGCATGCAAAAATTAGAAAAAAGCCAAAGAAATTTGTGAAGTCAGAGAATTTTCCTAGATAGCCACGCAAATTTTCTCTGGATTTCTTTGGTACTCGAAGAAATTTCAATTTTCTCTAGTTTGAATCCAGAGAATTTCTCTAGAGAGAATTTCTCTGGACTAAAATTTCTCTGGATCGATGTTGAAGGACCTTAGACATCATAAAAACATTTGATATCCTTTATGCTATAAAATCTTAATATCAGGGACCTTAAAAAAAATTTCCTATTTTTTGAGTCATAATTTAAATTAAAAAAAAAAAAGTTATAATCAAACACAAAAATGTCATAACTAAATCTTAATATCAGGGATCTTAAAAAAAATTTCCCTATTTATTGAGTCATAATTTAAATTAAAAAAAAAGTTATAATCAAACACAAAAATGTCATAACTAAATCTCAAAATAATATCATAACTAAAGAAAAAAATTAGTCATAACTAAATTATAAAAGGTCCATATAGTATGGAATGTGTTTAATTATATCTTACTATAAAAGCAGACCAATTCAGAGATTATTTGGAATGATCTAAATAAATGTAATTTTTAACTTTTTCAAAAAAAAAAATACAAAAAATTAAAGAGATAACATAATCCCAAAAAATAAGAAAGTGCATTTTTATAGTCCCCCCCAAACAACGCCTTAGCCCTGCCCCTTTTTGACTTGATGGTTGATTGATTGGGTGGGTCTGGACCCAACCCGAATTAACCGGACCGAACACCGCCTAAGCGAAAAGAAGATACGAAAGAGACTTGCGAGCGAAAGAGGGAGAAAAAGAGAGAGAGATTTGATTGAGGGGAATATGTGTGTGTGAGAGAGAGAGAGAGATGGAAGGACCGCCGGCGAACGATCGTTGTTCGATATGCCATGGAAGCTTCAATCTTCCATGCCAAGCCAATTGCTCTCACTGGTTTTGCGGTTTCTCTCTCTTTCACTTCCCTCCTTTATTATCATATTCGCTACTATTGCTTCTATTGCTGTTACCTCTACATTTTTACTCATCAATTCAAGCAATTTCTTTCTTTGTGAGGTGATAGCTAGCTAGGTCACAAACTCAATCTTCTTTTACCCTTTTATTTATTTTTTTTTTTCAATCATATATAGAAAACTAGTTTATGCCGATCATATAGAAAAAAATAGTTTATGCAAATCTGAAGTAACAATTTCTAATCCATAGATACAACTTCTGAAAAAAAACATATTAGAGTAACTAGGAGGTGTGCACACAGAAGGAGGATCTGTGACAAAACTGTTCATACAAGTGACCTGTGGACTTTATATAATAGTATAGATAAATATTTACAATAACCAATATATATATATATATATATTTGTGCACTTGGATTTCATAAATCAAAATTTTTAGTTGCATAAAGAAAATGTTTTAAGATGACTGTGATTTTTTTTATTGGCACCGGGGTGTTCGGATCAAAGCAGGACTAATCCCTAGGCGTGCACAGCCTTTGGCAAGGAGTTTTTTGCACATGCACCACGGTAAGGGTTTTCCCCAGTCTGATGGCCTCAAGGGAATACCCTAGGCCTTGCTACTAGGCCAACCCTTGCGGTTTTTAAGATGAGTGTGATTTAAAAGACATGTTTTCAATTTAAGAACAAGAAATTAAGAGAGGGAAGAGTGAAGAGTGAAGGGAAAAGTATCATAAAAATGGAAGGGGAAGAATCATAATAAAGGAGCGTAACTGACTAGGTAGGTGCCAAAGGTAGGTGCCAAAAAAAACCAAAAAATATATATGTTCTTTGGGAAAATAAGACACTTTCAAGCATATCTTTAAAAATCTCTATTTTTTTATAATACATTTTGTCTTAATTTCCCAAAGAAAGTATCATTTTTTTGTTTTTTTGCACCTCTTATTAAAACATGTGTTATCATAAAAGAGAGGTTATGAGATTATTATATATAAAATATAATATAAAAAAAACTTTCTTTGGGAAAATAAGTCTGTTTTATGCATCAAATAACAATGTGCATAAATAAGACAAAATGTATTATTGGCAAATAACTATTTGATGCTTTGTTGATTTGCCAAGACTGTGTAGGAAAGGGGTTAAAGTTTGAGTTTTCAAATTTGGAAACATTACTTGAGATTTTTTAACTAAAGATTTCCACTTAGATGGACGTCAAAGTAGTGTTTGGAACTTGGAATTGGTAAACAAAAATGAAGGTAAAATGGAGAACTATTTTCCTTCATGTTTTCCCTCCTCCTTTAAAAAATATGAGATTATTTATTTGTTTATTTTTAATGAGATGATAAGAAATCATGAAAAAGAGAAGGAAAAAGGATAATCATAGCTAGAAACTTCATACATATTGATACAATCATCTAAACCCTGTAAATATTTTTGGCTTAGTTAAGGTGATATAATTCAATTTCTTCTTTGGAAAGCAAAACAATATAATATACATGGTTTAATTTTGTTTGCTTTCCACTAGATTTCCAACGACAAAATATATTTTGGCTACTGGTCTTTGAGTTTCTGCAATAATATAACAAATTTTGTTTCATGGTCCAGAATAACAACAACTATAAAGAAATCAAGCTAATGTGTCATATAATGAAAGTGTGGGAGAGGGTGATGGAACGCCGATTACGAGATATAACAGAGATATCAGAGAATCAATTTAAATTTATGCCTGGCAATTAATAATGGAAGCGATCTATCTTTTGAGGAAAGTAATAGAAAAGTATACAGAAAAGAAAAGAGACATTCATATGGTGTTTATCGACCTTAAGAAAGCATATAATAGAGAGTCTCGGGATATAATATGGTGGGTGTTAGAGAAGAAAGGGGTGACAAAAGGTTACATTGATGTGATTAGGGACATGTATGAAGGGTGGTGACCATTATTAGATCGCCTGCTAGAGAGACAAATAATTTTCCTATCACTGTAGGGTTACACAAAGATCTACCTTAAGTCTTATCTTTTTACTTTAGTTATGGATGAGTTGACGAGAAATATTCAGGATAACGGTATGCTTTTTGCAGACGATATTGTGTTAGTAGATGAGACTAGAGAAGGAGTTAACATAAAGTTGGAGATTTGGAGAAAAGCACTTGAATCTAAAGAATTCCGGATAAGCAGAACTAAGACAAAGTACATGGAGTGTAAATTTAGTAACAGTAACAATGAAAGCAGAGGAGAAGTGAAGATTGAGAATCAAGAACTGTCTAAGAGTGAACACTTTCGTTATTTAGGGTCGATAATCACAACAGCAGGGGAGATTGATGCAGATGTGGCCCATAGGATTAAGGTGGGATCGTGTTAGTGGAGAAGTGCGTCCGGGGTACTATGCGATAAACGAATACCCACTAGACTAAAAAGTAAGTTCTATAGAACGGCTATTAGATTAGCGATATTGTATGAGACTGAGTGTTGAGCAACCAAGAAATAACATGTAAATAAGATGAGTGTGGCTGAGATGAGGATGCTAAGGTGGATGTGTGGCAGGACTAGACAAGACAAGACAAAATTAAGAATGAGTGTATTCGGGAATGGGTAGGAGTAGTACCGATAGAAGATAAGTTGAGAGAGAATCGATTGAGATGGTTTGGTCATATTCAACGGAGATCAACAGAGGCAGTAGTGAAGAGATGCGATGTAGTGACGGTAGATGGAAGTGTTAGGAGATCAAGTAGGCCTAGATTAATGTTGACTAGTGTTGTAAATAGAGATATGGATCTACTTAATTTAACTAATGAAATGGCCTTTGATAGGGCCGCATGGAGGAGGAGGAGGAGGAGGAGGAGGATTCATATAACCGACCCCATTTGATGGGACTTAAGGCTTGGTTTGGTTTGATTTGGTTTGGTTTTTGGTTGAATGTCTTATCCACCATTAATGTAAGCTAAATGAAAGCAGTTCTTCTGGCAACAGAAGTTTCGCTGTTACCAATATTGGTTAAGATGCTTCATGGAGGGGCTAGCCATTGTACTAGTTAGTTGTGTGCGCACATGATGCATGATTATCTCTTATGTTATCTATCTTTGCCTTGCTCATGTAAATTCGTAATATGTTATTATGATGTGAGATCTACAATGAGGTTGATATTTTCCTTCAAATTTAATCAAAAATGTCTCCTCCTAAAAACCAGGCAAAGTTGAATATGACTTTTCCTTTTTCAATTGCGTTAATTTGGTGTTGAGGTAATTATTTGGTGCTTCTCATTCAGGTAATTGCATTCTTCAAGTTTGGAATTATGGATCAGCCCTTCAACCATGTAAATGTCCTTTATGCCGTCGTCAAATTACTTTGTTGATTCCCAGTGATGCTTCATCACGGCAGCGTCATAATTCTGACGCTGCTGAGATTTTGGGAAAGATTGAAAGATACAACCGTTATTTTGGTGAACGCTCAAATGGTCTTATTCAGGTAGATCTTAATGTATATACAATATTTCCTTGGGCCAGCAAATTACATTTTGTAGCTTACATTATCTTAAATGGTGGAATTTGTGAAGTTGTGATTCATAACTACTTGGGTGTTAGCATTCATAGCATACTTGACAAATACCTAATGAATAAATCTTGAATTGAACAAATCCAGGAACTTATTGGAAGGTCTTCAATATTAGCACCATTGGTGACAGTTGCTGTACAATTCATGCAATTTTCATTTGACAAATTTCTATTTATCAACATGAATTTTGGTATGTTCAATAGTCCATGAAATTATTTTACAAGGCTTTTAACACCTTGCCTCACTTCTCCTCTCTTTGGTTTGAAGCATATGAGTTTTGCATGGATGAAACATTTTGATACTTTTAGAGGTCAGTTTTCATTATCTCATTTTCTGCTGCTGGTTTTGCATTTGTACTCATAATATCCTCTCTTCTTTAGTTGACACTAAATACATCCATTGTTAGGTATTCAAAAGTGGCTAGTAGTGTTTATGTGGTTTGCTTTTCTTGTTGGTAGGATTAGTGCCCGCATGCACTCTATGCAATCATTTGAAAGTTTGGTGTCTGCATAGATTCCAGTTTGTATTGAAGTGGGACTGAATTGATTCAAAAAATAGCAGAAGTGTTGACTCGTTTGAAATTGAGACCGCGTACTTGGCATGTCCCCTCAATGTGAAGAGAAATCTATTGTAAAATGAGGATAAGGTCATGACTAGGAGCATGACCAAAGGTCATAAAAATGCACATATGATGGTATGATTCTTGAAAACAACTTAGGTGGATCTCTGTAGGCAGTTGAAATACTCATTTGTGTTGGAGTTGAGAGTGAGAAATCTTTAGTGAGAGCAATGGACCCAAGTGGAGAGTGGTTGTCAATTCACTCTTTCGTTTTAGAAATAGAGAGAGGTATGGTGATGGGATATTGGAGTACCAGTTGGTGGGTGATAAAAAAAAAAAAGTGATACGTCCTAATTATTATAGTAAGCATATATATATTAATAAAGGGTAAAGTGGATACGTGCTATAATTGTATTGGATTATAAGTTAGTAATATATCCTGACTCAGATAATGGGTACAGGCTATGTTTAAAAAAATTTGAAGTTACAAGAATGTCCTTAAATGTTGGAACTTAGGGTTCGTTTGGGAAGTAGGTTGGCTTTTTGACTTTTTTGGCTATTTTAGCCTGAGGCTAAAAAGCCTGGTTTGGGAAGCGCTTTTGGCTTTTTTGACTTTTTTGTGAGAGAAAGAATGTAATGATTACAAGTTGGATGTGATGTTTTGTCTTATTGGACTAAAAAACCTACTTTGTTTTTTGTGGCTAAAATAGCCAAAAAAAACCCAAGCTGGGCTTCCCAAACGAAGCCTTAATAAAGCATGAATAAAACTGACCACAAGCATACAAATTTTAACTAAACATAAAATAAAGCTCTACAAAGACTAAAATTGGATTATGAATGTCCCAAGTGGGTTCCAACTCAAAATGACCAAATTCTAAAGTACTTTAATTTGCTTTTTTCAGAGGCTCTTACTGCTTGCATCATGCATGTTATCTGTCACACAACATGATAGCTCCAAATGGATACAGGTGTTGTTTGCATTAACATTTTTATGAATAGGTGTGTCCCCTCTATTAGAACAAAGTTCCGAATGTTGCTGGTAGGCCTTAAAGAATGCAGAGATTGGAATGCCTTGATGTCCTGTAACCTTTTTCATGAAATAGCAACATTGGTTCCTTCTTACCAGTAATTTGTCTTCTTTATAATGAGATGATACGTAGTAATAGTATGTAGTAAATTTGTCTTCTTTTTTGCAAGTTCTCTGTTCTGCAGTATCTACGGTTAAGAACAGTAGTTGCACAAATATAAGAAATCTGGATGCAGTTATGCATTCTGAACTATTAAGCTACTCCATATACAGAATGCAGCAAGATGTCTCCTGTTGTGGAAGAACGAATACTTGGCATTTGGCAGGAACATTGGAGCACTTTGTTTTGGTTATTGGAATGATTTTACAAATCATTTGGAGCCCTATTGACAACCTGAGATGTTCAGAGTTGAACTTTTTGAGAAAAAAAACCACGGTGTTAAGAGTAGGAGCTTTTTATCTCCATTTCTGACCTATGTATGAACCTTCTTTCTCTAAGCTCTAATATTTGCTTTAGGTTGCAATTATTACTTATTTAATATCCAAATTGAATAGAATTTTTTTTAATCTGATTTTATACTTTGGTGGTTTCTATTATTATAGTCTGGTCTTGATGCTGTAGATTATTTTGTTTTTGTATCAAGATGATGATTATGATGGTGTTTTTAAACTATTGCATGTCTAATGTCCAAGCTCCTTTCAAGCATTTATAATAATTTCATTTACATTTTGGAATTCTGTGGTATATCATATTGAGTTGATATTTGAAAGAAAATTTCTTTTTGACAGAGATTGCGAGACCTTCCTTTTCTCCTCAGGAGGTTGTTTCGTGATATAATGGAGCCTCAACGATCTCTTCCACTTGTTATCAGGGCACGCGTCTATTTGGCAGTTAAGTTGATGACACAACTGCACAAGTGACATGCATTTAAGTACATTTTTGTCATTTCATCTCATGTAGTGTTCATGTGCTGATTTCACTTGCAACAAGGAGTCACAAGCCTCTTTCAGTACACAAACGTACACTCATTTTTGCCCTCATCATACTGGCATTGTCATGCTTTTATTTATTTTTAAACTTGGGGGGTGGAAGCTATGATAGAAGATCAATCATAAAAGATTGTGGATATCTGGAAATGATATGTATTTTATTGGAACATGTTCGGCTAATCATTTGTAGAACTACCCAAAAAAAAAAAAAAAATTTATAGGGAGTTGATCATACGCATTTCCAAAGAAAAAGTATCAAGCTATAAAAATTTGTTATTGGTGACCATTGTTGTCATAGTCAAGGATTCATATGCCATTAATCTGTGATTGCTTCTTGCTCATCAAACATTTTGCTTTTTTATACTGTCAATTGTATTGTGTTGGTGTGTGTGTGCACGCACTAGTGCTTGTGCTATTGAGTATGTGATCATTTTATGTCTTGCCACATCAAGTAGAAATTGTTTCATGTAACATTTGAGTCATGAAGGGGACATCTACTTCCATTTTCAGATTTTTTCTATGTCTTATGTGCAGATGTTTGTAAGCGCTATCTACATTATCAGCCCCGTGGACATCATTCCTGAAGGTACATTGCTTTTAGTATTTTTTATTTTTTATTTTTTTGAAAAAGCTTATTATATGTGAAGGGAGATACAGGGAATAGCTATAACTAAAGGCCACAAAACAGTTAATTCCAAGAGACTATCATAGGGTAAAAAACCTAAAGAAACAGAGACAAGCACTTCAAAGATTGATGATTCTAAGCATCACAGAAAGCCATGAATATCAAGCACCAAGCAAGACAAGCACCCGGGACAGCTACCACCAACAGCAATGACCCCTGCAAAGAAACCATAAATAAAGCACAAACATCGAACTCCTTAAGTGAACCAGTAATTTTGTTGTAATGATTTATTCTGACTGGTTTGTTTATAACCTATTATTGACTACTGATTTTTGCAGGAATATTAGGAATAATAGGTCTGTTTGATGATGTCCTTATAGCACTCATCTGCTTCCTTCATGTTGCTGCCCTTTATCGCTCTGTACTTCTTTTCCGTCATGGAGGATCTTGATATGCCCTGAAGTGTTGGAACCACAAATGCCCAGCAAAATGAAGAAGGAAAAGAAGGGTAAAAGGAATAAGAAATATATATCTTCAAGTCACGTCACCTCACGTCATAAAAATATTTGTTATATTTTTTTTGAAAAATTATCTAGTTTTCAGTTTAGGTTTGGAAATTTTTTCTTTTCTTTTCTTTTTTATACTTAATATGCGAGGAAATGACTGTGATTTAATGTTTGGTGATGTAGTGGATACATGTTATGGTAACATTTATGAAGTTCTATGAGTGAACTTTTAATCTCTATTATTTATTTAAATATTTTGAATATGAAAATAAAAGGTTTATATCCCTGTCCCTGTAAAGTTGTATCAACATTTTCTTCGTGCAGATGGATTTGGCAATGGGAAATTTTTTTTAAGATCGCTGATTTTAAAATTTTATAAGATAAAGAAAATATAGTGGTGTTTTGAGCAGTTAGTAAAAAGTTGATTTTTGGACTTTTTTTGTGGCTTTTTTGGCAAAAAACTGGATTGTTTTGGATAAAAAAGTTAATTTTTTTGGCAAAAAAAGTTAAAAAGTTAATTTTTTTGGTGTATTCCCAAAAGACCCCATAATATTATCATAATAATTCAAGCTCTTCAATATCTCTATAGAGAAAATTTAACTTAGAAGAAATTTTGTCCGGCTTAGAAATTTTAATTTTTACAGAAAAAATTTATTTGTAGTCCTACTAGAAAATTTTCAAAATTTCTGTAAGTCAGTTGAAATTTTTCCGAATTAGGTAAAATTTCTCTAAGTTGGGCAAAAAAATTTTGAGTCAAATTTTTTTTGTAAAAATATTAAGGGACCTTAACTAATAAAAAAAATATCTTCAATCTCTTTTATTACACAAAGTTAAAGATAAATGTTTCGCTAATTTTCTTTTTGGCAATCTCCTTATATTCATTGAAAAAAACAAAAGAATAGAGACGCACTATATTCTATTGTATTTTCAACAGGGGTGTGGTGATGTGTGGGTAGAAAATGCAATAAAAAAAATGGTGTCCGTAGCCAGACCGATTTTACATAAATATGATCAAAGGATCTTCCTAACAAGTATCACGGAAAAAGTAAAAATAATAATGAAATAAAAGATACTTTCCATCGACATCAAAATATTTCATTGATTTAGAAGAAGAAAAAAATTCCATTCTTATCACTTTCGAGACATGTTTTACACAAAAATCACCAATTTCATACCTACAACAGTATAGCTACTCATCTCACTTCAGCTCAAAAAAATAAATAAAAAGAGTTCGCTTTCACTTGAGCAAGAAAAACAGTACTGTATTAAATTAAAGTTCCTCTCTTGAATAAAAAGCCCCCTCATTGGGAATAAGCTTGTAAAGGATTGAACTCAATCTACCAGCCAAAATCTATGCAACGGCTTCGAATGCAATGTCACACCTGATGCACAAAATTTCAATTTTTTTCAAATAAAAATAATAACTATAATGATAATAGAATAGATGACAAAGAAGAAAGAACAGAGTGTATCAACAAAATCAGCATTCGCTTTAATGACTTTGCAAAGAGACTTTGTATACAGAAGAACAGTCAAAAGGCACCACCTACCTCTTGTAAGATGCAAATCCCACTAATCATTCAGGAATTAAGAAAATCCCAAAAAAGATAAATTGGCCTTTTTCATATCATCATATTCCTTAGCATGTTTCCCAAGCATTCCTGATTTGATTTTTATTTTAAAATTTTTATTAAATAAAGATAGAAGAAGAAATACAAACGAGAACAATTTAAGTCCGCCAAGAAAAGTAAAAGACGATAAGGTTACATCTCAGACACACCCCTCCAACCTCCATTAATCGAAAACAAACAAAAGGTGACATCCAAAAAGAAAATGGTATTCTAAGGTGAATCCCATTCTCTAGTTTTGAATCCACCCAAGACTGAAAATATTTTGCATTACATCAAGTTGGTTACAAGAGATGCAACATAGCATTTCAATATTCAGATTACCTCCTTTGGGGGGAGACGGGTAACAAACAACAAAAAGACAGATTACCAGTGGCAAAATTTTTATCAGATGCCAAAATCCATCCAGATACTCTTTTCATGATAGCAGAACTATGCTTAAACAGCTTATTATTGTCAACTCCATTTAAATTCATCCTTTCACACAAATCAGTCGCCTTAACATTCATTTTAGTTCTAAAACATCATGAGGCCCCAAAAGATTGATTTAATAAAGTACGACTGATAAACTGCGGGATTACAATGTTCCAAACCAAGCCTGCCTCGTTTTTTTAGCTTAAAAAAAGGAAGGGTGACTGGCCAGAGGCAGCTTGACCCATGCACTATGAAGTATGGATACTTGTAAAAGGGAGTCATATCCATATCGTATCCCAATACTCCTTAGATTCTTACGGATAGATGTATCCGATACTTAATGTTTGCTTTGAGAGCTATCAAATACCTTTCAGACTCTCCACGTCATGCATCCAAACTATTATGAAATTGAAATTGTAATAATTTTTATATATAGTATTAGAGTATAATTGTTAGAATAAATATAAGGATATTTTTCAATATTTTCTTATATCTTTCCCCAAAAAAAAATATATATATATATATAATGAGATTAAAGTAGCACTGTAGCTTAACCCATCCACTAGAAGCATAAAAAAAAAAGTAAACAAACTATTGACTTCCTAAAGAATGGTTTCTTACTATTTTTTGAGCTCATGTATAATACTAAATTTTTTCACAATGTACCCTAACTGTACCGGTATCCTATTTTTTTAGATTGTCATATCTCCGTATCCACATTGCGTTGTATCCCATATCCATATCCATGTTTCATAGCCTGTGCAGGTTACCACCCGGGAAAATCTGTCTCTAGCCTCCAAACCACAACCCCAAGTCTTGAGTCAAGCTGCACGAGGCATGCCCATGGCTTAGGCACCTAAGTAGGGCAATTGTGGAGGCATGCAAAATAACTGCTGTAGCATCAAGACATGCAGCCTACTTCCATGGTGAGGAGCCTCACGGTGCAGTATCGCAGTATTAGGATGTACTTAATTACTCTGATGAAGCTACTTTGGCTACACATGCATCCCTCAAAGGGAGGCATGTGTAAGCTTTGTACTGACATGCCAAACACATGTCATCATCCACATGCCCACAACACGTCTCACAAAGGAGATGCCACATTTTTTCTCGTGCGCATGTCCGTTATGTAGCATGGAGACATGTACCAATTTCTGGGCTTGAATTATATAGGAATGTGGGAGAAAGATAAAATTTTCTCCCTAGAAGCTTGTGTGTGCCAATTGACATGCTCTAAATCGTTGTGGATTTTGCCACGCATTCATGAGTGTAAATCATGTGTTTTCATCGTGCAAATGAAATGTCATCAGTCAAGCTCTTTCGCAGTCATGAAGTGCCAGCTAAATGCAAAGGGTCATGATAGTTTCCAGCAGGCACTTCATCTCATGTACTTTGCAAGCGCCTTTTGAAAAAGTATATTAATGTGGTTTGTGTATTATTGGAGTACTGAGTCGATATGGTCTTCCCTCTAAATAACCAATTTGATGAACATAGCATGTATATATGCGTCGGCTTTGGATATGTTACATGATTTGTGTGAATCTTCATTTTATACATGGTAAGTGGTAGTATCTCATATCTCTTTCAGTTAAATGTTCAGCTATATATGTTACAAATTACAATGCTTTGTAATGCCATCCATAGTACCTAAACTGCTCCTTTGTTAGATTATTCACTAGATTATGGCTCATCCCATTATTCTCACATATTTCCAGGAAAATGACATTGTGTGTATATAAGCTAAGCTTGGTGACTCTTATATGTGATAAAGGAAGCTTGGGACTTCTTTTGTTTTTTTCAGACTCATATTATAGTTTTGTTGTATATGTAAAGCCATGTAACTAAATGTCACTTTTGCATTTTGAGGCCAAGTTAATGTTAAAAGTTTAGCATTTTATTTATACTTCAGCACCAGCTCTGACCACATGGTTCACCCTGAAATTCTCTCAAATTATGTAAAATATGCTTCCACTATGATTGAACAAACTAATAACAAGTGGATTCACTTGACCCTCAATATAAGCAGGCCTTTGGTAGCAATGGGATTGCTACCAGCCGGTCACAAGATGTCCATTCCTTCATAGGCCTTATAGGAATTCTAAAATATCAAACATTCCAAAATACCACAATGAACCCTCCAAAACCCTAAATTCATCCTAAAACCTAGCCCTTTAATCCATAAACCCTAATGCCCAATTACCCTGCCATCCTAGCCCTAAAAAAATATAGAGTTTCCCCTGTTCTACAGAAAATCCAGAAAGCCCTATTACTTTTATTATACTAAAACCAGCTTCAAACCTCAACCTCCTCAATTTCAAATCCACTATTGAACCTCAATCTTAACTTTTAACCATAAAACCAGAAAGTTAAAAGGCTTAGCCACCTACCTGATTGTTAGGCAGCTGTCTTAGCGCTACCTCCTACATCACACCCTCTTTCGAAAACATTCAAGGGTGTAATGCCTTAGGATGACCACAAAGGTGGAAGAGTCCAATTTAAATGTCATCTCATAAAAGAACAGGGAAAAAAGCCCATGTCTTCTAACTCACAATCTGAAATCAACCACAGGTTGGGATTGCAGGATACATTCACCCGTCGTATGCATTGTAAACCTTGCACCTTACGAATAAATACTTGTACATGGAGTAGAGAGAAAATTGATGAATGTATTTAGAAGCTCCCTTCTCCAAGAGATATCTGAAGATTAACCCAAACTTACTCTGGTAATAACACTAACTTTGCTCTGTTTTAATGCTTTGGCACATGAAAGATGCATTTAGTTTTATGTTCAAAGGTTAAGTAATCCACATTAGCAACTCCAAAAAAATTTGTGTTGCCCTAACTAAAACTCCAGAACCAACCTATGCATGTCACTCAAATATATACCATGGAAACATCCCATCATATTTTGATGTACATTATTCCATAGCATTTCGGGGCAAAAATCCATCCTTCAGAATGAAATCAGGAAAGAAGTTAAATAATTGCAGCATCATGCACCACTGCCACAGGGCCAAATGGTCAAATTTCACGGAAAAGAAAAAATAAATAAATAAATAAAAAATACCATTCCGCTACATTTGTATAAATAATATAGGATACACTTGTTTTAAATTCCAAAAGGAACTAGTTCAATAAGCTACAGAGAACAATTTTAATCGCAATAATCGAGAGTCAGGGTGTGTGGGAGTGTTATTTCTATAAGATCAAAAAATTAAAAAGATGAAAAAAACTACCAATATCAGAATATTCAATGGGAGATCCAAAATGAGCCCTCGGGTTGTTATTGGACCACGAGGAGGCATACTGGACCAAGCACGAACCATTTAGTCTTTATTTTAAAGATGCAAATCAGAACGCTTGCTAGCCAAAACAGGAAGTAGTACAGACCAAAAAATTATGTGTAGAAAGTAACGGACTAACAGACAAAATGCATGTTGAGGACTTTTGGTGAAGAGATTGCACACAACAGCTCACAAAGTTTTGCCAATTTTACTTCTGTAAAATTTTGAATAATACCACTAGCTACATGAATGCAATCAGCAAGAATCTTGGCACATGCTCTTGCATCAATTGCAGATAAAGTTGACAGCAAAATTGGCAAGTCATTTCTCGTGCATAATTGCTGTTTCTTGCCAAAAAAATTATCAACCATATTCAGAAGGAGCTGATGGAAAACATTCAAGATTTACATGTAACAGCCAAACAGAAAAACTTTAAATTAACTAGCCAAAATAGGTGGGCAGAGAATTGACTTACGAAAGTCTAATTCAAGTACACAACTTTATCAGCAGTTGGTTTTGCAACTAACACAAAGCCCCTCAACATAGCTAAGCAATACCCTGTCCAAATATGCTTGCTCATTGAATCTGTCGGACAATGAGAATACAGAGTTGATAAAGAGAATAGAATTGGAAAATAAACTAAATCAAGCACCTGATAATTAATTTCAACCTTGAATCTGTTGATCTTCTGTAGAATTCTTTTGACATCATCCTCCTAAACTTTGCTGGTTACTCCAAGCCTGGAAAACATCTATTATATCATCCATGCTCTACTACCATTTATGATTGCTTTTACAAAGCAATCAAAGTCATGTCATCATGAGTTTATAACCCTAAAACAGAAATTTCTAAAATCATACAGACACATCCATTTAGCAAAAGCACTAGTGGTTGGAAGATTAAAATTTTTAATTTAAAATTTAAAAAAAAAAAAAAAAAAACTGCTTCCCACAATCCAACAGAATCCATAAATGATAATATTTTCTCCTCTTTTTTTCCTTTTTTCTTTTTTCTTTTATCTTTTTTTTGTTAAGTAACTTTTGCAACTATCAAAGAATTACATGAATATTTATTAATCCGAAATGCAGCTACCATATGCACAAGTATAAGAGATGAAACCATGTAACAAAGGCCTAAGTGCTCATTTTGAACTGAATAGTTAAGGACAAAAGTCAGGCTTACAGACATAATTCTAGGACATCCAGAATGATGGATAAAAAAATTGAGAACAGGCTTATCAAAAATGTAATTTTTGCTGTACATTTATTTTGAGGATGTCCTACCAAAAGAATCATTCCCACTAAGATGTTAGCATGATTAGGACAAAATGCATTTCAAAACAAACAAACAAACTAAGCTTTGTGTCTCAATCAAGAGGGGTCAGCTACATGAATTTTTTTTTTTCACACAAAATTTGTATTTCATCTATAGGTAAATTAAAGACAAAGTGTAATACTATATTTTTGTCATATTTTCTGATAAGTAATAGTAGAGAATAATATGAGAACCAAATGAAAAGGAAAGTTGTCTAACATAAACGAGAAGGGACTGTAATACTCAACACTGTCGGAGGAAGCACAAATAGCATGCGGATAACACATTCAAAAGGCCAACAGATGAAACTATGACACAAAGGCCCAAGTACTTATTTGCAACTGAGTTTTAAAGAACATAGCAAGCTTACAGACACACAATTTATCTAAGGCAATTGCAGAAAAATAAAAGAAACAAATTTCGACAACTAGTTAAGGACTTGCATTGTGCATTTCTTTTGAGAATGTCCTAACATGTGGCAGCGACCACATTGAACAACTCTCTTTGGACGCTTTAAACTCTCCACGCGAAGAACCTTCTTTTTAGGCCTGCCAGGAGGCCGACGGGTCTTGGGTGGGCGTATCATGATGTCAACTTTGGCACCTCCACCCTCAGTTCCCTCACCAAGCTCCTTCCATAGGCTTTTATCTGGAATTGGATTTATCATCTGCGAATAGGTTTCACGGTAGCTATCAATTGTGAAACAATGCTCAGCAAACAAATGAGCATTCTGCCCGCATGAGATGAGTGCAGCAGCAGCATGTGCACATGGCAAACCATAGAGTTGCCAACGTCGACACGAACACACTCTACTCCGTATGTCCACAATATTTGTTCTCTCGGTCGACACAATCTCAAATTCAACTTCATTTGCACGAAGTACTTGATAGCAACGAGCATCTGCAATTGCCTCTGAAATCCTCTTCTCAGCTGATGGTACAAGAATCGAGGTCCATCGCATGCTTATATTACGACGCTCCGTGAACCAAGATATCATCTGATTGCGAATGTGCTCCATCATCTGTACAATAGGGAGCTCATGACATTCAAGTGCCCAGTTATACAATACTTCTGTGACCCCCAATGTGAAATGCCCATATCGTACCCCCTCAAAATAGGCAACAGCCCATAGCTGGGGAGGAAATTGCTGAAACCACATTAAGACATCTTGTGATATTTCCATCATCTCGGAGATTTTGCTTTCGAATTCAGCTGCTGTAAGTGCATAAACAGCATTCCAAAAGATATTCACCAACTTTGAGTTCTTAAATGTATCGCGAAAATTCTCACTGACATAACGCAAGCAAAAACCATGAAAGGCACTTGGGAAATGAGTCTCAACTGCCTCCACAATACCCGGTTGCCTTTCAGAAAGTATAGTAAGTCTGGGCATGTTATCAGTATTTACTCCAAGAAGCTTCCTCAGTTCTGACATGAACCACATCCAATTCTCATACTATCTGAATCAACAACAGAGATTGCCAATGGAAACAAGGCATCATCAGCATCAACAGCTGAAGCACAAAGCAGTGCACCCAAATATTTCCCTTTGAGATGTGATTTGTCAAGTTCCAAAAGTGGCCTACAAGAATTTATAAAACCATAGATTGACGCCCTGTACGATATGAAGAGGCGCTGAAAGTAATTGTCTTGTCCAGTGGCAAAAACAGATGCAATGCTTCCTGGGTTAGTTTTCCTAATCTGTTCACAGTATGCTGGTAAAAGTCGATACCCTTCTTCAAAAGTCCCGTGTAAAGCGGCCATGCTTCGCTCCTTCCCACGCCAAGCTTGCATATAAGACACAGCAACACCATGCTGATCCCGAATATCTTGCAGAATTTCTTTGGGTTTATACTGAGGATTATCACGAACCCGCGCTTCAACAGACCTAGCAACCCATCCCACCGATGCTTGTTGATGATGGAGATTTCTCACTCCCTCACAAGTATGCTGCGCGTGAAGGGTCCTAATAGAAAATGTAGGCACTCCCGGACATTTCGCGACATGTACACGCCACGGACAACCTTCTTTCGAGCATTTAGCTATAAACCGACTACGATCAGATTTCACAATCCTAAGATCAAAATGCAATGCTATAGCAATATCTTTGAGTGCTCTTCGGCAACTCTCGACGTCAGGAAATTCCTGCCCGATAACTAAAGAATGATCTTCTACCAATACAATAGATGAATCGGGAAGTGTGGTCAAGGACTGATCAGCCATAAAATCTACCAAAAGAAAACAAAAACAAATTTTCCAGCTTGTAATTCAAACCCTAATCTTCCTCATCATGCTGTCTCGCCTATTGATTATCACCAATACAAAACCCCTCCATCCAATGAGGTATCTCTTGATTTGCTGCAAAAGTAAAGGAGAAATACACATTCACTTCCCAATATAATATATTATCTATATGCATGCATTGAATTCATAGAGTAGAGTGATTGGCGAGCTTATTTTGAGTTGAAATTTCATGTTTCTGTACAAGGGTTTTGATTTATTTGTCATAACCCAATCAGGGTCAGACTCGATGGAGTTCTTTGCAGAGAGAGAGAGAGAGAGAGAGAGAGAGAGAATCACCTTGTGTGCTCGGAATCGGTCCTGTGTGTAAGATCCAATACGCCGGAGGGGAAACGAGCGGCGAAGAGGTGGTGGCGCCGAGTGTGAAAGTAGAGAGAAACAGATTTCAGAGAGAGAGAGAGGTTATCGGCGATGGAAGAAGACGGTGAGGATGGGGTTATTTCAGAACCCTAATTTGTTTCACACGAAGGTATTCATTCATTCATTCTTGGTCTGTGTCTATCTTGGTCCTCCTACTACCCCTTATTTTTACGCTTATTTTTTTGAATGAATTAAAAGAAGTAAATTATAATTCAACCTCGTGTGATTTAATTCATTCAAAGAAGTAAATTATAATTTAACCTCGTGTGATTTATCTTAAAAATATGAAACTTTATTATATTTTTATTTATAACACTTAAATCTCTAAACTTTATATCATGTTGTAATTTTTTACGGACGTAACAGAAATACACAAAACGACGTCGTTTTATGCACCGTCTGATAAAAAATATAATAAAATAAAAAAAAAAAACAGGAGAGAGAGAGAGAGACACTCTCCCTTTCCCTCTAATGGCCAAAACCAAAAACCCAACAAAATCCACCAAGAAAAATCAGCCCGACAATGCCCCAAAATCAAAAAAAACTATCTTGGTAAGTTGTGAGATGCCTCCTCACTTGCAAACACCTCCACACCCAACCAAAATATGTATATATTGGCATTGAGAAGACCCAAATACTAGCTCGGAAGAGCCCCTTGAAGCTTCTTGGTGGGCGAAATCGTGAAGGCCAAGCCATGTTTGGTTGAGAGCAATCCACCAACCCAGATATTGAAAACAACTTAGAAAATAGAGCATACTTGAAAATACTCAACATTGAGATACTCACAAGCAAAAACCCACAGCTATGACAGCGTTACCATGGTCCACTACCATGAATGGCGATACCATAGCCATGAGCTTGAATCACCTCTCAACAGCACCACTGGGCCTCTCCATATTCTCTGAACCACAAAAAAACAACCTAGAGAAGCACCAGAGAAACAAAGAAAAACCAGAGAAGCATCACCGGCCAACCTGCCATATCACCCGGAGAACCGCCGACAACAAACTGACCACCGACGACACAACCCAGACCAACAAAGCACTCACAGAATTGCCAAGGCTGTTCTACAACCCAGCCGAAACACCAACTGGCCGAAGAGCTACCAAGACCCACAGAAAAGACTGCCAGAGCACCAACCCAAAGACCACACTTGTGAACATCATTTTTCTCTCTCTAGAACTAGAGAGAGATGCACACCTTCAGTCGAACCACAAAACTGGGACATGAAAGCCTTCCAAACAATTGTTGTGGAGTTAGTGAGTTGAAAGAGACCATTGTTGTAGATCTTTGCAACATCGATCAATCAAAGAGTGTTTATTCAATCGAAGAGTGTTTGTCTCTCTCTCCTCTCTCTTCTCTCTCTCTCTTTTCTATTTTTTCTTTTATTTTATTTTATTTTTTATCAGGCGGTGCACAAAGCGACGTCGTTTTGTACATTTCTGTTATATCCGTCAAAAATTACAACATGGTATAAAATCTAGGGGTTTAAGTGTTACAAATGAAAGTACAAGAGGGTTTCGTGTTTTTAGGGTAAACCACAGGGGGTTAAATTATAATTTATCCTAAAAGAAATTATTTATGTTAAAAATAAAATATAAAAAAAGATAAATTACACTGACACCTCTTAAGGTTTGATTCAATTACAATTTATTTTCTAACATTTTGAAAATTACGTTCTCACCGTGTTATTAATGGTCTCATTTCACAAATTTCCTACTTATATAAAAGGCAACAATCCTAATAAATAAATAAAAAGAAATTATATTGAAAAAAAAAAAGTAAAACAAATGAAGAGAGGAAAAAAAAAACAGAGAAAGTAAAGTAAAGTAAGAAAAAAAAAAAAGTATATGAGTGTAATATTTTCATTCCGTCTAAATAATTATAATGAAGGGGTTAATGTAATTCTTCAAGCGTTAGGGAATGATATGTATTAAATTCAAACCTCAGGGGATGGAAGTGTAATTTATCCTAAAATAAAATAAGCGTAAATTATATTTTACCCATTTTATGGTTGGTCATTTTTTCATAGGATATTTAGGGTTGAATTGGGATGTTCTAAAAAAGTGCACTTTTTAACTTATTGGCTTATATGGGTTGGGTTTGGATTGGGTTTGATGTGATGTGTTAGAGAGGTGATATGATTTAAATAAGATGATGTGACTTAAATAGGATAGTGACTTTTTGACTTTTTGTATTATTTAGGTTATACCAAACTTAGTCTAACATCCATTTTCAACTTTTAGTAATGGGTGAGATCCGCAATATATTTTTTTATAGCCTAAAGTCCCTCACCTATATTGTAACACCCCAACCTTTCACATGTCATCGATATATTTAGATCTCGTTTAGGAACAGGTTTTTCTAGTAACTTTTTGGCTCTTTGGTTAAAATATGATGTAAAAAAAAACTAGTATGTTTGGGGATGACTTTTTAAATTTTTGAAAAAATGTGCAGAAAGTAAAAAAAAAAAATAGAATCTTTGACTTTTTAGTATAAGTTATTGGCATTTTTTAGTGACTTTTTGACTTTTAGGCTAAAAAGTGATGTTGCCAAACGAAGTCTTAGTCTAACATCCATTTTCAACTTTTAGCAATGGGCGAGGTCCACAATATTTTTTTATAGCCTAAAGTCCCTCACCTATATTATAACGTCCCAACCCTTTACAGGTCATCGATATGTCCGCTTTAGGCCACACCCACACGAATTTGTTCTTTCTAGTGGGTGACCATCCCAAAATTACTCCAACCTAAGCACGCTTAACTGAGGAATTTAGCTAGGGATTTCACCACCTGGGAAAAGGCCTCAATGCTATATAAGGGTTTAGGTTTTTACTTATATAGTCCAAGAACTCTCCCTCTATTCCCGATGTGGGACACCGGGACCTTACAATCCACCCCCTTTAGGGCTGCACATCTCCGTGCAGTAGCCTGTCAACTCACAAGCCCGCCCACATGCACTGAGAGACACCAGGGGCCCACACTCGGTACTCTAAAGAGTCAACCAACCCTTCACATGTCATCGATATATTTAGTCTAACATTCATTTTCAACTTTTAGTAATGGGCGAGGTCCACAAATTTTTTTTTTGTAGCCTAAAGTCCCTCACCTATATTGTAACACCCCAATCTTTCACATGTCATCGATATTGTCTGCTTTGGGCCATGCCCGCATGGATTTGTTCTTCCCAGTGGGTCACCCATCCCAGAACTACTCCAGCCTAAGCACACTTAACTGGAGAGCTCTGTCACGACCCAAACCCGCCCCTATAAGTTTAGTGTCGTAACCAGCCAGTAATCCTTGAATTACCAAAGGCCTCTTAACATATAAACATATAATTAGGGACTACGAAAGTAAATATACAAAATATACATAGTTCATAGAGCTGTGCAGACATACATGGGATAGAAATTTTTGAAATAAACTTATATATATTTAGATGTAACGTCAAAAATTCATTAATCTTACGTCACCCGATTACACAGATAAAAAAAATCGAAAGAGAACTTAGCCCAAATACAGATATACATAACAAAATCAAATAAAGCCTTGACATGGTCCTCTCAAAAGGAACCTCCTCGGGAGGCACGGTAGTTGGCTGACAAAACAGAATCTTAGGCCATCAACCCTGGGCATGGTCACGTGTCTACTCACCTACATACATAATAATAAATAGTGAGTTAGTGCCCAGTGAATAATAACAAAATAAAGATTTTGTAACGCCCCCAAAATATAATAAGAATAATACATTCATAAGATCTAGGAGCATAATTAAAATGATATACTTTCATTCATCAGAGTTTATATTACAAAAGGTGTTACATGCATTATACATTCATAAACGTTCATTCTGAATCTACAGCATGTAATACAAGTTACTAACAATAAAATAAATGTCCTACGGACTTACATCTTTCCAAGATAGGACTTGGTTACAATAAAAGAGAGTCATAAGCTCTATACATTTAAAACCCTAGGCTTGAATAAATATTTAAATACAAAAAAATAACAAAATAGAGCCTTCAGCTCCTAAATCCTCCCAAACTATGTCATTGGAGGAAGCATATCACTTGTACCTGCAAATGGTTTCCTAAGTAGGGTAAGCCAAGACCCAGTAGAGATAAACTAACACAATTTATGAAGTTTAACTAAGATATAAGTGTCAGATAAATGTTTAATATTCATAACCAACTTATATTCTTTCCATGACCCTTCAATATAGATAACTATACCTCAATCCATTTCCATTTATTCATTTTAGGTTAATCTATTAACCAAATTCATTATTATCTAATCAACCAAAATGAGACTACAACTCAGTGGTTCACAATTCAATACATTCATCACTCCAACACTTCTATTTTGCCATTTTACGAAGTTCTCATCCGAGAGAATCGGCACCCATATATACACAAGATTTCGGGACTTTCACCATGAACACTCCACTAACTTAATTTTAAATGGAGTCCATCCCCTATCTCCTCCCAAACGATGGAGTACATCATCTTTCTCCTTCAAAACAATTATACATATACAATGTATTCAAACATTGTCATATACAATGACTATTTACAACACATATTCATGTTTCAAGCATAACGTCATATTCAATGACATAATTTAAATGACAAGTTTCAATTCACCTAGTCCTCATGCAATTTCTACAACAATCATAGCTATCCTCCACCAATAGCCCAAAAACAAATATTTCTAAACAATATACAATTTATAGAACAGATAATTTATCAAATTTCCATAGACGAGTGATTAATCAAATCCAACTACACCATCCATTCATATATCTTCCCAATTTCATATTTCCCATATCAATTTCATTATTTATACAAAATAATTACTTAACATAAATTAGGGCAATTTTCTCCTTTTCCAAATATCAACCCTAAGGCCAAATTGCACCATTTTAATCTAAGATAACCTTATATTCAATACCCCATATTCATTTATGGAACCCAACATAGGAAACCCCTCTTTTTAATTTAAGCCCAAACCCTAATTTACCCAAATCACCCCCAAATCTCATCATTTATACAAAACAACAAAACCTAGGTTAAAACTCATATTAAGGTGTAGAATATCCTACCTCAAGTGTAGAAGCTCAAAGGAGATAAAGAAGAACCTCAAAAGTGCACAAAACCAAGTTTGGTTTGGATGAAATGAAAGCCCACAAGATGCTCCACCTTTTTCTCAAAAGAAGTAGGGTAGAGATGCTTGGATCTTAGAATATTTGCAGAGAAAGAGAAAGAGTTTTAGAAAGAGAGGGTGCCGGATTAGAGTTTTTAGGAGAAAGGAAATAAAAAATGATGTAAAATTACTCTGCTGCGAACTGATATACGTGACCTTCGCTCGAGCGAAGGAGTTGTCGCTCCAGCAACCAGACACAACAACTGACCTCGCTCGAGCACAGAATGCAAAGCTTCAGAAGTTTTACAGACCTACACGTTCACTCGAGTGCAAAAAGCCACGCTCGCTCGAGCGCAAGAAGCCTCGCTAGAGCGAAGAACTTCACCTACCCAGAAATTATGCGTCTGGGAAAGAAACCTGAGGACTCTCAAATCTTGCTCGAGCAAATAAGCAAATTTCACAAGGCTCACTCGAGTGAAAAGAAGCCAAAATCTAGGCAACAATAATCTAGACCAATCAACAACCAATCTGTTCCCAACACACCTAACATGTTTCAAAACTCAAATTCAAAGAGTTAAAGGAGGAAAACAAGACATGGATACACTATTAAACCACAAAACCCGAGTCCGGAATGCAACAAAGGTCGGGTTAAAACCGAGATCGCTATAGATTTTACTGAATGATGTCCATAAGGAAACAGAGTCTTATACATGTTCAGACGTCAAAGCAGAAATAGATTCATATACGCAGTTGCATTCGTATTCAAAGTTTGTATATTTCACATCATAGTACGTGGCACATCCATTAGTGTTAACAAATCCGATGACCCATGAAGGGATGGCCATAAAGGCATTCCAATGACTCATATGCACAGAAACGTTTCCGATGACTCATAAAGGGACGACCATAAAAGCATTCTGATGACCCATAAAGGGACGGCCATAAAGGCATTTCGATGACTCATGTGCATAGAGACGTTTCTGATGACCCATAAAGGGACGCATGTCATATGATGCTAAGGATGCCTCGAATATATTTGAGAAATTCGGACAATCATTCATTTATACAAAATATAGCATTTCAGAAAACTGATCATTTCATAATTTCAAAAAATAATTAAAGTGAAACATAACTTTACAGAGTTATTACTCACAGATAACAGATGTCTTCAATTAAACGGACATAGTAGGTAATTCAGATATCTTATAGCGCGTGACCTAAAATCTAAGTTACGCAAGTGAAGAAGCTTCAACTCCCAAATTCCTTGTAAATCTCCAACAATTCTTAGCAATCATCCCTATTTTTAGCTTTTCATCTCAATTTTCTTTAATCTCTCTCTATCACGTTTTGTTTGTGTATGTGAGCTCAAATGTGTTGAGATGAAGAGAAAATAATGAGTGAAGGCACATATGGGAGCCTTATATAGGCTTGGCTAATGGCTTGATTAATTTATTGACCAACTAATCAATTGGGCATTAATGTATTCTAATTTAATTGTTTCGAAAAGAATTTTAATTAAACCTGCCATAAAATTCTACAAATTCCAAATAATACGTATACTAAGTCAATTTCTGAATCAGATGCCGATAAGGCCTTCAATTCGCAAACTGAAACGGAAACATAAACAGATCTTTCTACGTTAAACAGATATAAACATAATTAAGGCAACATATGATGCAAAATTTCACTTAATTACTCATTATACATAATTAAATCCTGGATTGATGTTAATCAAAGGTCGGGGTTGTTACAGTCTCCCCCCTTAAAGAGTTTGGTCCTCCAAACTCGAATTACCTTCATTTTGGAAGAATACTGGATCCAAAGGAAACAAATCAGGGTATCTCCTTATCATATCTTTTTCTGTCTCCCAAGTTGCATAGGTTCTTCCATGATTCTGTCAATTAACCTTCACTAATGGGATTTCCTTGTTTCTCAATCTTTTGATTCGGCGATTCACAATTTGTATTGGCATCTCCTCGTATATATAATCATCTTTTAGAAGTACATGAGTTGATTCAATCACATGTAATGGGTCTCTCAAATAATCCCAAAGCATAAAGACATGAAAAACGTTGTGTATGTGTTCCATAACTGATGGTAAGGTTACTCGATACGCCACTGAATTAGTCTTCTCAAAGATTTCATACGGTCCAACGGATCTTGGTGCCAATTTGCCTTTCATACCAAACTGTGTTTGTCCTTTCATTGGAGTCACTTTGATCAACACGTGATCCCTGACTTCATACTCTTTGTCTCTTCTTCAAACGTCCACACAACTCTTTTGGCGACATTGAGCAGTTTTCAAGCGTTGTTGGATCAATTTCACATTTTTCGTTGTTTTTTGCACAAGTTCTGGTCCCAACAATGGTCTGTCGCTTACTTCAGCCCAACAGATAAAAGAACGATATTTTCTTCCATACAGAGCTTTATAAGGAGCCTTCCCAATACTTGAATGATAGCTGTTATTGTATACAAACTCGGCTAAAGGAAGGTAAGTCGCACAATTCCTTTGGAAGTCTAACACACACATTCGTAGCATATCTTCGAAGGTCTGGTTGGTTCTTTCGGATTGACCGTCTGTCTATGGGTGGTAAGCACTACTCATCCGCAGTTCAGTTCTTAAAGCCTATTGCAAACTCTGCCAAAACCTTGACGTGAACTTCAAATCTCTGTAAGATATAATGGATACTGGCATGCAATCTTATAATCTCATTCACATAAATGTTTGCTAATTTATCCGCATTATAGAAAGTTTTGACAGGCAGAAAATGGGCAGACTTAGTTAAACAATCAACAATGACCCAAATGGAATCCATACCTTGAGGGGAGCGAGGCAACTATGCTCTCACTTCCATTCTGGTATTGGAAGCAGCTGTAGTAAACTAGTGGGTCGTTGATGTTCGATTTTAACTTGTTGGCATTGTAGATATCTTGCCACAAAATCTACAATACACTTTTTCATCCCAGGCCACTAGAAATTTTGTTTCAAGTCATGATACATATTTGTATTTCCCGGATACATGGCAAATTTGGAGTTGTAAGCTTCAATCATGATGCGTTTCCTTAAATCATAACAATCTGGCACACAAAGGCGATTCTGAAATTTCAATACATTGTTCTCAATTACAAATCCTGGCCTTTATTTTGAGTCAAATTCTTTTACAATCTTTTTCAAGAACTTATCCTCCAGTTGTTTCTCTCTGATTTCTTTAATAATTGTAGGCTAGGCGGAGATAACAGTTAAAATTCCACATTATTCTCGTAATACAACTTCAATCTCATTCTTTTCCAAATCACATAGTAATTCTTGCTGACCGGTGAGCAAACATGACAATTTTCCCATTGACTTTCGGCTCAGGCATCTGCCACATTATTAACTTTTCCCGAATAATACAAAATCTGTAAATCACAATCTTTGATCAATTCTAACCATCTTCTCTGTCTCATGTTCAATTCTTTTTGGGTGAAGAAATATTTGAGGCTTTTATGGTCTGTGTACACTTCACAAGTCACACCATATAGATAATGTCACCAAATCTTCAAAGCAAAAACCACCGCAACAAGTTCAAGATCATGGGTCGGATAATTCTTTCATGAGGACGGAGTTGCCAAGAGGCATAAGCAATTACCTTCCCATTTTACATTAAGACATACCCCAAGCCTTTTATAGGAAACATCACTGTAAATCTGGAACCCATCCGTTCCGTTTGGCAAAGTCAGGATTGGTGTAGATTGTCACGACCCAAACCCGCCCCTATGGGTTTAGTACCGTAACCGGCCAGTAATCCAAGATTACCAAAGGCCTACTTAACAGTAATATAGTAATACAGAGTACAGGGGCTGGCGGAAGCCAATACAGTAAGTAAACAATGTCCAATAAGCTGTGACAGTCTGAATGCAAAAAGACTTTCCATACATATACATAGATACATGAACAGTACAAACACAGTATGTGCAACATTTACAGTCGATTCGAACAGGGACCTAATCCCTGATAAACAGTACAGTACGGTGCTATCAGTCTATGCAGTTATTACAAACAGATACAGAGACAGACGGGGAAATTAGGATACCCCTAAGCCATGGCTTGGCAGGCTCGGAACCTCGCAGTGAGGCACGGCAGTTGGCTTGACAAAAAGGGGAGTCTAACCCACGCTCCTAGCTCCGGTCTGGTGCCTGAACACCTACATATATATATAAACAGTAAGCTAGAGCCCAGTAAATAACATAATGCGTAAAGAGGTTAAGAATGGATGTCCTTATAGTAATGAAAACAGTTTATTGATTCAGTATGACAGTCATTCAGTCATAACAGTCATATGTGGTATATCCATTAGCATAGCAGTACAGTAAACAGTAGGTCTTAAAAGCCCGAACAATAAATGATGGCCATCAATCAGTAAACAGTAATGGTTCTAACAAGGAAACCGACAGAGATCTCTATAACAGTAGCAGTAACAGTAACAGTAGTTGCTATGGATGCCACAATACAGTTCAGAATAGAGGACATACATTCATTCAGTTAACAGTGACAATTCAGAAAGCAGTTCAATTAACAGTAAAAAAATATTCATCTTTAACATATCTTTACGACATCGTTACTCACAGAGTTCTGGGCTATAAGCAGCTAGAGCGCGTCTCCGTAAAGCCAACCCTATACAAGTGACAGAACGAACACACACTAAGTTACACATTCAGGAATCAAAGGCTTAGTCCCTACTTAGACTCGGTGTGGTTCTACATCTATATCCTCATTAAGATGCCTTAAACTAGGCCTAAGAATGCCTAGGATGGAATGAGGATGCAAAGATACACTTTAAAAGCATTTTCAGAATTTTCAGAAAACAGGGGTCCCGCTCGAGCGTATATACAGGTAAAGGTTCCCGCTCGAGCGTCACTTCTCACACTCGAGCGGACTGCAAAACATGGCAAAAGTACTGGATGGGTGAAAATCACGCTCGATTGGGTGCTCGACACCCGCTCGAGCGTAAGACACAAGTTCCCGCTCGAGCGTCAATTCTTCCGCTTGAGCGGACTTCAAAACAGTGCAAAGTACTGGGAGTACGAATTTCCCGCTCGAGCGCCACTTTCCTCGCTTGAGCGGGAGTCCAAAATCTGAATTTCCAGATTTGAACTTCCAAGCTCAAATCAAGTTCCAATGTATCAAAATCAATTCCTTTAGGCCCATTTCTTGGAAAACACTTGTAAATACATAGAATAACATGATTCAAGGCTCAATTTGTAAAATCAAGGCCCAAAGGTAGTTTAATTAAATCCAAATTCAAACCAATTTTCATGAACATGCTACAAACATGACATGCATGAGTTTAACTCCATTCAAAGCTTCAATTTCATGCTCTATTGAGCTCAATAGCCCCAAAACAAGATCAAATCATGGTCCAATGTAAAATTATGAACATGCATGTGAGGAATTCATGAACAACACCTCAAAACTCATGAATGGCAACATGCATGCAACATTTGAGCTACAATTCAACATTATTAGACTAAATCTTGACTTAGATCACTAGAGGCTTGTGAAACATATAAAATTAGCTCAAACACACAATTAAGAAGGTGAGTCTCCTACCTTAAGTCTTGAATTATAGGCAAGGAAGTTTAATTTAGCAATCTACACTTCAAATCTTCAAGTTCTCTAAGCCAAATTGTAGAAATCAATCTTTCTCTTAACTCTTTCTCTCTCTAGTTCGGTTTGTGCTCAAAATAAGGCTGAGGAAATGTTGGTTGAATGCCTAATGAAGCTTCAAATATGTTTTGCCTACAAGGTCCACTAACATGGCATTATGGTAAATAAGACAACTTGTGTAATTAACTTATTTTAATCTATTTAATCATACCAAATCACATTTCAGATAAATACACCATAAAATCATATAAATCTCAATTAGCGTAAAACACGAATCAATTTCCGGTTCAGCCGCCGATAAGGCCTTTAATTTGCAGTTTAATGCATAAAACATGAACAGATAGTTTACCAAACAAACAGATAGACATGAAATTAAACAGATATACTTAATCAATTCAGTTCCAGATTTCAGTCAGTCAGTCAGTTCGGTATTTCAATCAATTCAATTACCAATCAAAATCAGTCTCAGTTTAGCGGTAATTAGTAGGGTTATCAGTAATCAGTGGTGAGGGTTATTATACCAGTCTAGTTTTCAATTCTTGGAAGGCTGACTCCCGTTGATCATTCCAGTCAAACGGTATATTTTTCTGCGTCAACTGTGTTAATGGTATAGCAAGTTTTGAGAAATCTTTCACAAATCTTCTGTAGTAACTTGTAAGTCCCAGAAAACTTCTAACTTCTGACACATTAGTTGGTCTTGGCCAATTCACAATGGCTTCAATCTTCTGAGGATCAATAGAGATACCGTCCTTGTTAATCACATGGCCCAAAATGCTACATTGTCAAGCCAGAATTCACATTTGGACAATTTTGCATACAGCTTCTTTTCTCTCAAAATCTGTAAAGTAGTCTGCAAATAATTCTCATGTTCTTCCCTACTTTTGAAGTAAATCAAAATATCATCAATAAACACAACAACAAACTCATCTAGATATGATTTAAACATCATGTTCATAAGATCCATGAAGACAGCAGGTGCATTAGTCACCCCAAACGGCATTACCAAAAATTCGTAGTGCCCATACCTAGTTCTGAATGCAGTTTTCTCTACATCTTCTGCCTTAACTTTTAAGTAGTGATACCCGAATCTAAGATCTATCTTAGAAAACATTTGTGCTCCCTGAAGTTGGTCAAATAGATCATCTATTCAGGGTAATAGATATTTGTTCTTTACGGTAGTCAATACACAGCCTCAAAGATCCGTCTTTCTTTTCAACAAACAACACAGGAGCACCCCAAGGTGATGTGGTCTGACGGATAAATTTCTTGTCTAAAAGTTCTTGAAGTTGAACTTTCAACTCTTTCAGTTCAGAAGTTGGCATTCTATATGGGGTTTTAGAAATCGGTTATGTTCCAAATATAACATCAATAATAAACTCAATTTCCCTATCAATTAAGTCTCCTGGCAATTCAGTTGGAAATGCATAAGGAAATTCATTTACTACAGAGATGTGCTATACAGTGGGATTATCAGAAGTCATCGTTAAAACACAACACGTATACCCTCTACATCATTTCTTAATCAATTTGACAGCTTTCATGGCAGAAATCAAGTATGGGGGAGGGACCACCCCATTCCCAGTAAACACAAACTTAGGTAATCCAGGTGGACGAAATATAATAGACTTGTTCACACAATCAATAGTTGCACAGTACTTCGGTAACCAGTCCATACCCAATATGCAGTCGCAATAATCAATTCCCAAAGGTAATAAATCAACATACAATGTCACATCACTAATCACGACATCACATGTCGGGTACACATATGCAAATACCATAAAACTCCCAAATAGCGTAGATACAGACAATAAATAATTCATGGGTTTTAAGGGTCTAGTTAATTTTCGAGAAAAAACATGCGATACAAATGAATGCGCGGAACCCGAATCAATTAGCACATAGGCATTCTGAGTACAGATAGAAATTATACCTGACACCACAGATTCGATGTTTTGCACATCACCAGGCACAAGTGCAAATACTTGATCCTGCCTTAAGGTTTCCTTCCCGATGTTAGCTTTTATGTTCATTCTTGACGCAGAAGCGGATCCGGCTGAACTTGTCGCTGGTCGATTGGTATTTTCAAACCTGATAGGACAATCTTTCATCATATAGCTGATTTTACCACACTTGAAACAGGCTTCCGTCGCTCGATAACAAACCCCCTTGTGTTTCCTACCACACTCTGGGCAAGTCGGTGTAGATCCACTACCTTGGCTTGAACTACTATAAGATCCCGTATTTTGCTTATTTGAGAACAACCGACCTTTTTTAAAATTAGATCCCAATTTTTTGCCTCCTCATTCACTTGTTGGAGCTAGAGCTTGATTCTTTGCTACCAAAATGGCTTCTGCCATCAATGCCTTATCGAGCATGTTCATATACGTAGGTAGTTTGAGGACACCTACCCGATCAAATATATCTAAATCCAATCCACCCTCAAATTTTTGAGCTTTCTTGTAGTCCGTGTTCACCATATGAGAGCAAATCTAGCTAACTCAGTGAACTTAGCCTCGTACTCAGCTACAGACATTCTGCTTTGCTTGAGTTCTTAGAATTCATACATTTTTCGGTCCCGAAAACACTAAGGGAAGTACTTGTCATAAAAGATTTCATTGAATCGAGCCCATGTCATGTTTCCATTGGTATTTCAAATCAGTAACCACCATCTCCAAAGCTTCATCTTTTAAGGTATAGGTGGCCAAAAGAACCTTTTGAGTCTCAGAGCAGGGAAAGATCTCAAATAATTTTTCCATCTCAAGCAGCCATGTTTCTGCCTTCAATGGTTCAATACCACCTAAGAAAGTTGGTAGTTTCATTTTCATGAACTTCTGGGTCAAGTTGATAATATCATTGTTATCCGGTTCAGCTTGTATTGGCAGAAGCGGAGGAGGTAAGGGTTGTTGCCTCTGTTGTTATGTCATTGCTTCAGTCAATGCTGCAAGCATCTGTTCCATTTGGCTCATGCGAGCCTTTAAGGACCCTGCTGTATCATCACTTCTTGTATTTTCCATTGCTATGGGGAAACAGGAGGACAATAAACATAGATAAATAGTTCCTTTTTACAATGTCCGATCAATCTGAATTCAGTCATTTCAATTCTATGCGTTCATATTCAAATGCAATTTTCTCATGTACTTAAATTAATACACATTTGCACATGCAGATGGAATGCCCCTAACTCTCACTAGGACATTCTATAGCTCATATAGACTCGTGTGTGCGGTATAACACGTGCTCTGATACCACTCTGTCACGACCCAAACCCGTCCCTATAGGTTTAGCATTGTAACCGGCCAGTAATCCTTGGATTACCAAAGGCCTCTTAATAGATTAACATATAATTAGGGGATGCATAAGCAAATATACAAATATATATAGTCCATAGAGTTGTGCAGACATACACGGGACATAATTTTTCGAAACAAACTTATATATATTTAAATGTGACGTCAAAAATTCATTAATCTTACGTCACCCGATTACACAGATAAAAAAAATCGAAAGGGAACTTAGCCCAAATACAGATATATAGAACAAAATCAAATAAAGCCTTGACATGGTCCTCTCAAAAGGAACCTCCTCAGAAGGCACGGTAGTTGGCTGATAAAACAGAATCTTAGGCCATCAACCCTAGGCCTGGTCACGTGCCTACTCACCTACATACATTATAATAAATAATGAGCTGGTGCCTAGTGAATAATAACAAAGTAAAGATTTTACTGAATGATGTCCATAAGGAAACAGAGTCTTATACATGTTCAGACATCAAAGCAGAAATAGATTCATATACATAGTTGCATTCCTGCTTCCCCACCCCTCTATGAATATATGTTACTTAATGTTGGATTCTTCCTGGTGTCTTTGTAGAAGTGTAAAGTTTATATCTCAAGCCTGAAAAATAGGCCTCGATGCTTTGCTTTGTTAGTTTGTGACTGATGTTGCATGCATTCATACCTGCATGAATGCCTTTCTTTTTTTTAATTTAAAATTTAATTTTAATTCTAAAATAAAAAAATAAAAACATAATAAGGAAAACCATTGTGTTCATGTACTTGCATTGTAAGTCAATTTTTTCTTATGTCATTTGAACATTTTTCTTGTATGATTACTCAATACACTCGATTTTAGATCTTTATTGATAGGACGGGAATATAGCTCAGTATTCAAATAAGATACCAAAATATATCGTTTTAGTTGATAGGACGGGGATCTTAATTGCTAACTGTTGCTTGTTTTAGTTGCTTCTAGTATTCAAGTAAGATTCCAAAATATATCATTAGTATTTTCCCAGTGTGTGATATATTTTATTAAATTGTGCTGCTCATTTGGTCAGATGTGGTGGCACAAAAGGTGCTTACTATTCAGCATGTCTGCAAACTCTGTATCTGATCATGCCTCTAGTTAATATCGAATATATCACGGTTCATCTGTAATTTTGTTATTTGCAGGTTTCTGCCAACCTGAAGGAGAAAATTTCTGCTGCCACAGAGGAGGTGAGATTGGCTTTATAAATTGTGAGCATAACCACTGAGTACTACCACAATCTGCAAATGATGAAATACTAGAAACATTTAATTTGTTATGTGATTCAGGTCAAAGAGACATTGGGGGTTGGGAAGCAAGAATACTCTGAATTTTCATCTAAAGATGGCACCGATGTGAAAAATGGTAGCAAGGCCACTTTTGGAGAGGAAAATCAGCAGAAACCCGGGTCTAGTGATACTGCAAATACATTATTTGGCAAGTTTAAGTCTAGTGTTTCTTCTGTTTCTCCTAAGGTTTCTGTGGCCTTCCAAAAATTGAAGGAAGCGAAGCCCATTGACCTGGCGAAGAAGGGGTATGACATTGTAATGGATGAGCTGAGTAGTAATCCAAATAAGAGAAAGCGGATTGAATATGGAGCTTCTTCATCAACTTCCTCATCAACAGTAGAAAGAAGTACAAGCACAGATGTTGCTGTTGTACCTTTAAAGCAGTCAAAATGGAGTAAGAAGTGGAAAGCATTCAAAGAGAAGGTAAATTATTAGTCTTACAAACTCTATATGGATATATTTGAATTTTTTTTTTTTAAATTTCAAATTTCCTTTTTTTTAGACCATAATGTTTTTCTTTCCTCCAGATGCAGGGTCATCCTATTTTCAAGCACATGAGTGGGTTAAATGAACCTGTGGTGGTAAAGAGTCAGGAGGTACAAGATGGTATTTTTTTAAAAATTTTTTTGCAGTTCTACTTCTATCGCCTAATTATACTCATCATTTGGGTCAAGTTTTCTCATCCAGACAGGCATACTCTATAATGCAGGGCTCTGAGCATTAAGTTTCAGTCTTAATAAGCGTATCTTTGAGAATGGATGAATAAGATCAGACGTCAGTTGTTGTTTAGATCATGTTGAATGTTTTTAGATGATAAACGTGGCTGAAATATGTTGAATACACTAAAGAGTCCAATTCAATGAATTGCTTAGAATTATTTTGTAGATATATCTCATCTTATGTTTTAAATTTCTAATTGAATAAGAGGAATGTGGTTGAGCTGTATTGAACTTAATAATTGAATGATGCAGTTGATGGAGTTTATTTATTGCAAAAAAAAAAGGGCCCATAAAAGGCTGGAATTATGTTAGGAAAATAATACAATACTTAGTTTTCAAGGGCTCCTATCCGTCTGATGGCTATTGTACTTGATCCTGATTTTGAGAGGCATTATGTGCAATCTTTTATTCATTTTTGGGAATATTTTAACCTTTCAAAGTTGATGTTTTCTCTGTAAGTAACATTTAATTGTGTAACTACGATAAGTTTACCTTTTTATGGTTCTTATGATTGAAAATACATACAATTTAACAATTTTCCGTATTGAAATTTGTAGCAATTGTTGTCTGCGTGGAAATTTGCAGTTTGCAGAAGACATCCGGGACAGATGGGATACTACTGATAATCCGGTTGTTCATAAAATTCAGGAGTATGCTTCTCAAGTTTTATCCATCCTTTTGTTCATAAAAGATAGACACTCGTGAGTAATTATTTGACCAAACTCTCTTTGACAGTCTTAGCGAAACTGTCTTTGGAGAAACATCTACTGCACTATCATTTAAGGAAATACGTCGATGCGATCCGTAAGCTGATCATATACTGGTTTCTGTTTTAGAATGTTTCATCTCTTTTCAACAAACTATATTAACTACTTGACGTGAAATTTGCACACTTAGGTCTTTCTCTTTGCCAGAATTTGTGGCTGAGGTTGAGGAAGTAATCAAACCGGTTCTTAATGCTTACTTCAAGATTAGTTATCAGTAAGATAGATGGCCGTGAAGGTTTCTTATATTCTTTTAATTTTTTTAGTTGCCATGTCAGAAATAGGGAGGGATGACCGTTTGTTAATGGAGTTTCTGAAATCTATCTGATAATGTTTCACTGACTACAGGGAGATGCTGAAGTTCTGAAGAAATATTGTAGCAACAAAGCGATTGAACGGTGTAAAGCAGAACACAAGGCTTTCGAAAGCCAGGGTATCTTCTTTGACAACAGGGTGAGAGAGAACTGAGTTTTTAATTTATGTTTTGGTGCTGCAAAGGTTCAGTTGTTCTTGCCATGTATGTTGATAAGTTGGGGAGAATTTCACATTCTTTCAAGCATGTGAAATGAAGTTACAAGAAAAAAAAAAAATGGCTCAAAAGCCAAAAAAAAAAAAAAAGTTGGGTGCCAGAGGTTGAGAGGAATAAAAACATTAATCACACATAGAGCTCTGATAATATTTGACCATTTAAGAAGGTAGAAGAGCTAATTATTCTCTTAATGGCAGACGATAAATTGAATTGGTATGGGTACTCATGCATATTCGCTCTATAATTACTTTTGTTGTTTAAATGATATGGTGAAGTAGTTGATATTGGAATGGAAGAAATAATAGGAAATATTCCTTAAATAGCAATGCGCCAATTTTATGTTAATTGATGTGTTACATAAATCTGGGTATGCTCGAATATGTTATAGGAACTTAGAGTCCGTTTGGACGGATGCGGATTTCAAATCAAGGGATTTGAGGTTGAATTTTATAAAAATATTGGAGAGTAAGTTATTAGATGTGGATAGAACAATTAGTCTATAGGAGAAGATATGTACTTTAGTAGGATCCTTGAGCTAGAAGGAGAATCTTTACTGATTTCAATTAATTACTTTTCTGTAGTTATGTTAATTTAGTTGGTTGTTTTGGTCATATTCATTTTCCACTTTATACATATTAGCAGGTGTTGATACCATACCACTTGTTGGTTAGAATTATGTTGTAAAAAATTGTTTTAGACAATCTTCTTTTTGAGCAAGTACTTTTTTCTTTTCTTTTTTTTCCTTTGCACTTGGATTTACATATTTGAGAGAAATCGTAAAGCAGATTAGTTATAGGGTAAGCACCAACTCAAAATGTCGATTTGTGAAGTTAGATTACTTATACATATCTTCTCATTGAAGCAGATTCTACACATATCTGATGTGGAAGTAAGAGAAACCAAAATGATGGGGGACACACCCATCATCATTGTGGTGGTAGGCACCTTATTGGCACAACTATTAAAATTTTTTTGGGGGGAATTAAAGTCTGATATTGATGGCCCCTGTTTCTTATTGTCACAGTTCCAAACACAGCAGGTCTATTGTGTGCGTGATAGAAATGGTTCAGTAACAGAAGGGGGCAAGGTAACAATGCCAAATCTTCACTTTCTTGCAGTTTAAAATTATGGTTCGGTGGTAGTTACAATTTTCATTTATCATTCATGTTAAATTTACTGCTGCCAATTTTTATTTATTTAATTTTTGGGTCTGAAAAATAGCACAGCTTAATTACAGGTCTGAATTCCTCATACCTTATTGAGTAGCAGGAGTTAAACAATTTTTTTTTGTTTTACTGATCAAAGCAGTCATCTTGGCCAATACTTATTTCATGCTTTACCTTCAGTTTCTGAAGCAAAGTGATTTTGATGTTAGTTTTGTGAAACTTATTGCTTAATCAGGATACAATCCACACTGTATACTATGCATGGGCTCTGCAACAAGTTGATGTAGAAGAACTAGGCGAAGGTGCTCTCTTCCCAATATGGAGGCTGAAAGAATTGCAACAACTTGGCGTTAAGGCCTGTACGGGGGCGAAATATTCTTTGCTCTCCGTACGCCTTGAACGTCAAGCTTCTGGTAACGGCGTCTATCTCTGCAACACAAAACGGTGAGCTGCCGGCGGTGGTGTGCCGGAAAAACCCTCCGACGCTCAAGTCAGTTCACTAAGGAAGAAGACAAAGAGAGAGAGTGCTCGTGAGAATGAGTTCGCATACCAGTAACGTTCGCCTTCCCTCTCTATATCTAGGCTGGCCACGCAGCTCCGAGATTGTGCGCGCACTACCTCTGCTGTCCTTCCCTGGACAGGTTGGCAGCTCGCCTGCCTCACCACCTTACACGTGTAAAGGTTTTGTCCTCCTTCCAGTACATGGGCAAACTGCCAACGGTATTGAGGCGTTCGTGGAGCAGATGTCCTCTCCTTCACACCATTGGCCCAGGTGGCACCCTTAATAACGGAACCGGGGTACCATGACCGGCCTAACCCTTGGGAGACTTGAAATCGCGTAACCGTGCCTACGTACCGCCGGCTGTACTTGGGACCAGGCGAGAACCTAACTGCCAATGCCAAGCTACCCCCGATCGGTTCATCGCGATTGACCGGTTGCGAGGCATGCCGGCCTCCAACCGTTTTATCTCCAATCTCGGTCACGCGCAACCGCTTCGCCTCGGCTGGACGGCCAGTGGCATGCCGGCCAGGCCGCATCCTCCGCGTAGCCCGGTCAGTCCTTCAGCTCGGCTGAAATCTCCACCGCGGACTTCACCCCACACGAGCGACCTCCAGCTCGGCCCTCAGGAGGTTACCGGTTGACCGCGTCACCCGAGCAAACCAGACAACTCGGCCGTCCAACCGTCCAATCTGCTCGCGCCGCGTAGTCCGTAACTTTGGACGTACTTTTGTTCGGCCGTACTATCAGATGGAAATCTCCCCTCTCAATTGCCCCTTAAACCCATCCGAGCTGTCGTGATTGGGTTTACCTTGCCGAGCCAAGGTTGAGTTGCGATCCTGCTAGCCGAGCTTAATTGGGCAAGTTTTTGTCACCGAGCGACGGTCGAATCGGAGACACTTCTGCTGCCGAGCAAACTCGATTGGCCGGCCATTATCTCCACAGTCACGTCAAGGTCTTTCAGCCGTACTGACAGCCGCATTTCTCGGTGCCACGTGTCACCTCCTCCTCATTGGATCGTGCATCCCGCTGTTTCCCACGCACGAATTTCAAACGGCTGCGCCGTTTGGTCTCTTCCCTCCATCATTAAACCCTCAAACGGGGTTTAGACCCTTCACTGTTCACCATCGTTCTCAAACAAACCCTAATCCTCAGCCTCCAAAACTTTTGCATCCCTCTCTGTTGCTTCCTCACCGTTCATTCTTGCCGTTTTTGACGCTGTGCCTGAGCTTTGGTGGACCTCCTCACTTCAAGTCTATTCTTGGTAAGCTACATCGCTCCTCCCTGTGTTTTCAACTTCCGTTTTTCTGGTTTTTGTATTCGCTCTTCATATTATACCATTGTGTTCTTTGAGTTTTTTGTTTGGGGATGTTGGAACCTTAGTTTGCCCCCTCCTTTTAGATCATTAGGGCCACACCCTAGAATAACTGGAACCTGTGGGGTGAAAGAGGCCCTCGTGCCCCCTGTTTTCCCCTAAGATGAACAATGAACCAAGAACTTAGGAAGAACTGGAAGAACACGTTGAATACTGGGCCAAACCGAGCAAAGCGCTCATTTAGATCCACAATTAGGGCTGCAGCCGAGTAAAAACCGGTTTGTGGCTTCTGGGAGAGGCCGCGACCGGCTGAATGTCCCATTAGGTCGGCGATGGGGGAGAACCGAACTAGAATATGAAACCACGGCCTGAACCTTAACCGAGCTGAGGGGTCGAACAGATCCACCATAAATCTCCACCGAGCTAGAACCGACTAGGAGCTTGAGCACAAATAAAGTTGTACCAAGCTAGGACTTGTCGGTCAAGACGACGAAGTCCGTAGTTAAACTATTTCCATTAAGGGCCGAGCAATATATGTCGTGCTAACCCTTGGACTTATTTTTCAACATGCAGAACAAGTAGGACCGTCCAATCCAGCATTATTGTTGTGGAGCTCAAAGTCCGAGCAGCCACTACATTTTTGACCGACGTACCATATAGCAAATAAGACCGAGATACAATAGATGGGAAAATACCGTTATAAGGTTAGCTCGCCCGGTGCGATGGCGCAGTTTAGAGAGGAGTACAACATTCCCGACGATGTGATCATAGAGCTCGCTAAGAAGGGAGCTACACCGTAGGGGGACTTAGACCGGTGCCCCTTCACGGTCGTATCAATCGTTGAAGGAGGACTGCGCTTCCCCGTGCAACCTTTGATCTGCGAGTTTTTGAGGCAGACAAAGCTTTGCCCGAGCCAAGTCTCCAACAACACTTACAAGATCATAAACGGGGTCGCGCGTTAAACCGTTTGCTCGGCCTTAACCTCGGATTAGCAGAAATTTTTCACCAGTACGCCTTAGTAGAAATAGAGCGGGCTTTGCTGGTACCTTAAAGTCAAGAAGGGCCGAGCAAAGCTCGTCGAGGGTAACCCGGACAAAGAGACAAATGATGATGACTTTCTGTGGGTGTCCAGTCGTTATGAAGACCTAGAGGCACCCATACCGGGCTGGCGGATTAAGAAAAACAGGGGTAGTGCTGGTAAGCAGCCCGGTCGACCGTACTATTTTTCTCTGCATTTCATTATTGCTATTTTGCACCGGTCTGACTCTTGTCTTTTTTCTGCAGATAAGAACCTTGCAGCAAGCTATCCGCACGCCAACCAAGAGGCCATCCGAGCTTTACTTCGACATCCGGCCGAGGAGAGAGAAGCATCGGTGCTGCTCGGTTTCGAACAAACGTACAATTACCAAGCACCGCGCAGAGGCAAAGTCATTGACTTTCTGCGTGCGCCATCCCCAGAGCCCGATCCAACTCTGCCACCGATCAGGCTCGTTCCAACAACCGCCGAGCAAGAAATGGCGAAGATAAGGGCAATCAAGGCAATGATCCCGGGGACAAAGGCGAGTCCCAACCCCCAGAAGCAACGGGGGAACATCTTCCACCCCCGCCGGACAAAAAGAAGGGGCGGTGCTCGCCCTGGCCAGCGAACAACCGGCTGGCCGGCCAAAGAAGAAACAAAGGAGGGAGGCGGCCGGGCAAAGCCTTGTGGATGAAGGCTCCACTGAAGTCGCCTCAACCGAGCTCGGCGACCAGACCGAGCAACATCTTGCCCGCAAATCCAAGGGCAAGGCCCCTGCTGCCCCCCCGGTCTGGGCGCCCGAGTTTGTCTACAAGGGCCGAGCAGTCTCCGCCGCAGATTTGGTCTCCGAGGACAAGGATCACTCGCTTGGTTTCACTATGACCAAGGGATTGATCCTGCCCGGGGACATGAAAAAGCATGACGAGCTATCCGACCTCAAGGTCCTTCGCTCGGCTGCAGAATCCATTGTGCTGGTAAGTTGCTCCATTTTTTCTTCAACTGTGTGCTCGGTTTTTTGCTCGGCTAGTGTATACTGATAATCTGTTGTGTTTGCAGGCCGCACAAAAGAACTATCTCGCCCACGAGCGGATGGTTGCAGTTCGGCAGAGCCTCCGAGACGCCATCACCGAGAACAAAGTGCTCAAGGCCGAGATAGAAATGCTCAAGGCCGAGCAAGTGATCGTCAAAGACGAGCGGGCCGAGCTGCGCCAGAAGCTCGACCGGGCTGAGGAAGAGAAAACCAAGGCCGCGAAGAAAGCCAAAGCGCGGTACTTGGCCGAGCTCCGCAAACTGCGCGACGCTCACAAGGCCGAGAAGGACAAGGCCGTGGACGATGCAGAAGACCGGGGTTACGCCCAGGGGGAGAAAACATATGAACGTCAAGTCCGGGCCACCAAGGACATCTTTTTCCAGTGCGGCTGGAAAGCCGCCGTGGAGAAAGTTGGCCTTGGCCGCGATTCTGACATGTTCAACAACCTTCCTGCCGCGCACATCCCGGACTACATGCAGGCCTACGCCAACGCCACCCAGAACCGGCTCATTGCGGAGGCAAGGAAGGAGGCTGAGGAAGAAGCTGCCGCACAGAAGGAGACCGAGCAGATCGAGAATCCGACCGAGCAAACTCCATCGGACGCATCCCCCAATGCCGAAGATGGAACAATTGATCGGGAGGATGTCGCACTGGACGGCACTGACGCCGAAGCCGAGGAGAGCCTGCCCGAGCAACCGCTCCCAAACGCCGAGGTGGCCGTTGGGGAAGTCGAACAACGCCTTGATCTTGATTGAAGATTTCCTTTTCCAAGTTCTTGCTTTGTTTTTGTTTTCTTTCTTTTTTGCAATGTAACCTGGCTATGCCCCCCCCCCATTGTACTGAACTTGTTCTATTAATGAAATGTGAACTTTTTGCTCGTTCATCTGCTGTTCTTGTTCGGCTTCTGTATATTTGAATTTCTTGTTTCAAATTTAGTGGAACTGGCAGGTCGGCTAAACCGCGCAAACGATAAGCCTTCAAGTAACCTTGCAATCCCTGCTCGGTTGGCAATAATTAGTTGGCCGAGCAAAAACTAGCTCGCCTTTTTGAAGTTTGTTCAATTTGCCAGTATTTCCTTTCGGCCGAGCAAATTCAGCTCGGCCTTACAATTGCTGGACAAGACACCAACATTGCTAATTCCTCCGAGCAAAATCAGCTCATTTCCCATATTGGGCAATTCACCAATATGATTGATGGGCCGAGCAAAATCAGCTCGGCTCTACATTGGGCAATTCACCAATGTTTCAGTCCGGTTGGTCATGCCGCCAACATTCCCACTGGGCGAGCAAAACCAGCTCGGCCCTAGTGCGGTCTGCTCCCATTCCGAGGAAAACAGTCCGGTTCTCTTCAGGTCGGTTCTTGCCCCTGGCATGCCTTGCGACCGTGCAGTGCCATTGTACAAAGATGTAATACAAAAAACAACAATGTAATACAGCAACAACAATATAGCTAGCTTTCATTACATAAACATTGTAAAGGCAATGCTATTCTCTTACATGTAGTGCCAGACGGCTAAAGGTCTAAGAAAGCTAAACAAAAGCAAATTACATCTTAAAAGTAAAAGACCTTAAGGTTTGCTGCGTTCCACGGTCTGGGGACGGCCTTGCCATCTAAATCTTCCAGATGGTATGCCCCCTTGCCTGCAAGACCAACCACCTTGTATGGTCCTTCCCAATTTGCACCGAGTTTGCCTTCGCCAGGGACCACTGTGTTGCCAAGCACCTTCCTTAGGACCCAATCCCCAATCTTGAATAGCCTGGGATGCACTGCCTTGTTGTATTTTTTAGAGAGTTCCTGCTGATAGGCCGCTATATGGATCAATGCGCGCTCTCGTCTTTCCTCAGCAAGGTCCAACTCTAGTGCCACGGCTTCATTGTTCAGATCTGGCTGGAAGCTTTCTGAGCGGATGGTTGGCATGCCAATCTCTAGTGGGATGATGGCCTCCATACCATAGGCCAAAGCGAACGGTGTTTCCCCGGTCGATCGTCTTGGTGTAGTGCGGTATGCCCATAGCACACTAGGAAGCTCTTCAACCCACTTTCCCTTCGCCTTCTCGAGCCGCTTCTTCAACCCGTCCAGAATGGTCTTGTTTGAGGCCTCTGCTTGGCCATTAGACTGAGGATAGGCCGGCGTTGAATTGTAGAATTCGATCTTCAACTCTTCGCAAAATCCGCGGAAGAGTTTCCCGTCGAATTGAGTGCCATTATCTGAGATGAGCGCCCTGGGTATACCGAAGCGAGTGATCACATTTTGCCAGACAAATTTCTTAACGTCCTTCTCCTTAATGGTGGCCAGTGGCTCAGCCTCCACCCACTTGGTGAAATAATCGGTGGCTGCGATGAAAAACTTGCGATTGCCCGGTGCAACTGGAAGGGGCCCAACAATATCCAATCCCCAGAGTGCGAACGGCCAAGGACTTGTGAGTGAGAGTAACTCCCTTGCTGGCTGGTGAATCTGGTGAGCAAATTTTTGACACTTTTCACATCGGCGAACGTATTTTTGAGCGTCCGCTTGCATGCATGGCCACCAATAACCCTGCGAGATTGCTCGGTAGGCTAGAGATCTACCCCCAGTATGGCTGCCGCAGATGCCTTCATGGATCTCAAAGAGGAAAGCTCCACCTTAGAGGGGTGGACACACTTCAAATACGGCCCGTGAAAGATTTTTTACAAGGCCCCGGAAGGTGAGAGCCAAAACCGCTCTGACTTTGCCCGGATCTTGTGGGCCGCCTTCTTTTCTTCTGGTAGAGTTCGATCTTTCAAAAAGGCGACGATGGGATCCATCCAGGAAGGTCCTAAGTCGGTGCATACCTCGGTTGCTTCTGGTTCCTCAATGCTCGGCCGGGGTAAAAATTCAATCATCAAGGGATTGGGAAAGGTTGTCTGAGTGGAAGCAAGACCGGCCAATTCATCAGCTGTGCTGTTTCTCTCGCGGTTGATCTGTTCAACTCTGATGGCATCGAACTTCTTGACTTCCGCTCGCACTAGCGCCTGATACTTGGCCATTCTTTCATCTTTGGCCTCATACTCCCCTGAGACTTGATTGACCACCAACTTGGAGTCACTGAACACCATAAGGGCTGTCACCTTCATTCTCAGCGCGCTTCTCAGACCAGCCAGGAGGGCTTCATACTCCGCCTCGTTGTTGGATGCTGGGAAGCCGAGCGTAATTGCTTGCTCAATAATTAGCCCATCTGGCGAAGTTAATACAATTCCCAGTCCAGCCCCATGCCTATTGGACGCCCCATCAACGAACAACTTCCATATCTCGCCAAGAAACAGCTTCCAGCAATCAGAAGGATTTTGGGAGCTTCTCAATTCCAAGTCTCTGGTAGGCTCAATCTGGTCTCTTTCCACGTCATTGCTGGGCTCTTCTTTCAATGAGTCGTCGTCCGTTGCTATTTCAGGCAAGCTTTGCTCTTCCCCTGCTCGCGTTGCCAGAACCATGGGTTGTGCTAAGTCCGCACCAACCAAATCAACCGGACAGACTGGATGTGTACCTGGGGCAAATTCCGCCACAAAATCTGCAAGGGCTTGAGCCTTGATTGCGGTGCGCGGTTGGAACTTAATGTCGTACTGGCCTAATTCTACGGCCCATTTCAGAATTCTCCCAGTAAAGTCCGCCTTTTCGAAGAGCACCTTGAGCGGGAACTCGGTTAACACCACTATTGTATGGGCATGAAAGTAGTGTGCCAGCTTTCTTGATGCCATCATGAGAGCCAACGCCAATTTTTCCAAGGGAAGATACCTCGTTTCGGCCGGGAGCAAAGTCTTGCTTACGTAGAAAATGGGCAAATGCTGAACGCCCTCAGCGCGGACTAGAACAGCGCTCACCGCATGTTGAGAGACCGCCAAGTAGAGATATAACTCCTCGCCAGGCTGAGGTGTAACCAGAATAGGTGCTGAAGAGAGATACGCTTTCAAGTCCGCCAGAGCACGGTCGCACTCCTCATCCCAAAAGAACTTGGATTTCAAAGTTTTGAAGAAGGGCCTGCAACGATCCGAAGACCGGCTGATAAATCTGTTCAGCGCGGCTGCCATCCCGGCAAGATGTTGCACGTCCTTCGTGGAGTTAGGGCGTTCCAATTCTTGTATTGCCTTGATCTGCGATGGGTCAGCCTCAATTCCTCGGTTTGTGACCAAAAAACTAGGAATTTCCCAGTGCCAACTCCAAAGGCGCACTTAGAGGTTCAGGCGAAGCTTGTGACGCTTGAGTATGGCAAACATTTCTGCTAGGTCGGCGAGGTGCTGAGACTTCTCCTTACTCTTCACCACCATATCGTCGATATAGGCTTCCATAGTTCTGCCCAAGAGAGGGGCGAACATTTTTGTCACCATCCGCTGAAAGGTTGCCCCGGCGTTTTTCAATCCGAACGGCATGACCTTGTAGCAGTATAAGCCTCTGGGGGTGGTGAAGGACGTGGTCTCCCTGTCCGGCTTGTACATGGCTATTTGATGATAACCGCGATATGCGTCCAAGAAGCTAAACCTCTGATGGCCAGCGGTTAAGTCCACCAGCTGGTCAATTCGAGGGAGAGGAAAGCTATCCTTTGGGCATGCGCGGTTGACAGTCTTGTAATCCACGCAGACTCGCCACTTGCCGTTCTTCTTAGGAACCACCACCGTGTTAGATATCCACCGAGGGTACTGCACTTCTTCAATCGCACCGGCTTCCAACAAGTTCTTCACTTCTTCTGCCACCACTTCAGCATGGTGCAAGGCTGAACGGCGCGTCTTGTATGACTGGCGCGCATTGGGGAAGACATTCAATGGTGGCAGAATGAAGCTTGGGTCGACGCTAGGCATATCGTAAGGCGTCCATGCGAAAGCCTCCAAGTTGGAAACCAAGAAGTTGACATAATCGTCGTCGGCACTACAAGATGATCCCAGGAGGAAGAACTTAGTCGGATCCTTTCGTCGATGCGACTTCCACCAAATCTTCGACTGATTTTCCTCGGCCTTTCTTCCACGTCTTCAAGGACCTCCTTTCCCTCGGGCCCCTCTATCATCTGAACAAACCCTTTGGCCGCTCGGCTGCCATTCACCGCAACGAAGCACTGTTTGGCCATCACCTGGTCTCCCCAGACTTCCTCTATTTGCCCATTCGACGCCGGAAAGCGCATTACTTGGTGGAAGGTTGAAGCAACTGCTTGCATGGCGTGCAGCCAGCCCCTGCCTAAGATTAAGTTGTAGGTGGATGGAACTTTGAGCACCCAGAACTCCACTTGTTTTACTACCGAGCCCGCTTTGACCGGCAAAATGATCTTTCCGATCGGCCATTCCGGTTTGAGTTGAAGCCGACCAAAGGAGACGTTGCAGGAGCCAAATCCTGTCTTCTAACTTCATCTGTTTGAACGTCATAATACATTATTTCGACCGAACTCCCTGGTCGATCAATATTCTCTTGATATCAAAATCTTTGACGCGAAGGGTCACCACCAAGGCGTCGTTGTGCGGCATCTGCACCCTTTCCAAGTCTTTGGTCGAAAACGAAAGGATGTCTTTCTCCTCGGTTTTTCCCTTCTTCACGGCGGGCTGAACAGAGAGCACTTCCCTCATGTGCTCAGCCTTCTTTATCATCCCTCTAAGTTCGCAAACCCTTGCCGGTTCAATGATGCGTGGATGACGTTGATCACACCTTGCGGGGCGCCTCCAGGGCGGCCATGCCATTGGGCTCGGTTTGCCCGGTTGGCGCGGCCTTGACTCCCCCATCTATGTATTGGTCAAGGTGACCCGCCGCCACCAACTCCAGGTGCTGTTTGAGCGGCAAGCAGTCTTCTGTCCGGTGTCCCCGTTCTTCATGGAAGGTGCAGCGATATTTTGGATTGAAGCCTCGCTGCGCGCTCCCTAACTTGGCCGGCCAACGGACAAAAGGCTCCCCGCGGATCTCGCTCAAAATGCGGTAGATGGGAATTTTGAAGACCGTGGTAATCCTGTCCGCGCCTTCAGTTTTCTCTGGTCCTCTGCTGCGTCGCGGGTGCATCAGCCGGTCATTTCTGCGACCTCTGTTTTTGTCATTTTGGCCGGTCCCTCGGCGCTGATCTTTTGGTCGGTCACATGGGCGGTTATCCTCCTGCCCAACCGAGTTAACTTTCCCCGCTGTCCTGCCACCGCGACCGGATTATTCTTCTCGGTCGCAGAGGCAGCGTCATCTTCCACACGAATGTGCGTTGATCCGCTGCATCAAAGATTCCATGGTGTGGGCTGATGCATTCGTGAGCGAATCTCGCAGTCTATGTACTGGGAGACCCCTCTTGTATTGAGTGATCGCCAGATTGGTAGGGCAATCGAGGATCTCATTGTAAGTCTCCCAGTACTTCGCATTGTATGCCTTCAGCGATCCCAGACTCCATCTTGACGCCCAGGAGGTGGTCGACCCCTTCGGCGTTCGAGTGTTCTTTGAATCTGGTGACGAAGGCTTCCGTAGTTGTTGCCACCTCGATACTTCCCTCCGGAGCCTTCGAACCACTTCAAGCCCAGCTCTCCCAAGCTTGCTGGGAATATGAGGCACATCAAGGCGTCGTTCCGGCGGTGGCCAGCCATTACTTGCCGGTAATGACTCACATGCATGTACGGATCCGTCTTGCCGTCGTACAAAGTAAATTTGGTGGTGGAATCCGGCAGGGAGTGGGGTGCTCTCAATCTCTGGGGACAATGGGTGGCTGTAAGCCTCGCCAGCTCTTTTCCCAGTGCTGGGGCTATTTCTGGGCGCCGGCATCATCACCTCTTCACTGCAACGAACTGGGGCACTCAATCTGGGCGCCGGCACCCTCTCGCCTCCCGACGGCGCGCTCTCTCCTCCAGCACGTCCCTGAGATCCCTGGAACGGGAGGAGGCAGAGTATCGCGACGTTGATGACGGGCGAGGGGCGATAGGTGCTGTCGCGAGTGATGGACCTGCCCTCCGCTGGTCAGAGTCTCCACCCCATAGTTCCTGGTGATGGAGATTGAATGAGTCCTCCTCTGGCGGCGGCCAGAACGAGGGGAGGGGGTGCGCTCACTGAGGTTGCCCTCTCCAGCAACACCCTTCCCCCTCACTTGGCGCTTCAGAAGCTCCATCTCCGCCGCCATCTACGAATGAGGGCTCTTGGTCCTTGAGTTTGTGCTCCAGGCGCTCCTCACGGGACTCCCCCGGCGCCGGCGGCCCTCTGGACTCTGTGAACGATCTGAACTCCTCCCACGCTTGTCGCGCGCTCCGCGCGAGAAGAGGTTTCTAGGCCCGCCATGGTTGGAACATTAGGGGGCCTTCTCTCCTTCGGACATACTCTGGAGTCACACCATCGACGACGGACAGCGGAACTTCGTCATTGTTGGCCATGGAAATGATCGAAGAAGCTGAAGAACAAGGGTTGAAAATCAAAGATTCCCACAGACGGCGCCAATTGTACGGGGGCGAAATATCCTTAGCTCTCCGTACGCCTTGAACGTCAAGCTTCCGTCAACGGCGTCTGTCTCTGCAACACAAAAACGGTGAGCTGCCCGGCGGTGGTGTGCCGGAAAAACCCTCCGACGCTCAAGTCAGTTCACTGAGGAAGAAGATAATGAGAAGAGAGAGTGAGTGCTTGTGAGAATGAGTTCGCATACCAGTAACGTTCGCCTTCCCTCTCTATATCTAGGCTGGCCACGCAGCTCCGAGATTGTGCGCGCACTACCTCTGCTGTCCTTCCCTGGACAGGTGGCAGTGCTCGCCTCTCACCACCTTACACGTGTAAAGGTTTTGTCCTCCTTCCAGTACATGCAGAACTGCCCAACGGTATTGAGGCGTTCGTGGAGCAGATGTCCTCTCCTTCACACCATTGGCCCAGGTGGCACCCTTAACCGGGGTACCATGACCGGCCTAACCCTTGGGAGACTTGAAATCGCGTAACCGTGCTACGTACCGCCGGCCTGTGACTTGGGACCAGGCGAGAACCTAACTGCCAATGCCGAGCTATCCCCGATCGGTTCATCGCGATTGACCGGTTGCGAGGCATGCCGGCCTCCAACCGTTTTATCTCCAATCTCGGTCACGCGCAACCGCTTCGCCTCGGCTGGACGGCCAGTGGCATGCCGGCCAGGCAGCATCCTCCGCGTAGCCCGGTCAGTCCTTCAGCTCGGCTGAAATCTCCACCGCGGACTTCGCCCCACACGAGCGACCTCCAGCTCGGCCCTCAGGAGGTTACCGGTTGACCGCGTCACCCGAGCAAACCAGACAACTCGGCCGTCCAACCGTCCAATCTGCTCGGCGCCGCGTAGTCCGTAACGCTGGACGGTACTTTTGTCGGCCGTACTATCAGATGGAAATCTCCCCTCTCAGGTACGATGATTGCTTTACAGATTCTCTATCAATTGGATTTGCATTGAAATCTTTGGAAGACTCCAATTTTTGTTATTACTTGTTGCCCAAATGGTGAATGGAATTTATCTTCTTTACCAAATTGTTCTTCAACTATGACTGAATCGCAAATTTTTATCTATTTATTTTTATCTAACCAGAATGGTAAAAGTAAAGGTAGATTCTTATGTTTTGCTTGAATCTTATTATAATCAAAATGGATGCGGAAAACTTGGATTCTTAACAGGAGCTTTAATATATGAGTAATATTATAAATTCATTCTTATCCAATAATAAATTATTTGAAATTTTCATCTTATGATTCAAATTTATTTTATATATAAATTTTACAATATACAAATTTAATGTTAATATTTACATTTTGGGTGTATTTGTTTAGACGAACTGGATAACGGGGGATTGTAATCTATCGGACTGTTAGTCCCGGGATACATTGTCCCCGGATTATTTGGTTGGATTAGATTTGTATCCTATGTTTGTTTAGTCATGAGATAACTATTTTTAGTGAATCCAATGTTTGGTTAGACAGACTGGATAAGGATAAATGTTCAAAAGACTATTTTACCCTTGTATTTATAATTTTTATTTAATATATAATTTAACAACACTAAAAAATTTAATTTATAAGGTCATAATTTTTAATTTATTATTTCAATTAAATTAAATTTATAATTTATAATTTATATTTTTTATTTAATATATAATTTTAAATTAACGAAAATAAAATAATTTTATTTAATATATATATTTTTTCAACAACACTAAAAAATTTAATTTATAAGGCCATAATTTATAATTTATTATTTTTAAATAAATTTAATTTATAATTTATATTTTTATTTAATAAATAATTTTAAATTTAACAACACTAAAAATAATTTTATTTAATATGTAAATTTATTTTTTAACAACACTAAAAAAATTTATTTAAGGCCAATAATTTAATTTATTATTTTAATTAAATTAAATTTATAATTTATAATTTATAATTTATAATTTATAATTTTTATTGAATATATAATTTTAAATTAACAACACTAAAATAATTTAATAAATGTTTAAAAGACTATTTTACCTTTTCTAATTGTTTGCTAAGTAATAGCATGGGATAAAATGGACATTTCAGAGCCTAATTCCATGGAAATAATCCCACCCCCCCCATAGGATAGGATAGTCCCACAAATATGGGACTAATAGTCCGGGGAGACTATTAGTCCGAAGCAAAAAAATTGAAACAAACAATGGACTATTAATCCGGTGTGACTAATAGTCCAATCTCATATCCTAATCCTTCAAAACAAACA